>JABFDZ020000047.1:13421603-13439537 GCA_019775955.2 Pollimyrus isidori
GTTGAGTGTGTAATCAGAGCAAACGGTGGCTATTTTGAAGAAACTAGAATATAAAACATGTTTTCAGTTATTTCACCTTTTTTTGTTAAGTACAAAACTCCGCATGTGTTCATTCATAGTTTTGATGCCGTCAGTGAGAATCTACCAACGGTCGTGAAAATAAAGAAGACACATTGACGGAGGTGCGTCCAAACTTTTGGCCTGTATTGTATATACCTGCCCGCAATGCAGCTCATTCCCGGCCCGGAAGAGGCGATGCAGAGCGGCACTGTAAGCGGACAGACATGGCGCTGGGGTCACGCCGATAGCGAAACCGGGCCGAGCGGCTCCGTCGCTCTAGCCGTGCCGCCGCTCGGTCAACAGGGGGCAGCACCTCAGACTCCCACTTTGGAGGAGACCGGAGACCCATTTCATGTCGGCGATAACAATCGCCGTACCGCCAGCTTTCCCGCCGCCCCCGTCCTTTTACACCCACCCCTTCTCCTGCCTGGCCTTTGATGCACGGCGCAGGTATCTCGCCTTCAAAGAGAATCGCGTCTTTACACAGAGAGAGGCGACGCCGTCGAGAGCCCAAGGCTTTCCCAACGCCGTAGACGCGCGCCCTTCCGTCATTACCGATCCGCAGAGAGTCGACGTTCTTGCACAACCTCCGCTGAAATGGACACGGCCTGGTTCTCGAGCCACATGCCCTCCCCGCTCCACTCCACACCCCCCACTCCCACCACACATTTCTCAGAGAGATTTCCTCCCTTACTTCAAACAGGAAGCGTGTGATTTGCATTTACGTCACCGGGCAGCCCTGCCCGGGGCGGTCGCCGTTCGCCTCCTATCTGTTGACATTCTTCTGAAATGCCTCGCTTAGTCAAATGACCTGCTCCTGACGTACATGGCAGAGAGAGGGCCAGACACGATGCTATCCAAATAACTTGGTATTAACCTCTGCTGCCGTTTTCCCAGGGGCTGTATATACTTCTGAAGAAGTTGTGGTGGGGGCGGGGGGGCAATTGTTTTTAGCTTAGCTTGTCACCACAGCAACTGTCCCCACTTCCTGTCAAAGAAGGACTTCCTGTGTTTCATTCAGGTTAAGTTTCTTTTTTTTATGTCCGTGCACTTTGTGTATCCATACACGATGACGTCATCAGCTGTGTCTTCATACAAAATCAGGAAACAGAAAAAAGGTGTTCAATGCAGGCCTCGAGACCTTAATGCAGGCCTCGAGACCTTAATGCAGGCCTTGTTATTTCAGCCTTTTTCTAGCACCCTGCCCCTCCCTTCCTCCTTATCAACTTATCTCCAGGTTACGAGATCCCACCCTTCGCATTCTGCTTGTAAGAACGCCTGCAAAGGCTGGAGCCGAACGCCCACAAACCCTTTCGACTTACGGTGGACTGCATGCGGCAGACACAAGCAGCACCGGAGAGCGGCCTGCAGCCCAGAGTCACACGAACTCACAGAAGAGATTACTAGCACGACGTCCACCCGAGGACGGAAATAACAGTAACCTTCTTTTCTGAGACATTTATCCAGAGCATGGAACAAGTAGCATCTGTATGACAACGCTAAGCCCTTAACCACTACCTGTTTCACTACAGAACCAGAGTAGAACATTCAGTGTCTGTGATGCCTATCTGTTATCTTCTGTTGAGGTAAGAGCACTTTCATTAACAGATTGTCCATTAGACCCATACAACTATAGACATTGCGGTTGTAGATTTGAGTCCGTAGCCGATTCAAATAGGTTAAGAATTGGTAAATAATAATTTTAAAAAAATGGACCGCTGGTGCCGTTTCTCAGACCGAATAAAACGGTTCCCCAATCAGAACCAGTCACACGACTGGCACGGGGGGGGATGGGGGGCGTCCCGGAGTCTTCAGCTTCTACTGATGTGGGCTGCTGGCGTGTCTAGTTCTTTCCAACGTGCCACTGTGAACCGCCGCTTAAAACAAAAGACCCAGCACTGCAGATTCACACCCCCCACGACGATGTTTTCCGGAGACAGGAGCCACCGCGCGCACGACGACAGCCGCGGCGGTCACCTGTGCAGGGGAGATGGTCACGTGACCCGACTGGCATTCCTGGAAGCCCAGTGCATGTGGTCGCCGGATGGAGGGCGCAGGGAGCTTTTTACCGTGCAGACTCCCGCACACAGACCTACTTTGCATACGCACCCCTGGGGCCGTTCTGATCGACGGCTCGCAGCCCTGCCAACAGACCGGTTCGAGTTTCAGCCAGGAATCTGAACCAGGCTAGTCATGCAAGTATTGGTAAACACTGGGTCTACTGGAGATAAAGACACTTAAAGTGAAACTGAACCTTTGTATTTCAGATTTTTTTCTTGTTTTCAGTGTTAAACATGAACTGAAAGATTCTGCACAGGCGAATCATTTAGGTCACAACAGTGAAAATTCGCCGGAACGCGATGAATCTCACATGCAGAAACACAAAAAGACAGACAGTTAAAAGTACCGTTTTCAAGCTTGTTTCTCAATTTATTACCTAAATAAGAAAAAGGTTCTATTACAAGACACACTGAAATGTATTGCTTAAGGGAAAAAAAAAAAAAAAAAAAAAAAAGACACTTTATTCATAACTAAGTTGTACCCTCCCACTTTTAAATGCACTAAGATAGCTAAATTCACAGTTACCATTTTGGTTTCATAAATTAATACAGTCACACGTGCTACACTGGCCTATCACTAGAACATAGCGAATCGTCATGTCTCGATTCATCTGGCTGGCTACACTTACCAAGGCGCGATTACATGAGGTGATTGAAACACAACTCCACAAAACCCCTGTAAAAAAAAAAATCATCATTTTATAAACTCTGGGTCCCTCCGTCTGTCCGATACGTCAGGCACGTACGGAGGGAACATTCTGACATCGGCAAGATGTCGAGTGTAAAAGCGTCGGCGTCACAGGAGCTCAAAATTACTGGCGATACATCGATTCCGGGAGACGGTAAATGCTGTTGGACAGTTAACAGGCGAGACACGGTCAGGTAACTGCAGCCGCAGTTCTGCAGCTGGGCGGAGGGCGATTCCTCACTGCTTTTTATACACACAGTGATGGGGACAGGACGGCAACACAGGAAAACGAAGGAGGAGGAAGGACATGAAACAAGACTAAACAGAAATCACTCTCACATGCCAGGCCAAGGGATTGGCATTATTGTATAGAACGAGGCTTATGTCATTACAGTCACCAGCTCCAACTAATTTGCCCATACTTGAGTTTGTACAAGTGATAAACAGTAGTACCAGAAAGGACTGAATTCCACTCAGTCAAGAGTAAAGTTTGACGCGACAGAGAGCTTGGGACGCTTAACCCCCGATCTGCCAAAACGCCGCGAAAAATGAAAATCTAAAATCCAACTCCCATCAAGGATAAGGGCACTTAAATAAGGTCATCTTCCAGCACTGAACTCAGACTGTAGATAAAAAGGAATATATATAAAAAAAAAAAAAAACAACAACACTATTTAGGGTGACAAAAATGTCGAATGATACAAACGTCCGTGTGCCTCGAGATCTGCGGCGGCCTGTAGGCTGTTTATGTCACGGGGATCCGCAGACCCAGTCAGTCGTGCTTCAGCATCGGGGGGAAAAAAAGACATCCAAAAATATTCCAGAGAATTGTGTGTTTACACGCCAGTTCACACCGGGTGCTTTTCTCCACGCCACCACGGATTAGCAGCAAATGACCTTCAGATGTCCGATCTGATATGTAAGCAATACTCTTTGAGGCACGTGATTGATAAAAATGAGCCAAGCTCATTCCAGGCCAAATCCTTACACGTTTAACCAATCTAGAGCGACGGACACTGGAAAACCATGGTTTCTGAGGAAAAGCTCGAAACCGATCGGCGGGTTCGAGTGAAGGGTCCCACTCACTCCAGAAGGGCGCGGAGAGGGATGGCAGCCAAACCGTGCTTAAGCGTCTGGTCGCACCAGCTGACTGATGAACACAACTCTTCGCAGCGAACGAAAAGATTCTCGCGCCCGAAATGGTTCGCAAGTACGGTTACCGTTTTCCCAGCATAGAACGGACATTCCTGCACGTTAAACAGACCCACCCCAATACCGCGGCCGTGCCTACAGGAATCACCCAGAGCGTAGCAAAGTACAGCCCAAGGTTTCGGCTGGCTAAGCAGCCAATCACAGCCACTGGCCACACCCAGAAATCTGCATACAAGTATTCAAACAAACCCTCTCACACACAAATAAAAATGGATTAAAGGCAACAAGATGATACACTGATAGGTAAATATATATATATATTTTTTTTTTCTCTCTTCCGCACTGTAAATGGTACCTATTCTTACACACGTCTGAGGTTTTAAAAATCAAGAATGACTAAATGACCGTATATGACAAACCGTGACTATTTACTGAATTAATGGCTTGAACCAATTAAGCTGTACTGGTTTTTACTGTTTTTATTCAAAGAACACATAGAAAAAAAAATAGATTCTTATTTTAAATTTAACATTCTATAGCCTTCTAAAGCACTTGTATCTTCGCTGTGTGTTTTCTCTGAACATCACCTGAATAAGACAGACTGCCTTTGACAGACTCCTTGCGATAACAGAGAACTTTCGATAATTTAATATCTTTCCAACTGTCCAAAAATAAAATAAAATAAAAAAAAATCATAAAAATGTGCAAACACCGTTTGAAAACCTGAATGCTTTGTGAATAATGCTACATATCTGTTGGAATATGAAAGTGGGAGGGAGAGAAAAATAATCAAATCAAATACTCGATTCTGATTGGCGGATACGAGGAGTCCATCGCGAGGGGGCGGAGCATGTCAGAGTGGGCCGTCCTTCCGGTTTGCCGACAGGCGCCTCTTAATGCAGAAAACTGTCCGGAACATAAGATAGTCCAACTGCAGTCTGACGCGGGAATTCATCCAGCATGCACCTCAGGAAATTAAAAAATATATCTAATGAGCAACACTGAAAATCAGCCGTATTCTATTTCAGTCCTGCATCCGCTGCCGTCTTCATGCTCAACTCTGCGGTCCTACGACGTCCAGACTCCAGCTTCTGGAGAACGGCACAGCAGTGTGGCGGCGCTGGGGAGGTGGCACCGAGCCCCCCCCCCCAGGAAAGTGGTCTACAGGCTCCATCGCCACGCCTCGACCGCCTCTGAGGTCCCACCCGTCACGCCACCACGAACTCCGAGCTGAGGTCGGCCTTGACGTCCGGCTTCCAGACGCCGTCGTCGAAGTCCAGATCCAGGGAGGCCTCGCTGGACGAGGAAGAGGAGGCGCCGCTGCTGTCGCTGTGGCTGCGGGCCGCCTTGCGGCCGCCAGCGGGGGGCGCCCACGCGTACGGCGAGCGAGAGTCCCGCCGGGCCTTCCGCCGCAGCCGGCGCTGTTGAAGCAGGAGCTGCAGACGCTCCACCTTGCAGCGCGTGGTCCGGTTCTCCGTCTGCCTCAGTCGGTCACCTGCAGGGGGCACACAGGAGGCGGGGCGAGGCGGGTCAGCGGGGCGCTACCCGGCTAAAAATCCAAGCACTTCAATAAAAAGGTCCGTCCTTCTGCATCTGGACGGACGCGAAACGTCCGGCGCCGATGGTCACGACTCATTGCGAAGGGCGGCGGTTCCGCACGGCTTCTTCACGCGGCGCTTTGCGCCCCGAAAGCTGCTAAAAGCCTCCTAATTAAGAGCTCGGTGATTGAGGCAGGAACCCCAGCGGCACATACAGAAATAACCGTTTTGGGCAGACAGCCGTGAGGTGAGAAGTGACAGCCGGCAGCTGCCCCAGTGACACCCCCACGAACCCCCAAGCCGGCGATCGGCGCCAATCACCTCCCAGGAGTGAGATTCTGCCGGTTTAACGGAGGGAAAAGACCGGGCGCCATTTCAGGTTCTCCTAACCGAAAACGCCACGTATGTAAAGGGACAACCCATATTCCTTGAGAGTGGTCCAGCAGACATATCACACATGTTCACGAGGTGAACAAGGTCACGAGGTTGAAGGAAGGGGGCGGTATCTTGGGGGAGGAGAGACTGCATTCGCCCCCCCACCCCCGAGGCTAAAGCCTGAAATCCTTCCAGCAGGCTGGAACCCGGCCATGATATCCAGCTGTGCTAGCATCGCTGCATGAGAAGCGCTTTGAAATACAGATGTTCCTGGATGCCCTCAGCAGCTCCTGCAGCTTCTCTGCCTCGATCATGCTGAGGCTCGGCTGCCTCACGCAACGTCCAGCTAATGGGAATCGACCATCGATTTAAGAGGCACATTGACCGGCTGTCTGTCTCCTGAAGAGGCTCATCTCAGGAAATGTCTGCCACATAATGGCCTCTGCTCTGACACACACACACACACACACACACACACACACACACACACACACACACACACACACACACACACACACACACACACACCCACACACACACACACACACACACACACAGGGGCGATTCCAGGGTTTAAGGTGGGGTGCATTAGAGAGGAAATAACAGACAGCCTTCTCATTAGCCAATGATATGATTCGGATGGGTGAGTGACAGGAGTGGGAGCTAATCAGCTTTCAGCCCCGCCCCTGCACACTCCCTTGCACACAGAGACGGTGCAGTGGAAGGGGGGCAAGTGAGGAATTTCACCCCCGGGCAGAGGGGAGGTGACCTCCTCCGCGGGTGCCGGTTTTACCGCGTCGAGTGGACTGGCTCACCTTGGGAGGCGGCGGCGATGCCACAGGGGCACGACTCACCGCCCATAAATCACCCATGCGTGCCAGAGACGGGCACTCTACCTCCTCATCGGAACGCGTCCGGAACTTTCCGTCTGGCCCGCGTTGACTAATTGTGGAGCGGGCGTGACTTGTGATTAATGAGGAGAGAATTTTTCCTGGTGTTGGGGGGGGACTGAGCAGGGTGGGGGGGGGCGAGAAAGCTAGTCCAGCTCTTAGTCTCTCACAGATCGCAGCTATGGTGGGAAAAAAAAAGTGGAAGCAGAAAAAAATCCAGTTCCCTCTGTGGCTTGGTTTGCCCCCCAGTACCCGCCTCACCTCCCCCCTGCCCTCAGCCTGCCGACGGGCTGCCAGTCAGCGGACAGAAACCGCAGAGTTTTATGAATGGGGACTTGGCACGATGTCATATGCTGCACTGCTGCCACTGGAGACGCAACAACGTGCAAGCCTCCTACTGCGAGTCCAACTGCGGCCAGATGTTGCCTAGGCGACCAGGGCAATGCAGTTTAGACCCTCCGAACAGGCTTTCCCAGGTGCATCATGGGTAAAAAAATAAATAAAAACAGCCAGAAGACAGAGGTGCTGGAGACCAGGGGAGAATGCAAACGCATGTGGGCACAGGTTGGGCACGGTCACTCACCGGAGGGGTTGCACACGCGGATCTGACTTTGGCACTTGACCAGCGGGTACAGAGGGGCCGTGCCGGCGGGGGGCAGTGAGGTAGCGAGGCCCACTGGTGCGGCCAGGGTGGGGGAGGCTGGCAGCGTGGTCGGCGATGGGGGAGGGGACGAGCCGGCCTGGCAGCGCAGATGGGCCAGCGAGGGGGGCGTGCCCGGGTACTGTCGGGTGGCGCTCAGGAGGTCATTGAGGATCTGCAGGACGGTGCTGATGTCGCGGCGGGGGTGCCCGCTGCTGTCCTGGCAGCTTGGGTGCAGCGTGCCTGAAGGGGGAAGGGGCAAGGGGGCGGAGTCAGTGCATGCATGGACAGGCAGCAGGAAGTGACATCATTCCGGCCGACGGCCCACGGTCGGCCACGTGCATCTGCTGATGGAGCAGAGCCAGCGGCAGGAAGGCCTTGCAGAGCAAGACGCACCGGAGAAGGTCCCAGAGAAGACCCCAGGGGCGTGGCTGACGAAGCTCTCGATGACGGCCCCGGGCTTGCGGGCGCGGGGGGCGGCCGCCGCACTCTGGGGGGGGCACCTGGAGCCGTTGGCGGCCTGGGGGACAGAGACACAGAATCGGTGACGGCTCAGCAGGGACCTGAAGGCGCAGCAGGTAATGGATGTAGTGGAGGGCAGGCAAATCCAGGCCGGGAGGGAGAATAAAGACCCAGAAAGAGCAGCGTCGCAACCCTGACCGTTAGCAGCCCCCCAGCGGCAAAAGCACCGTGCGTACAAAGTAAGGGAAGAGCGGCGGTGCTTACCTGTGGGCAGACCCCGGCAGGCAGAGGTCTCTGGGAAGCGGGGGGCGGCTGCGAGTGAAGGGGACTTCCTGGGAGCAGACGGACATTCTGGGCGGGGCCAAAGGGGGCAGCAGGGGATGGGGGGTTTGAAGGGGCCGAGAGGGGGGCTGCAGAATGGGAGCGGTGCGGCAGCTTGAAAGTGCCAGTGCTAGTCCCGGCGACTCCTGTGGCCCCGGCGCCGCCCCTGGGATGCGTCGCCTGCGGAGGATGCGTCGCCTGCGGAGGATGCGTCGCCTGCGGAGGATGCGTCGCGCTCTGCTGGCCCCCAGACTGCTGCGCTGCCAGCTGCAGCTGGACGAACATCATGTGGTCGCCCACACGCAGCGCCAATGTCAGCGGCGACCGGCCCGACAGGAAGTCGCTGACCTGCAGATAGGAAGAGGAGGGTCTCCGTTAAGGCCGGCCCGCTTCTGATCGTTGCAGGCGCGGGAACGTTAATGCGCATTTCGAAAATGATCACACTGCGAAGGCTTCCCAGTCAACACAGAACAATTCCAGTCAACTGGGAGGGGTCTGCATTTGTCAGCCTTCTTGTGGGCTGTTCCCTGTTTGGAGGCAGCAGAGATGTGAAAGTGAAACTATCCCATGGAGAGAGAGAGAGATAAACAGAAAGAGAGAAAAACAGCAAAAGAGAGAGAGGCAGTGGATGCAAACCACATAGATTCCACATTGCACTATCGTGGCGTCACTCTCACACCTCCCTGCATCCCAGGCTGCAGGTGCCACTTAAATGAGCGGTGGCGGACCCATCCCACAAAGGCCACGTCCCCCCCGCCCGGAGCCCCCGTCCCACCAAGGCCACGTCCCCCCCACCCGGAGCCCCCATCCCACAAAGGTCACGTCCCCGCCTGGAGCCCTCTCCCAGCAGAGAGCTTTCCCCCCACCCCCTGGAGGTGACAGGGGCAAGACCTGGGTCACGTGACACAGAACGAGAGCACCTTCAAAAGCCATTCTGACTCACAGGTTACCCTTTGTGGGAAGGGGGGTGACCCACCTCACCCTAGGACATTAAAGATGCATAATTAAGACCCTGTGACTCACAAGCTGTGGTAAAATCCATCACGTTTAACTACGCTTATCCAAAGCCCCAAACACACTGTGTATTAAACTGACAGCTAGTGAAGTTTATCTGGGACTCATTCCTTCTCTGCCTGTGACTGGAAGGTCATCGGTTCAAATCCCCCAGTCAGCAGAAGGATGTTACCATTGGGCCCCTGAGCAAGGCCTTTAACCCCCGATTAATCATGCCCTGCTTCCTCTATTGTATGTTGATTTGGATAAACAAGGTCTGCCGAAGAAAATAAACTGATTGTATAGAGAGACGGAGGCTGCGGGATGCACACTGGGTTATTGACCGAGCCACTTCCTGTGAGGCAGCAGATGGGCGCCACCCTCCCGAAACCAGGGGCATGCTGGGAAATGGGGTTGTGATGAAGAGTGTGACAAATGAGAGTAACCCCACCCAAAAGCTCCCCCCCCCGCACCCCCAGAGACGCTCCCCGAGTTCAGTTCCCACAGACGGAGCACTGCAGCTGACGAGGACGGCAAGAACGCCCCCCTCGCGGGGGGGGGGGGGGGGGGGGGGCGCGTTACTGGACATCAATGGCCTTCTCTATTAAGCTAGAAGAAAATGAAGGATGTGCACCTGAATGGAAGCTGTGTGTCACGTGACTCCGGTATTTGTGGAAATGCCCACTATGTCCATGTGTACTGGAATTAAGATAAGGCCCCTAAGGAAAATGTGAATGTGCACGATCTAATCGTGTGCTAATTATAGTGTTATTAATGACATCATTACATTTTATCTCCGAATATCTGGTCAGGGAAAGCTGACATGGCTAGTTAAGTGAATTGGGTATATTGTCACAAAAGTCATTAACGTGACCTGTGCTGAACATTTGTTAGCATCTGTAACATTAAGGGACACAAACGTTTACGGTAATTTGCTGAAATTTGGTGCTGGAGGTTGGATATGAATTATCTTGAAATGCAAAGCGCTTTTAGTTCCATCTTATTGCATGCATGAAATGAGAATTTCCAGTGCTTTGCTGAAAGTCCGGCACCCACAGTTCTCGCTGTTCTATGCAAATGAGCCTTGGCATCTTATCTGAGCAGCGGGGTCAGCGCAACACGGCTAGCGGCGAGTACACCACCTGGGAGCTGCGGGGGGGGACTAGGAGTTTCCGTGGCTACTACGCCTTTTTTTTTCCCCGGGGGTGGTGTTTGCTTGAGGAAATCTGAGCAATTGTAAAGCCAATGCCCCCCCGCCACCCCCCATCCCCCAAACTGTGTAAACCGGTCCATGTGTCAGCGGGAGCAGTAAAGTCAGCATCTGCGGCACAGTGACACACGTGCGGCGTGTGAAAGAGCCAGGGCCGGCCGGGAGTCGCTGGATTATATCCAAGGTCAGTAGGAAGAAGACGGGGCTCCCTGTGCACCTCCCTGGGGGAGGACGAGGGATGAGGGAGGGGTTCCTTTTGCAACCTGGTGTCATTTTATCAGACATGCACTCATTTCACGGGTTATTTATTATTATTATTTCTGCTGCTGTTTGTTTGTTAGTTAAAAAAAATAAGCGTCATTTCCCTGCCAGGGAAATACCTGTAGCTAGTGAACAAAGCAGATAGAAATGAACCATATAAATTAAAATAAATTATAATAAATTGTCACATGCAAAGTTTATAGTCAGGCTGTAACCTGCAGTGAGATGAAAGGTGGTAATTTCTGCCGCAATTAAAACAGAAATGACACTAATAATAATTAAATAAAGGGGGAAAAAGATGATCCAATTGTATAATAAATAAGGAACAGCAAGTGAAGAACTAGAGTGGGGGGAAATGCAGCCTTGCTCAAAGTGTGTGGTGCATGTGTTACATCGTAACTGTATTTGAGGTAATAGTGTTCCGTTAAATATATTTCCAGAATTCATCTGACTGCTGGGTAGTTTGCATACACACATTATACTAGTGTGTTTGGGTGTGGGGCCGGGCAAGGGTCGGTGGTTAGGGTGTGTTGAGAGAGTGTTTACGCCGGGCTAGCAGCTTCCCTTCACGTGTGCGCGTGGCGAGGCTCAGCTGTTGCGTAACGGCTGCGATGCGTGTACTGATTAGGGCAACGTGCACTGGAACCGAGCATCGTTCTCAGCGAGCTAACGTCAGGCACGGAGCCCCGCGCTGCCGCGTCTGCGTCAGAAGGAAGATTGGGAAGGAGCCACTGTGAAACATGTCATCAGATAATGAATGACTGACTCAACAGGATTCACAGCACGCATTTATATTGATTAACATAAGTTTTATATAATATTTAATCTGTCTTGATCGTCGTTGATTGCACGACACCCCTAAGTAATTCCTCAAATGTGGCTAAAAAAAACTTGGTGGCTAAAAAAAAAAAAAAAAAAAAGATTCCAACTATATGAATGTAAAAGGTCAGTTTTGTTTAACAAGACTGTGTGTTGTGTATAGATTCAGAAAAGTCAAAATTCATTGTAGTTAGCATATGACAACTGAAGAACTAAAGCACACTCTGTCCACGGGGTAAATTTGCAAGTACGTCCCATATGTATGGATTCAGTGAGTTTTCGGAACGTACTGAAACTTCATCAGATCACATGTGGGCTGCGTGAACTTTGGTTCCCAGTATTTGAAGGTATGATATGATGGGAGAGCCTGGTTTATGCCACTGACAGTTGAAAATATTGACTTGAGTGATTTTGGAAGTTTGCCCATAGGTTTGGTCTTTGTGTAATATATCTGTTTTATTGATTTATACATGACTATTGTCTTCTGTTACAGCCCATATTGTTATTGTCTTCACTGAATTAGTTTGTTTATTGGCATATTTCTTAGGGACAATGCATACTGATTACATTGCTGTAAATATGCCAGTTAGCCAAAAGGCTAGCTTTTCCCAGGGTTCCTCTTTTTTATTAAAAAATACTCCTATCCATCCTCCTTGTTAACAGATTTCCCAGTAACGCCATGAGTGGCCCTTTGAAGAGAAAATTCAGCGAGGTCGATGAGGACCGCTGCTACTCATCATCCTCGCCCTCGTCCCTCTCCTCCCCAGCCTGCTCAGAGTGGGACTCCGACGGGGGGAGCTTCCACTCTGACACCCTGGATTCAAGGCCTAGTGCTCCCAGCTCCCCAGAGGCGCTCGTTCCTAGTGAGTATCAGCACTGCCAAACGAGGCAGCCTTTTCTCATAGGTGTCCAAGATGGGAAAATAACACAGAAAATAATACTGAACTGTGGGAAGAGGGGAATAAGAAAATCAAAGTAGTTGTAGCAGTGCAACACATTGGGAAGCCACTCTGCCTTAAATGTTAAGTATTGCCACCAATGTTCCACTGTTTATCTAATACAGGGTTAGATGAAGGGACAACGTTTGGATTTTTTTAAGGTGGGGGGCATAAGCTGGGTCATAATTCATACAGAGGGGCCAACCTTGTCATTAGTTAGTAATGTGTTTTTAATTTTCATAGAGGAGGGGGGCACTCTGGAGACCAATGAGCTTTCACCTGGGGCCAGTGGCTCTGTGGCCCCTCCCCTGTATACACCCCTGGTCAGATGACCCTGGAGCCTGTCCTAAGAAGCACAGGGGACACAATGGAATGGATGCCAATGCATCATACGGTTTAGTCACACTCTCCGAACTATTGCTTATTAAAAAGGATCAGTGATTGCCTTATTGGCAGAAAGAGAGAATCTGTGCGGTTCTAAAATATATCTGCTGTAGTGGTCCATTCTGCCCTCTGCTGGTGAGGTGAAGGAAAGGGCGACCGCTATGGAGTTCCCAGGAGGGGAGGGCAGGCAGCCAGTGGGCAAGCCCAGGCCGAGTGCCAGCTGGAATAGCAAACAGCTCGTGGGCAGCCAGCTGGGCGAGTGCCCAGCACAGGTGCTCCAGAGGGTAACGGGTGGACTAGCAGGCACTGGAAGGGCTATAGAGGCAAGGTGTGTTTGTCTGCTAGTGGAAGGCGGTGTCAAGGAAGGGAAGGAGACTCGAGGACACTCTGGAGGTGGTGGTGAAGAGGGGGGAATTTATGGATTAATAGAAACACTGCAAGGGTAAGATGAGGATTGGTTGCATTCTTCATGCTCTGTCGCCATGATGGACTGAAAATGACCAGAGTTATTGAGGATCACCTGCAATAACATGCAATAGTGGCTGTGAAAAGGACATGGATGCTCTAGCAGATTCAGGGCCCAGCCTCTTACAGGGATCCTGTAATATGTAATATTTGAAATTTAGAGCGAAGAAAATGTCACTCTGCCAGGGAGCCCAGAATTTCTGGCTACACCTCTGGAGGTAGGTTAGAGCCTCCCCTAAACTGCTAGTCATGCTAACAGGTTGTGTTCCCCCCCCCCCCCCCCCCCGAGGCAACATGTGGGTGTGACGGAGCAAAAAAAACACCCGGGTATTTGGGCGAGGGGCAATTTAAAAAACTATGTAGGATGTCGGAGTTTAATTAACAGCAACATTTTCCCCAAGTAAAATGACATTCCCTGAAGTTTTTTTTCTGGCATCTTGGAAAGCGATCGACTCCAGAATCCATCCTCGAGGAATCAGTGCATTGATCAGCAGCACTGGGATCGCTGCCAAGCTGAGGCCTGTGGGACGGGGATCAGTGGGGGGGCGGTGTGCACTCATCTCAACTGCTGTAACCAGGGGGTGGAGGTTCACCTGCTGAAGGTCTCTGGCGCAGTGTCATTTTGGACGGTCTTTGGAATTACCATGGAGGGGCCAGCTTTAGCCAAAATCATAGGTATTGGTGTCCTGGAAAGTAGATTGCTAGATTCTCAAAGGTTGACTAAGGGAGTTTCCTTGATTCTTGTTTTTTATTATTACTAAGAGAAGCAGTTTGGTATTATTTAGTTAAATTACTTTCCTTCCACTGTAGGGCAAAAGGATTAAGCTTGGCAGTGGCATTTAAGTTTTATTTATTTAGCAGTCAGACAGAGCAATTAGGGGTTAAGGGCCTCGCTCAAGGGCTCAACAGTGACATCACTCTTCCAACCCTGGGATTTGAACCGGCAACCTTCTGACCGCAATGTTCTGAGTTACTGAGCCACACATTACCCTTTTGGTAAACAGTGTTCCAAAACAGTTGGGGGGGGGGGGGGGGGATTTAATGGTGATATGAGACCTTGGACTGAGAATACAGGATACATGCCTGTAATGGGATCAGAACATAGGTCAACGTGTCCTGCCCGGATGTTGATGGGTGATAGCAGCCTTGCAGTAAATTTATGGGATTTGTTCAGTAGTTATTGAATTTACTTTCCTGATATTCAGTGTTAGTAGTCATTTTGGAGGTAGTCATTTTTTTTTATCTCTGGATGAGAGAGCTTCAGTTAGTTAAATTCATTGTTTTTATTTATTAAGCCACGTCAAGATTTATCTGTAGTAGCAGTTGAAACTCACAGATTTCATTTGATTGTGAGAAATAGTTATGAATTTCATTTGCTAGTTATTCTAAACTGTGATTATTTAGAAGATATGATTACGCTGCGGTTTGAAAATTTGTATCATTTGCATGTGAATCGAGAAGCTACGTGGCTGCCCGTGCATTACACCCCACCTAGTGGTTGTGTATGTATCTGCAGTGGCAGCAGCTGTGTAGCTGCAGCCCTAATAATCGGGGTTTCTGTCTGGCCGTATCTATGTGATGTACTTCAAACAAAATACAATAAATATAAGTTGTCATGGTGACAAATGCGGAAAGAGGTCTACCTGTCTATTTCTGTTGGGCTGGGCACTGACGGCCTACTTCTCGACCCTCTGCAGCCACGTCCATCCTGAAGAAGGCCAAACGGCCACGGAAGGGTGCCGTGCAGTTCGACCAGGTGATCGTCTACTACTTTCCACGCTGCCAAGGCTTCAGTAGTGTGCCCAGCCGCGGGGGATGCACCCTGGGTATGGTACGCGAGCACAGTGCCTGTCACAGGTACACCCTTGCCGAGTTTGCCCTGGAGCAGAGACACCTTCGCTGGGAGAAGATAAAGGACAGGTTGAAGGAGGAGAAGCTCGAGGGCCTGAGGCAGAAGGTAAATCATACTGTCCTCCTCTTACCATCTTCCCTCCCTTTTAGCTGTGTAGAAAGCTTTGAACAAACCAGGCTTGGAAGACTTAGTCCTCTACCTCAGGAGTCCTTGGGGACATGCAGCCGGTCCACATTTTGGTCCCCCCCAGCTCCTAGTGGACTGTCTGTGGCTCCCTGAGGACCAGATTGGGAAAGGCCCCTCTTCTCGTCTGTTGACTTACCCCCGGTGGGTTTTAAGCCTCAGTCAAGACGACGGCAGCATGGTTCCGCCCAGTGATGTTCAGTCACGGGCCAGGTTCTGTCGTAGTTACTGTGCCTCTGAAGAGGCAGTCACTTGCCAAAACAAGTTACAAGTGGCACTGGTTCTTGATGGCCCGTGTTACTTGAAATTTTGCAGTATTGCATTGACTCTGGTAAAGTGTCTGAGAAAAGCAGAAAGATAAAGATTCTGTGTGGACTGGAGTTATGTGTCCTTAAGTCCTTAGCTGTGCTGGTAGGAGTGAGATTTTGCAACCAACACTTGTGCACGCTGAGTAAACAAGTTTTTAATGCGCTTCTGATTAGTGACTTTATTGGTTCCCACTTAGTTGATTCCACAGACACAAATAGCAGTGGCTGGGGTAGTGAGTGGGTCGGTGGGGCAAGCCTCTGCTCCTGTGATCAGATCGGTTCAAGGCCTGGCCTTCGCACAATAGCCATATGCCCATTAGCCTTTGTCCCGCAGTTCCAGTTAATTAGGCTACAGGTAATATACGCAATGTACTGATCCACCTTTTGTTTTAAGGCATCCGCAGTTGTATATCTGCCAAGTGAACATACACAATTAGAAAGTTCTTAATGTCCCACAATTTATCTCCCACTGGCAACAGTGTCATTTACACTTAGTTGCGATAACAGCCCCTGGTGTGTCACAAGCTGTAGTGAGTGTGCAGAACAGCCCAAACTAGTGACTCCCGAATCATCTGTTGCATTTTTCATATTACTTGCGTTGTCTCACAATTGTTTACACTTTGTTTATTGGGATTTTCCACTAAACGCTACTTCCACCTCTCTTTATTTTTCCAAAGACTGCTACTAGTTGTTTTTTCAAGTAAAAAGTAAAGTACTCCCAGACCGTCACCCTCACCTCTATTCTTACACACATGCTCATCTTCCTACTACAAAGGGTATGTGCGTAACGTCACCGCAGACGGAAGTGACTGCGCTCACCCTCACTGAGTGGTAAGACCACTGAGAGGCAGTGTTAAAAATTAAGGCAGCTAAAAATGTATCTAATATGGGAAAGAGCTGTTGTGCTCTTGTAGAAATTGACTTATCAAGACTACTGAAAACCAAGTAATTATCAGACGGGGATGGGTCACACATGGCTGATTTCCATTCTGTCTGAGAGGCATGGATCTATGCCAATACTGATCCGAACATTAAATCGATGCACCTTTAGTATCTGTACTTGCACATGTGCAAATGGCAGAGTATTATTATTTATTGTTGTTGTTTCCAATAGTGTTTAGGAATTTAAAAGAGAATGCAGAATTTCCAATTAAAAAGGAAATTAAAAGGTGTGGTCTGTAGTGGCTTCCAAAGGTCTGAGAATTGTTCTGCATCCACAAAAGGTTGCTTTTTATTTCATGCAACCTTCTTGGATTCAATCCTTGCTTCCTTGTTCTGTTCCGTCTTTGTTCTTTTGGAAAAAAGTTCAAATGTTAAAAATGAATCCTCCTCGAACACTACTGAATACGTCTTTGCATGCCTACCCGACAGCTGACGAAGAATGGCACCCAGGATTCAGAAGAGGCCAGCAAGCTCACAGTGGACGACATCTCAGACGAGGACCTCGACCTCGGTGGTGTCGACCTGGGGGATGGCTCATCCCTCCAGCCGTACCCATCCAAGAGGAGGCACGCTCTACTGAAGGCTGCCGGGGTGAAGAAGATCGACCGCGAGGAGAAGCGGCAGCTTCATGCCATCCGGCTCTCGCGGGAGGACTGTGGCTGTGACTGCCAGGGTTTCTGTGAGCCTGAGACCTGCACCTGCAGCCTAGCGGGCATCAAGTGCCAGGTATTTCTCCAACTGACCTCCTTGCACATCTCATAATCCTTAAGGAAACTCAACACTTACAAGTGTCATATCAGGGCACTCAAAGTCAACACACTGATTTAAAGTAATTTTAAGAATAATATAGGCAAAGATTTGTTAATTGGGATGTCAAGTATTTAATTTTATGTGTTATGACTTTAGGATTAATGCTAACGCTGTTATCTGGATCCTTGTTCAAAAGCTGCACTAGGTACCGGCTGTGTGCTGTCAGTCACCGGTGAAAGATTACTTCATTAGCTCAATTTGGGTGATTGACAGTGCAACATAATCCCTCCATGGCTTCCAAAGCTCTCTTTCTCCCATGATCACTGGTTCTTCATTATTGCTTGATCTCCACAGCTTTTCCCTCTCAGAACCATGGCTGTTCATTCTGTATAGAGAGCTAGGAAAACCTGTTGACTAACCAGGATTAGGGTCCTCAGATTATACAAAATTGAATTGTGATACCAAAGTTCAGAGCTCAGGATTTAATTGGCTGTGATGATCTCTGGACTGCATTAGTCAAGATGATCTCCTGCAGGAAGTTCTTGTGTACGTTTCTCCATGTTTTTTTTTCTTTTGGGGGGGGGGGGGGGGGGGGGGGGGGGGGGGGGGGGGGGGGGGGGGGGGGGGGGGGGGGGGGGGGGGG
>JABFDZ020000047.1:13459912-13472543 GCA_019775955.2 Pollimyrus isidori
GAAAACACTTAAGCAGACCATTATAATGTAACGGCTGGTGCAGTGTGATGTTTGATTCTCACCTGGAGGTACCAACGGAGGCACTACTCCAGAGCCTTGACGATGGCCTCGTTGGCCTCTATGCTGATCTGTACCTCCGCCCTGGACACCTCGTCCGTGGCTGTCCCGAGGTCAACCTGGGCCTTCTCAAGGTTCGCTTTGGCCGTCTGGGAAAAGACGCAGCAGCCTTTAACTCCAATAGTGCAAGTATGCTAATATTAGCAAACAAAATGCCTCAGAGCACGGACAAGTCTCAATTTGTGAATTTGCATCTCTTCAAATAACCTCTCGGAATAAATTGTGTGGATTCGTTGATATTCAACAGTTAGAAATACACAGCAGGTTTATGGATGTGACAAAGGGAGCTTGGCAGAGAACTGCCCTGTGAGAGATTTAACACAAGTTTGAAGCCTATTTCATAAATTAGAGGCATTTGCCCATGACTGGACAGATAGAGGTAAATGCTCCCATGACAGCCTCATTCTGCAAGAACGGTGACATCAGCATAAATCGAAGAGTATCGTGTCCACATGCTCGAAAGCAGGCTTCCCGAATTTCAGTCTCCAAGGCCCAGAGTCCAACCCAGTTTGCCGATTTCCCTACTCAAACACATCTTAATCAGCTAATTATAAGGTTAAGCAGAAGATCCACAAAGCGTGTTGGACTCTGGCCCTTCAGGACTGGAATTTGGGAAGGCTGCTCTGAAGAGAGCTGGACTCACCGCCAGGTCCAGGCTGTCGAGGGTTACGGCTTCTTCAGCCAGTAGCTGCACGGACGAGTCCGCATTGACTGTGACAGAACCGCTGCTCACTGAGAAACAGAGACACCCTTACTCAATGCACAATGTGTTGATAAGCAAGATTAAGAAATGTTCAACATTTAAAATATCTCAGTATGTCTGTGCCTTGTACGAAATTATCTTTCAATCCACACTGCATCATAGAAACTAAGTCAACACTTAAGAAACTCATATGACCACAGTAGGGCAGTACAATGCTTAATACTGCTCCATTTCTAATTAAATCAAGAGGAAATACTGTATCTACCATCAATGCCACACTTGGAAAATAAATGCACCGTTTGTATTCTGCTTTATCCATCCATTAACAGCCACCTTAATTTGATGCAAAAAAGGCACATTCTGGATATGGAGAACCGGATTTTCAAAAAATAAACAGAAATGAAAGCATTGCATAGCTCAACACAGTACATTTCATGCACATCATTTACAAGAAAGGCTACAAAGTAACATTAAAATAATAACGTAAAACTAATAGCGCTCCATAAGGGTCAATAGAAACAGGTTACTTTAGTAGGATGTGAAATATCACAGGAAAATAATATGGCGTTAAAACAGGGCCTCTCACCGAAGTACTTCGCAGAAGAACCATCTTCATTGAAGACAGTGACCACGCCAGGCCGCAGGACCTGCAGCGTGGGGACGTGTGCAGGAAGGATCCCGAAAGCGCCGGTCAGCGTGGGCACGTCGATCTGCTTCACGTTTGCCTCCTTATAGAACACCTACAAGCACCAGTAAACAGTCACTGACAAGCGCCGTACAAACACACGTATACGTACATGTACCATCTGATTAATCAACACTGAAACTCCACTTTAAGGTTGGATATTCGACAGATATTCAGATCCACACTCTACAGACATAGCGGCGGTATTCCATTCACGTTAGCCGGCATAAGGGGTCAAAAGGCGTCCAGTTCAATTCCACAGCCTCGCAGATGATAGCTGCTGTGTCCTGCGAGTCCCACGTAGTATAATAATTTGGACATGGTTTTGGATCACTGGCTCCCACAGCGTAGAAGCTATTGGAAAAAAACTGCACCTATTTTGCTCTCTGGATCCCCTGGCATGGAAGTTATTCATCGACGGTCCCTAAATTGGGTGCAAGATATTATCTGCGAGACAGTGGAATTGAACTGGCCGTCTTCCGACCGCCTTATGCCGTATAGCATGACTGAAACACCGCCGCTGGGTTTGCAGAGTGTGGACCTGAATATCTGTCGAATATCCAACCGTAAAGCTGATTTCACCTCGGCAAAGTTTACACACACACACACACACAAAGCTGTCAACTGTATGGTGACATAACGTCAACCTTTCTTGTGGCCCCGTTTTAATGAGGGGTTTCAATCAATAAGTATCTATTTCAGCTTATGAGAAATGTCAACAAACATCATATTTATAGTTGCAACGGTAACTAAGACAGCAGTACATCTAACTGCATATTTTCCAAATCTCGCTTAAGGCTATAGGAAACCACTCGGCTAATAGCTAAGAGTTAGCAGGCCTATCTGGCACTTGCACAGCGGTCGATCCAGCGATCCGGACAACATAAATCAGGCAGATGTATGAAACCATTATAAAACGTTTAATGTACAATTAAATGCTAAATACACATTTAAGATATTTCCTTAATGGTACAAAAACTAAAGTTAGAGAACATATCTCGCTAGCTAGCATGCTAAGACTAAGAGATTCTAATGCCAATGTCATTGGATTCACTTATCCACATCCGTTAATATTTTAATAACGCAATGCTGCATGACATTTAGCAGCTCCTCAAACAGATTATTAGATAAACTAAACCAGCAGCCTAGCTATTTTTGTAGGCCATAGTCCCAGCGGTTATCCCCGGGCTCCTTACCTCGGTCGGCGAGGCAAACGTGAAGGACATCTGGGACGTTCCAGACGGCGGGTCGGCGTACCACCGCGTTTGACGCAGAACTGGAAATGCGCGACGAACAAGAGACCGAGCTGCAAACATGTTGCTTAAATTTACACGTATTACAGAGACGTTCGAAAAACACACTTTCAACCAGTAACCTACACCTTCATTCAGGTCCACCAAGCGGCGTGCCACTAAAAGGACAAGCGAGACAAGGGCAGGATCCACCCCCACGACGCAATGCACTATGGGAAATGAATTCAATTCAACTGTAGGTTCTCTATGACACTGGTGTCCCTAAATTGATCACAGAATGTAACTGTGAGCGCACTGAGCCGGTCTGGAACCTCGTTTGGGGTTTCTCCCCTGTTTTGTGACTTGTGTTGCCTGGGACAGGCATCTGTACTGAATAAGAGATTTGAATGTGGATGGATTGATTTATCCGGGCTTACAGTATTCATTAAAATTTTACGTCTAAAATAATGTACAATATCCACGACAAAAATTCCACAATTAATTGCTGCAAAATCACCAACTTGCTAAATATTATTCACTATTTGAAATTGCATATCTAACCGAGAGGTGGCGCAATCAGAGTGTCAAATAAAGAATGGCCATTAGCATGTGTTACAGCATAGGATAATTTTAACTTTACACATAACTATATCGAAGATCGAAACATCCACGCGCATCACATCTTTTTATATATTACTGTACCATAAAAAATACGTGGCACATCCAGACCCGCATGATTAACAGACACACTCACATATATGCATGCCTATTTTACCGTATATTTGATTTACCCCTTTTACAAGTATGATTCTAAAAAGGCAACCTTTGCATAAACCTCCGACTTGAGGATAGGCAATAATAAGAGTGCAATGACGGTGGAGAGGTCATAAAACCTATCGTCTTGTAGTTGTTTAGCCGCGACAAAATTTAACAAGGAAATCTTATACCGATATTCTAGTTCTGTACGTCTCAGCAATTCAGTGTTCAGCAAATACAACCAGCAACATTTTAAAAAAATTCTGCGATTGAATATAATATAAATAAAAATTTTAAAATGGTTTTAAAATCGCTCCGTTGACAAATCGTTATCAAAATTGTATCAAAGGGGTATTAAGGGACCTTGGACAAGGTGCCGATCATACGACCTTGGAAACCTTGTACACCTTGAGACACCTTTGGATTTTTTTTTTGCATGTGCTTCAGTCGTCAGTGATACAATATACTTTTTAATTAGGAACAAAATATTTTTTGTAAATTTATTTTATTTAAAAACATCAAATCGAATGATCAGTATGTCTGCATCAGTATGTCTTGCGGTATGTCTTTATAAAACATCACTAAATCGTGCATAACGTTGATGGCAAATTTTCGCTTTTTCATCTCTGAATTTTCACGATTTCTTGGAGAAAAAAAAGACCCACTTATTACTCTCTTGTACGTAACCAGCTAGTTCGTCATCGGCTACATCACATGGTGCTTTCCAGAGCGGGCTTGTGGGTGTGTCCTAACCCATAGTGTTTCATTCATAAATACCATAAGCGTTTATTTCGGAGCTGACCGATTCCATTATTTTAACACCGAATATCCCTGCATGGACCAGGTAGATTACAGTTAGGTGAGTCTTGTTCGTTCGAGTCGCCTTTCTTTCAAGCATGGAATAACCTATTGTGTCTATGTGCACTGCCGAAAATATCATAGCGAAATGTCTTATATGATGATGCCGTTCTTAGCTGACTAAATATTTACCAGCGTGTGTGAGTTATTACACTTGCCTCTATATGCGATCTGATAAGAAACGGAAATTTGAGGGGTATCGCACTCTGCTTTTGTAAGATACACTTAAAAACTGTAAATATCGTAGACACGATAATAAGTTGTACACTTCGGATCTATACTGTGCGACTCCAGTTGAGTTTTGGCAAAAGGCTTATCTACCTTGACGTAATTATCATAAAATATAATAGTTCAAATAAAATAGATTTATCAGCCGGTTATCATTCACGTTGTGTGTCAGTCTCGGCGACGGTTTAAGTGATGCTACTGCGGTCGGATGTCACTATTCTGCTGGCGAGCAAAGGAAGCACATTGAGGATATGTGTAGAAATGTGCGCTTTAGTTAAATGGGGCGCTGACAGTTTGTTTGGGGAGGCGTAGGACGATTATTTTATTTCGAAGTGATCTTCATTCTACGTAAATTCTCCAACAAATTCCACAATGTGCCACTCGACTAAGGAATTAAAAAACGGGAAGCATTTTCTAACTATTCGTAATCTGTGCAATATTTGTCACGTTATAAAATATGTCACAACGAATTATAACAAGTGCAAAACGTGATATGAAATAATTTTAATTGCTCCAGACTAGCTCCGGATCAAACCCGGAACAGACATATTTGACATATATCCGTTTGGTTTGCTTATGTTGCTGTATAGTCTATGTATAGACCAAGCATTCTACGAAGAAGATTGACAATGCACAGTCCCCATATTTGGCAGTAAGAATACCCCACATTAGCTGCCAACTAATCATTACTGTGTAGCATTGCGGTCTTTCTTAGTAAAATTACATGACATGAAACTAGTACGCGTTATATCATATTTTTAAAGTGGTCCGAAAGTTACCCACGCTTCAGACCTACTCCAGCATTAGGTAAGGCAGGTATATATAGCCATTTATGTACCAACATAGTATTCATTATTAGGTCCTAATAAAATTTGACAGTGACTCTTTAATGTATTGGCGTTACATATTCATTACAGTGAGCGGTATAGCCTACATAACGATAACTGATGCACGGCAGTAATATAAAAGTCTTTAATAGCCTAAACAAGTAATGGTACAATTAGACTTGTAATTGATTAATAAATAAGGAGAATTCAGTGCAAACATGAAAGGGAAATCTCATATACCCCAAAAGGACGGGATCTCGATCTATCTCGCAATTAATAATAGTAATGTATATACATCGGTTCAGACGTATATTTCTTAGCTAACTTTAAACGTTAACGGCACCGAAACTTGCGATTTGGAATATGCGTGTGTATACAATTGATCAAATGATTTCAATGCGATGTTTGTGATAAAGTTTATGTAGCCAGGTGTGTACCGTCATCGTAATGTTTTTATTTATCTGGTGATTTACATACCCCCAGGGCAGCATTAAAAACCGGCCCTCGACTTTTGCAAACACATACATGCCCACAATGAATTTTACTGGGGTGGTCCCCACGATCCCGCGATAAATTACTAAAGCGACGAACAACAATCAATATTTTAAGATGTATTCAAATCAATATTACGTCAAGTTGGGCCATGCATTTGCCCTTTCTGTAAAAATTTGTCGGTAGATTTGTAACCCCTTCCGAATGTATCTTAAATCCGAAAATTGCCGAAAGAAGAAAACGATCCAGTCCTATACGTGGGTTGCGGAAGAACTAATTGATTCGTAGAGTAAGCTTTAAACAGTACGATTTAAATGTAAGGAAATCGAGTCTGGTTCAGCTAATGTAAAAATAGGCTTATGGGTGACTGCAGGTGAACGTGTTACGCCCGGGGTAATGCCGAGATGGGAATGGCGCGTGCCAATGGGCGGAAACAATCACGGCGCCGCCTCGAGCCATCGTTGCACTAGCAGTAGGCCTATTCAGTGCAAATGTCTAAATCCAACTTTTTAAAAGCCTTAGTTCTGCAAGGTTCATTTATCTGTATAAACATTAATCCACAACCTAATACGGCTCAGAGTCCCTTTTTTGATGTGCCAAAACCCAGGAAATGCGGAGTCAAACTTGCTGTGAAATTAGGAAACAGTAGGCTATAATTTGGATATAAATATTATGTAGCATAAATTGTAATAAAAATACGAAGTTCAAATTGCTGCGCTTCCATTCAGTCGAGCTGAATCTGATATAGTCTGGCCGGCATAGTGGCCTGTCGGTCTGGTGTGATGGAGGACGCCTGTTGGATATCAGGAAACCTGCAGCATTCGTTGTAACGATCGCTCACAGCAGAGGGGGACACCTGGAATGCTCTGAGCACACTGGCGTTGCCCTTGAACTTTGCATATCCAAATGAATGGGGGGCTGCGAGATGCTGAGTCTTTGCTCTCCTTCCTCACTCCCCCCCCCCCCTGTCTTTAGGGGGACAGTCTCACCTTTTCTTGCCTGGACCATGAGCGATGAGTCAACCTTGGTGAAAAACCTAACTGACAACGCCACTGTAAGAGACCCGTGTGTGTGTGTGTGTGTGTGTGTGTGTGGGGGGGGGTGTCTACGGCTGGGATTTGGAATATGGATGAGGATTGTCTGACCAGTCTTTCGCTTCAGGGTGCATCTAAGGTGAAAAATGTGATAAAAGCAGCAACACGTGCGCTGTGTCGAGACAGGGACACTTCATGTGACACCGCTGTCATCATTTTCCATCACACATTCAGATCCCAGGGACACAATGGGGGTCCGCATCACACACCTGTCGTGGTTTCAATAGCGGCGCTCATGTTTACCTCTGCATGCATTCATTCGGCTGATCCTCTCATATGGAGCTACATTCATTATTTATTCGCCGATTATTCCCTCCATAGTAACTTAGGCGGCAAAGTATCTCAGCCGTTTTTAATGTAAAGTCAGATATTTACTGAATCGACTCGGTATAAATGACACATTCCCGGCTTGCGACTTGAACCTGAATTACTTTTGTGATTCAGAAATAAAGGCCGATGGCACCAGTGCCGGATAGGAGTCTCTGAGAGGCATTCAGCTGGTTTTGCGGGGCAAAAGTCCAAAACATGGGGCAAGCTGGGCTTCATGAAAGTAACTGAGAGAGAAGGCTAACAGCTCACTTTGGGATATTATTAATCTGATCGATGCAGCTTTCAGGTAGAGCTAAACCGACAGATACACTGAACAGGTCCCTCTTTGACAACAGTGTGAAACTTGTATTTAGTATTTTTTAAATCTGTTAGCCAAGCACAGTAGTGACGAGTGACGGATGCTTGGTAAACAGAGTATTTTGTTGATTTGCAGTTTGCTGTTATGCCTGCACCTAGGACACGGAGTATCATGCTTTTCGGTTGAAGTTTCCTTCAGTGGCCGCTGTCTTTAATTGTGGAAAACATTTCTCACCTGCCACAAATTAAATATAGTAACACACTCCCTTGTCGGTGGCTGAGAACACAAGACCCAAGAGAATAGAGGTTGTGCAGGTTGACTGTGGCCAATTAACCACTGCTAACTTTTATAGGCCGGGACCAGGATTAGACATACGATCTGGCTGCTTTGGCATCAGCTGGGGTTCTAATGCCCCTGCGTTTTAATAACTGAAGCTTAAAGAAACGTAGATCATGGAGCACAACCACAGGCAACCACAGAAAGAGCAGCATAACAAGGCAGAGGCGGACATTTCAGGTCCAGAAAATAGTCTTTCAGCCAAATCAGGATTTTAACTGGCCCAATCCAGAACAGGCACTTTTCCTCTCCATCATTAACCCAGGAATTAATTGTGCTGGTGACAAAATTTAACAAACACATGGAATGGCAGGGGTGCCCCTGAGGAGAGGTTCGGGACCTGAAGCGATGTTCATCTAGCCGTCCAGGAAGACATCAGTAACTTTTTGGAGAAATTATTATTTTTCATTGTGAAACTGTATGTGAAACTGTTTGCAAATATTCAAAAGCTATTTTTTTCTGAGCATATATACACTTATTACCTAAATAAATAGTTTTGAATGTTTTTTTGACCACCAAATACTTTTGTAAAGTGCGGTATTTTTAAGGCTTTCATCCACCCGCGGGACTGCTCCACTTGAAGGTTCCTGTTCTCTGTAAGGTCTCTGTCCCCCCCCCCCCAGGACCCCCCGCATGGCTCTGGCAAGCAGGATGGCTACGTCCTCCTGCTGGTGCTCCTCTGCGTCTTTGTGGGGGGGACGCTGCTGCTGCTGTCTGTCCTGGTGCTGCTGTGCCGGCGCTGCTGTGAGGGGGGGCGGCGTTATTCCTGGTGAGCTGGCGGTGGGTGTGGTGAGGGGGGGGGGGCGTTATTCCAGGTGAGCTGGTGGTGGGTGCGGTGCAGAGAGAATAGACACTTTATCGACCCCCCCGGAGAGGCCCCCCGTGCCACACAGGCTCCTCATGCCACACACCCACGGCGCTGAGGGTTAAGGGCCTCGCCTCTTCTGCTTTGGACGGTCGACCTTCCAATCGCGGGCACTGATCAGCTTCGCCCGCTGAGCCACATGCCACTCCGACGGCGCCGTCTTTATGATACAGCTTTAACATTCAGAGGCATCCTGGCATATCGGGCCAATTTCACGCTGACTTAGCCGATTGGCCGCGGTTTATTAATATTTCGCTATTATTTTGCATCACCGTAAACAATAATATATCTGACCTTGGCTGCGAACCTGAAATTCTCCTGATAGCCGTAGAACATCCAGCTGTATAATTCGCTGAAAGTGTGAAACTCCGGAGACCCCGTCAAGCGTGGCTTCTATTTAAGGTCGGCTCTGAACGGGTAAATAGAGCGTCATGTGCTGCTCACACCGTGCAGGGCCAGCGACGACCCCGAGAAGACCAACACCACCTACGTGGAGGAGTACCAGCCGGTTCCAGGTGAGCGGGCAGCCTTCGACGTTCGTGACGGATGTTTCTGTAGGGCTGCCCTAAGCACCCCCCTCCGTTCGCCGCGACAGAGATCACCATCCGCGTGGACGAGGAGGACCGCCTGTCCTGCAGCGGGCAGGACGTGAAGGCGGAGTGCTTCCTGTCCGCCGGACCGACGGCCCGCCGCGTCTCCTTCAATGAGTCAGCTCTCTTCGACCACGGCCGGAAAGCGCAGGAGAAAGGCCGCAGGTCAGCCAGCGCCGCTCTCCCGCTGCTCGCCAAGGCGAGATCCAACGCTGAGGCCTCCTGACAGCTTCCCTGCCGCGGGCTGTTCCGGAGCTCGCTGAAAACTCCCATTCAGAGAAAGCCTGACAATTAGTGTCAGACGTTTTGAGCGCAGCTTAACGTGCCGCGTCGTCTTTTCTATCTGAAGCTCACAAATCTGCTTGATTTGATTGGCAGGCGAATATTCTGAGGCAGTTTTGTGGAAGAACACAAAATATTTTTGGTTGAGAAAGTTGTAAGAATGAAGAGGTTCCTGATTCACATTGTGGCTCTAGAGAGGAATGCATTTGCTGGCTTAATATTTGAGGACGTATTTGCTTAACAGACGTCTTTATTTAAAGAGATACATTACAGATGTTACAGTTTTGGATTTATCATTTGATTGTGCTTTAATACCTTATAACACCTACATATGATTTTATGCCCATTGCTTGTAAATTGTTACTCTGCACATTTTCAGAACTTCCCATGAAGGAAAACAAGGGCTCAGAACAAGGAGTGTAGGCAGATATAAATTTTGTAGGGTGTGCGGGGGGGAGGGTTTGCAACGATAGGTCCCCTTCATGTCCCTGGGTCAACAATGGGAGGGGCTTGCATTTCACTTCTTTAACCAATCACAGTCTGCATTGCATGACATCACTACGTTGGCTGTTTTTTTTTTCCTCATTTTTAAACCCCAGGCTTCTAGCCATGGAGCTGGGGGGGGGGGGTGTGTGGCTAAGCAGGCCGTGATGGGAAGGTTGCCTCTCAAAGCCTTGTCATCATTATAATTATCATCATCTTCATCATCATCAGGAAGTAAAGAATCATCCTGGCGTTGCTCCTTCCAGCCTTAGCGGCTAAGCATGTCCCTGTGTTCTGTGTCTCTGACATATCCCATAGCAAAAGGGATATACAATTAAAACTGTACTTTAACAATCTGTGAAGTTTGCCCCTTAACAGAAAACACTGGTTTTAATTAATGCGGTGATGTCATACAATGAAGTACAATGAAGACTGTGATTGGTTAACCCAGGGACTCGTCGAACCCGGAAAAGTCAGGATGTCCGTCAAAGGACAGTTTCATGTATTATTTCTTGTTTCCTTGTCCTTTGACTTGTGTCTTTGTTGTTGTTTACTGACACTGCTACTCAGAGTGAACTATTGTAATGTACAGTCAGTGTTGGCAAAGTTACAAAAGTGATCTGTTACAGAGAGATGTGCAAAAATTCAGGTCTAGAAAGTGCAAATCCAGACCAAGTTTTTGTTTCAACCAACCAGTTGAGTATTAAGTGTCACAGTCGCAGAATATGAGACTAGTCAGTTGAGACAAAACCTTGGTCCGGATTTGGACTTTCTGGATCTGAACTTTCCACATCCTCTCTGTAATAGATTACTTTTGTGCACAGTCATGCAATGGCAGTAAAGGATTCTGATTCTGACTCTGAAAATAGGTTTCCTCTCCCCCCCCCACATCAGGTACACACTCACCGAGGGAGACTTCCATCACCTGAAGAATGCCCGCCTCACTAACCTCCACCTGCCCCCCCCTGCCCTGAAGATCCTCCCCATTCCCGAGTCCCCCGAGCAGCCTTCCTCCAAACCCAAACTCTCCATCTTCCAGGTAACGAAAACAAAGGCCAGTTTGGAAAACCTGAGCCAGCGTCACGGTGCCCTGATAGCAGAGAGAGCAAATCAAGGCTTCGCGAGAAGCACTAAATTAAATTAGCATCTGAAATCGGATTTAAATCAGCCAGTGAATAAGAATGTTTTTGGGAACTGGTGTGTATGCAGTTTAAAATGTCTGTCAGCTATTTGCGAGCAGGGGATTTTTCCCCTCGCGAATGGCCTCTTTCCAGGTGACCTTGGTTGCTGTGATATGGATTTCCTTCACTTAGCTTAGCTTTGGCGCTATCTGCCAGCTGCCAAGGCCTGACTTTGCCTGTGCATCCCCAGCCCCCGGTGCGTGTGGTGCCCCAGACTGCCATCGCGAAGGTGGGCCTCGGCACGTGCTCCGGCCTCCCGGGGGATGCCTTAAACTCCACTGCGGATGCTGACTTTGACGAGAACTTCCCCATTCCCGACCTCCGGCTGCCCCATTCCTGCTCAGTGAGTCCACGTGACCATAATAATAGCAAAAGCACTGTACCGCTTACACGGACGGAACAGCTAGCTGGATAAACATGCTGTGGTGGTTCGAAATGATTTATTTCAGCCATGGGTCCCCTGTAGGATTTTGGCAAGCTTTTAAGAACTTGTTGGCTCTCTTTTCTGTTTATCAGAATGAATGTTGCCAGCTACATCATGGAGGTCCTTAAACCTGAGAGTTCAAAGGGTCCTGTTAATAATAAAAGGCTTACATTTTAATGCACATCACTTTGTGTAGCTAAGAACATAAAAATAGAATATAGACTAGAAATGACAGTCCTTGTCACTCTGTGTTAAAAGAGTGACAGAGTGGAGTGTAGGGCATTTGGGTCAGCCTGTCTATGTTAGTGACGGCAGAGTTTTGAGGGAACTGGTGGGGAGGGGGCACAGAAACTGCCCCTTCCCCCACTACCCAGAATCCTCTGCTCTAAAAATGCTGCAGATTGATGTCATGGAAGCACAGGAGTGGAATGAGAGCGGTCCAGGGATCGGCGTCATTGCTGATGGATCAACGGGCGCCGTGGCACCTAGCCAAGGTGCTGTGCTGCAGATCTTCACCAAGCTGCGGCGCCATGCCAGCCTGGAGGGCATCAGCCCCTGCTTCAGGATCAAGAAGTGGAAGTTTGACAGCATCCAGCGAGCCTCCAGCCTGGACATGCGAGGTGTGCGTCTGTGTGGGGTTGGCGTCTGTGTGGGGTGGGCGTCTGTGCGAGGTGGGCTTCTGTATGGGGTGGGCGTCTGTGCGAGGTGGGCATCTGTGTGGGGTGGGCGTCTGTGTGGGGTGGGCTTCTGTGTGGGGTGGGCGTCTGTGCGAAGTGGGCGTCTGTGTGGGGTGGACGTCTGTGTGAGGTAGGCGTCTGTGTGGGGTGGGCATCTGTGCTACAGTAGGTGG
>JABFDZ020000047.1:13478937-13490116 GCA_019775955.2 Pollimyrus isidori
CCCCCCCCCCCCCCCCCCCCCCCCCCCCCCCCCCCCCCCCCCCCAACCCCCCACCCCCGCGGCGCCCCACAGATGGAGGGGAAAAAAAAAGCATTAAAATTTAAAAGGTGTGTGTGTGTGTGTGTGTGTGTGTGTGTGTCGTACATGGACGCAGCTCCCATTTATCAAAACGTCAAGTGACAAGATAAAAGCAGCCGACGCAGCCGCTGCCCAGGACGCCAAACAAACGCAGCCGGTAGCCGCAGTCAGGGTTACATCATGAAGGCTTCTGCTTTCAGCTGCTCAAGGCCAGAGAGATAATAGCACACAGCGGTGTGTGTGTGTGTGGCGGAATGTCACTGGCGACAATAATCAGCCTCACAAGTGAGCATAAAGGCTCCAGTCACCACGGAGACCCAGCTGCGGCTGCGGGGACACGCCGATCGCCCTGGAGAGTCTGTTAGTCTGCGAAGCAACAGCAGCAGCTTTCAGCTCAACACGCATGAAATCTGCAGGACCTCGAGCGGAGCATCTTAATGGGAGTAGGTGGGTATCTCCCCTCACACCGCTGCCCCCTGCAGGTCAGTCCCGTCCCTAATGCCAGGATGACTCATCCTCAGTACAAACACACAGGCTGCACGGGCTTCCAGCCAATCTCCGTGCCACCCTGCAATCCCAGGGTTGCTGAAACCCCCCCCCCCCCAAAGACACCCCCGCCCAGATGTGGGGAAGGCGTAGGAGTCTTGGATGACTCATAAAGACGGCCGCTGAATCTTATTAAAATCGGTGAGTCACCCCCTTCCCCGCCCCTCCCAAACCCTTCTAATAAGAGGGAGAAGTTCCCCCCCCCCTCCATTTCCAGCCTGGGAAACACGCTCGGCCATTTGCTCAACAGCTAAAACGTCCCTCAGAAGCTCGGCCCGTCTACCCCGCTCAGGTAGATTGTGTTATAATGCTGATCAGGCTGCCCAGCCTTCATTGCATCATCATTTAACCACCAGCCCCCATCATTCTAGCGGTAGCGCGGTATTAGCATTGCAAACGCTGCAACGTCGACAACGGCAACCAAAGGCCGCAGTATCTGGTTATGGACGTCAAGCCACCGATCTCGCCACGCCCACACGTTAAAGCCAACAGGAGCTGCCCAATTGCCCGTAGGTGTGCGTGGGTGACGGAATGGTGTGCAAGTGTGCCCTGCCCCCCATCCTGGGCCGTTCCCTGCCTTGCCCCTGGGATAGAAACCCCCCCCGAACAGAACAACGAATGGATGGATGAAGTCTTAAATGAGATTTCCATGTCTTTGGAATCTGATCAAAGCAGTTTCCATGCATCACTAGAAGAGTTTTTTTTTTTTGTTTTGTTATTTTAGTGAGGGGGGGGGAAGAGATTGTGCCATGTGCGTATAGGCTGTAGGTGTGCACTGTGCCGGCCAGCATTAAGGGTGCCCCCCCCCCCGTCCATTACTGTATAAATGCCAAGCAGGCAGAAGATGGACGGATACATGGTTGAATAATTTGTTATTTCGATGCCAACAGCACAAAGGGCACAAAAGCTAATTCTTTTTTTCTTTAGTACTTGGCAACTTTTAAATGTTGGCTCAAACTGATGAGTCATAAATGTGAAAAACTGCCCCCCGAACAAACCCCCACCCCCCCCGCCCCCACCCCCGACGGCACGTTCCACACTCACCGCTACAATCTGCCGCTCGGGCCGGGGAGGGAGGAGCCAGAGCGAGGTCACTGCTGCTTGCAGGCGGAGAGCTTGCGGATGCGGCTGACGGCGGCCACGCCCTTCCGGGAGGGGTTGGAGGAGGAGCTGGACCTGCGGTCGGAGGCGGCCTTGGGGCCGCCCCCGCTGACCCCCCCGTGGGGGCCCGGCTCCGTGCCGTTCACACACACAGGCTTGGGGGGCCCCTGGCCCTGCCCATTAGGCTCCGCCTCATCTTCAGGAACTTGGCCTGAGGGGGGGTGGGGGCAAAATGACAAGGGGGGGGCAATCAACCAGGATCATCAGCACTAAGAATACAAGTGGGGGGGGAGATGCAGGACACCCTCGTAATGCAGTCGAGTACCTGCGAGTATATTGTGGTTCTTCGCCACCAAGAACTGAGCCCTACTGTGAATTGACCGTTTTCCACTGTAAATTAACAGAGTCGAACACATGCGGACATGAGCTTGACCAAAGCAGACTAGCTGTGTCAACAACTAACTGGTCGCAATGTACAGAGATACCGGTGATCCGTGTCAATATACACAGATTATCTGAAGGAAAAGGGGCATATTTGATACGTTATTCATTATTATTAGGATTGCACATCACGACGCACTGGTGCATTTCTCATGGCGACTCGGAACTTAAAGTATTATGGAAGGGCTGAACAGAACGGATTTCTAATGCAAATTTACACAAACGAATGCTAATTCCAAAAGTGTGTGATACGACTAGCGTTGATGCAATTCTCATGGAATTAGCACATAGTAAATTGGCGGAAATCAGCACGTGATGAATCGTCACGTACACCCCGCGGACGGAAAACAGGCGCCCCTTTGGTTTTACGTCACGGTCGCTCCCCAAACCCGGCATCGCCTCGATGGAGCCGAACCATCCTCCAGTGAGACCCGAAGAGGCCTGGAACTGCGCCGTACCACACGGGCACGGGTCGGTTCCTGAATGCCACAGGGGCATGTACACAGGGGCAGGGGGCACAGGCCCCAGCTGAAAGCCGATTGGCTCCCGGCGAGCACAGTCCCCTGTCAATCGCCAGTTCAAAACATATCATTAGCTAATATGACGACGCTGGTCGCCCAGGAAGCGGAATTGTCTGCTCCGCTCCGTAACACCAGTCAGATATCACGTCACGCAACACTTCCCACTTCAGAAACGCTCAGTGACATCGACCCGCGTGTAACAAAGGGGACACCCCGAACAGCGCGGATGCACGGGCAGGTAAACACCACCCAGACGGGATACGCGGAAGAAGCCGCGATGACCTCAGCGAGACGGGTCCCGCGGTCGCCCTGGCGACCCCACCGCAGCTGCACCTCAGATCTGCAGTTCAAAGCCGACGTCAGGAAGATGGGGAGCGGGAGAGGGACGGGCCGAGTCGCGAAGGGGAGACGACTGACGCCTGATGTAGACTATTAAAGGCCGCGACGAGGCTTCAAACCGGGGGCCCGAATCTCCCAAAAAGAAGCAGCAGAGATCACGCTGAAGACGTGGCAGCTGCTTCCAGGCGGGAATCGCAAACTCAAGGTGAATCTCGACGAGCTCTTCCGTCATTCTTCAGCGCGCACTGCCTCAGCGACGGCCACTTCAGGGTCAGGAGCTACAAATCCAGCCCGAGATTTTGCTTCTACAAACCACATGACTGCTCTGTGACGGATTCCTCATGCACACCTGGTTGGTAGAAACAAATCCTGAGCTTCTGGACCTGAGACCTACAGTCTTAACCCTCAACCCACAATTCTCATGGGCTGATGACCTGTTTCTGCCTAAACAAAAATAGCATCCGTGCTTTCATAAGCAGTCCGAGTCAGTGCATGAGACTGAGACCGACCATGCTCTACAGGGACTTGTCACAAGAAATATTTGTTGGTTATCTAGATAACTTGTCGGAGTTAAGTTAACCTTGTTTAAATGGCCTTTGTCAACGTCCATTTAGCCCAGACTGCCTAAAGACCTCATCTTCGTGGTTCAGGACCCAGGTATGCATGTCGGGAAAACGAAGGCTACCTTTCACATCCGAATTAAACAATCAACGGACGCATCGTTCCGCGTTGCGCTTGCCAGGCAGGAATAAAGCCAACAAAACGAAGGGAGCCGCTTCGGCTCAGGATGATTTCCGGTTAGATGCGGCTGGCGGTGATTCATCCGCGGGACGCCGGAGTCAGGAGGCGGCGGGCGAGTCACAGGGAGACGGGGCGGCACAAGCCGGCAATTGTTACCTCCGCATTCTGCCAAGATGCCGGGCCACTTTGGCCGGCCTGCCATTCAGCACAAACATTATAATCAGGGGAGACACTGAACAGATTTAACCGAAAGCAAAAGCCCCCTGACACTGGGAGGAAGGAGCTACTGCGTAAACCCTCCGTCGCCTGGAGACCCGGTCTTACGTGCCCGCCGGTCTGTGAGTATGCAGCGTCGGGGCTGACCTGGGACCAAAAGGTCAAAGGGCAACAGACTACCTCAAGCATCACTGGACACCCGTTACTCAGACCCTCCGGACTGTAGACGCTAGAGTCAGCTTTCATGACGCAGCAAACCTACCGGGCCCAACACTCATCCCACAACAGATCAGACTTCCGCTTGTATCCCAATTAGATGCAAGAGGAACTTTAATTTGATTTCTTTTTTGTTATTGTGAATATGAACGAGACGTGCAGCCGGTCAGGTGATCGTCGAGGTACACGGAGCTGCAGGCCACAGCTGCGCAGACTTGTCGCAGGACCAGCTGCGCGACACCCTACACTTTCTACACGCCTTGCGCCCTGAATTACTGTGTTTCACGTCGCTGTAGCTGACAGTGACATTTTCCACTTCAGAGACTTCCACCTGTCACGCACTGGCAATTAAGGCTTCTGAATGCTGGCCACCCACTGACCGCTGTCACACGCCGCACCACGCTATTTACAGTGTGCGGCGAGCAGTGCGCTTGCTTTCATTCCAGCACATTAAGATGACGCCCCTGGGGAGGCCCTACGCAGTGACTACGCAGGCGGGCCTGTGGACGCACGCACTCAGACACACGCTCCGGCCCAATCCATTCTCCAACAGAAAACCATTTCAGAATAGAATGGGGGGAATAATTTAAGCTCCACGGCTGAAAGCTCTCTTGCTAACAGTTTCAAAAGAAACACATCTTAGAAGTGATGAATAAAACATTCTAAGTATAAAAAGGAAAAATTAAAATCATTCTGTCTGAGGCGTCGTTTTGTCCTGCCGCTCTCCCATTTCTCCTCTGTCATTTCCCGTCTTCCATTTCCCCAGTTTCCTCCGCCCCAGTGGCTGCGTGAGCTTTGTTCCTCACTGCTGACCTACAGCTGGACGAGGACCAGTCTCTTAAAAACAAAAAAAGGCACGAAAAGGAGACTCCGTTCCAGAATGCGGCAGCGAGGCCCTTCCACATTTAACTCAACCAAACAAATTTTATTTTCTGCACCAAAACGTAACAGTGAACACATATCAAGCAGAACTACTACTTGCGTTTCCTCACCAAGGATGCAAAACGCATACAACAGTATATGCCGGGTGTCCGTCACAAACCAGAGGTGGAAGGTTTAGGTAAGTACAAATCCGGACCATGATTTTGTTCCAGCCAGCTAGCTGAGTCCTCCGAACGAGACTCTTTACACTCCACTGACTGGTTTGAACAAAATCACGGCCTGGATTTGCACTTCACGGACCTGAACTTTCTACCTCTGCCACAAACGCGCGTGAACGGCGGGCGGACGGGCTGGAGCTCATCGGTGGGGCCTCCCAGCGTCCGTCTGCGCTCTTCGTCGAGACGGCGGGGAGACAGGCGGGGAGACGCGGAGGCGGAGCAGCCGCACCTGGAACCGTGAAGTCCTGAGTGTAAATGATCTCATCCTCGCCGTCGAAGAACTCGTCGTCCTCCACGTCGTCGTCGTCGGCGTACCCGTGCAGGTCCTCCAGGTAGGGCACCACGGTCATGCTCCGCCAAGGGTCTCGGCACTCGGCGCTGGGGGGGATGGGCACCGGCGGCTCCGACGGGGGGTGTTTCTTACGCACCCAGCTGGGAGGAGGGGGCAAGGTCAGGGCGATTACACCAAACTACCATCACGCTCCCTCACCTCATTCCGGCGTAGCTGCCGGTTCACGTCTAGCCTAACCGGTATGAGATTCGGACTGAGCTCCAGGTAAATGTCCTTTTTCGAATCGGCCGGGTTCGACTTGTCAGAAATTCCCGTTCTGGCGAGTTCGAGAACCGAGGTTCCACTGTATCGCGATGCGAATTGTGCGATAAATACTGCGATACGCATTAAGCAGATGAAGCAAATTAAAGTTCAGACCTTTGGCTATTATCTACCGACATGGTTCCATCCAAATCAGCCGCGGGCGTTAATGGGAGTAGGTGGGTATCAAAAAAAATATCACTTAAATTTTGATAGTCTATGTGGGATCCAAAATATTTCCATATAGCGGAAGGCAAACGTCGATTAGCAGCCATTTCTTGTTTGCCTCTCTCCTCCTCAGTCATTTTGTTAAGCTTCTCACAAACGCGCCGCCCTGTAAGAGCCCCCCCTCGAAGACAGAAATGATCACGGGTGGCAGCAAAAGCAGTGATTCTGCACTCATTTTGTTTCTCAGAACATACACCAAGCAATCCTGAAACGCAACACCCATCATCACATTGCGAAGCTTGCCAAGTTTCGTTTCCTATGACAAAAGTAATAATTTCTTCCAGCAAAATGTAAATATCTACTGATGATCTCTGTGCAGCAAATGTCATCAGGGTGGGCGCCCCCCCCCCACCGGGTAATTTTATTGGAAAGATTTCAAACGCTGGAGACGCCCAGTCAGCAATGATATCAGGCCAGTCTCAGCTTCAAGTGCATTTGAAAGGGTGACTGTCGTTTTTACGACCAAGGTGGAACCTAAAGTCTAAACACAGTATTTTTAATAATCCAAAAATTCCCATCACTTGATGAAATAATTACTTATTCCAAAGTAGCAAGACGTGAAAACATTACACACCTCCTTTTGTCCATTTCTGTCATTTTTCCTGTGTGTGTGTTGGAGTGTGAGAGTGAGTGTTTGTGTGTATAAGCTCCTTAACAACCATATGCACAGTGATACAAGGGGAATATCATTTTTTTCTCCCCTCATTAAAAAAAATGAACATGTATGGTTGTGGAGAATGAGGGCGAGGGGCTCCCCTTTAATCACACCAATCAGGGGGGAATCGAGGACGTGGCAGGTCACCATCTCTGCCCCTTTTAGGTCTGGATGCTGAAGCGAGGCAAAGATCTCGCCAGATCTGCTGAGGAGACGAGCTTCAGAAGCCCGCTCACGTCACTGGGGGGGCATCATCTGTACCTCCGCCGCAGAGAGGCGGGGAGCGGGGGCCCTCTAATACCAGCGTGTCAGGAAGAGGCAGGATAACCCAGCCACCCCCCCCCGCCGCCTGGAGGGCCAGCATCACACGTCAGCGTATGGATACGTGGATACGTCATGGCCCGCTGTTGCCATGGAGACGGCAGCCGGCGCCACACTAGCGATGCCTGTATTCGCGCATCGAGTATTAAAATGTGCCAAAACATTATTCCAGCCCGCCGGTCGCCACAAATCAACTTAATGAGTCTGGGGTGCCCGCAGGAGGCCCACCTGCCTGAGGATTATGCTCCGCACTGGACACCAGCGCAATCGCTGCCTCCAACACCGTAGATCTAATCCCATATTGACCTTAAGGTTAAACCTGTCAAATTCGAATCACAGAGCAGAACAGCAAACTACACTTTCTGAAGACTCCCCCCCCCAGTCCGGGGGGGTGGAGGGGAGATCTCGCTCCGCTAACCTTTATTAAGGCAATTAACCTAAATTCGTAATAGAAGTGCGAAACTGAAGTAGTATAACAGGTGGAGTTTAATAAAAACGTCTGCAAGAAAAACACGGATCATTAAGCGAGACGCTGGCACAAAAGGGAAAAAGGGAATTTTGCCCCTTTCTTTGCAATCCTCAGTCGAAACGTAATGTTTGTACCTGGCGCCACACTTCAGCCGGTCTTACTTCAGCGGGTAACGGGCAAAGAAGAACCGTGAGGGCGACCACGTCAGATCCATCGAAATCTCTCTGTTCATCCCGAGAGGGAGACGTTCGCAAAGAAGAGACTAACGTGTCTCATCAGGGAACCAAAGCAAGCCCTAAAACAAGGAGGTCTATACCAAAAAGCCATCTCATCAGTGAACCCCTAAAACAAGGAGGTCTATAACAAATCAGATTGCATTGTAAAGATCCACAGAAATAAAGCAGTATATGAAAATACTTACTTGTGCTGCCTGATGTGTTGTATTGAGAACCTCTTTACAGGGTCATATTCAAGCATTCCTGCGACAAACAAACGGGAATGAGACCAGCTGACAATGGTAGCTATACATCATTTGTTTTTTTTTACCCACTTCCGAGAAAACGGAATCGTCGCTCATTAGAAAACCGGCACGACATTCGCGTATTTCACAATATTTTGTCACGCGCTCCCTGCCCTTGAGTGTAAACTCAGAAACTCACCAACGGCATCGCCGCCCTCCCACCGGACCGCGAGCCCCCACGGCGTCCTTCAGGCCGCGCACGGCATCGCCGCCCTCCCACCGGACCGCAAGCCCCCACGGCGTCCTTCAGGCCGCGCACGGCGCTCGATCCTCTTCGCCCAGCCGGACCGTTCGCTTTGGAACGTCACGTTTATTTTTAACCACGGGTGAGTGAATGACCCCCCGAGACGGATCAGGGGCCGAATGTGCAAATCGACAAGTCATCCTCCTCATCCTCATTTCCCCGCTGGCCCCCGGTGCAGGGGAAGCCGCCCTTGGCTGAAATGGCTCCGCCGCTCCCGAGAACGACGCACCGGGGAGCCCCCGCTCCCAGGGGACCGCGCGCCCTGGGGGGGGCAGTGCGGGATCTTCCCCGCAACACTAGGAGAGTGACGGAGGCTCCCGTTTCAGACACGCCGACGGGTGCTTGGGAGGGGGTGAGGGGGTTGTAAGAGAATGATTAGAGCATCACCGTTACCGTTCATTAAGAGTCACCGCTATTCCTGAAGGGGGGGGGGGGCACTGCCTGGGCTAACGCGCCGCGATCACATACAGGCCGCGATCTCCGTGGCGACGCTGAGGAGTGACTCATCTTAGGAGACGTGCAGCAAAGCGGAGCGGGCGGAGCACGTACGCGGGAACCACCAGCGGGACTGCAGGACACCCCGCCGATGCACTTCGGAGCACTACTGCGGCATTAGGCCCGCTCCGTGTCATTACAGTGCCCTCTACTGGCCGGAACTTGTAACAGTCAGGCGATTACACAGGCTTGCTGGCTCATTGGAGAAGGAGCGGCAGGTAGGGGGCGCCGATAACGCCGCAGCAGGAGTTTGCAGCCTCACCTCTCAGCAGATCAGACAGCAGTGGGCCGCAGTCTTCAGGGATGTGATACTCCCCTTTGCCAATGTTCTCAAAAAGCTTATAGATGTTGTCTCCTTCAAACGGATAGAGACTGGTTGTAATGTTGTATCTGCAAAGGGAAAGAGGGCAGAAAAAAAAAAAACATTAAAAGATATTTCAAAACTTTAACATGACATTTGACAAACTTATTTTGTTTTCTATCTGGATGCCATGGCAGTAGGTAAAGGGTGGTATGGGTGAAGCATGCTATTTGGAGCTTTACTTACACAAAAATGTTCTGAGGGCAGAAGAAAAAATGATTGGTTCAGGGACAGAACCACTCAGATTGCCGAGGAGGTGGGTCCAAGACATCTGATTGGTTCTCTCTCTGAACCATCGATTTTTCCTTCTTCCGTCCCCAGAATATTTGCCTGCGGGCGACACGGTTACTCCATCACTTACAATGTAACACCCGCGGACCAGATGTCCACCTTGAACCCTGAAAAGGTGTCCAGGCCGTTGGCGATCTCAGGGGGCTGGAACGCCGGCGAACCCTGGCTGGTCCGACACGTGTCGTCCTCCGCAAACGGGTGCAGCGCCTGCAGGGAGAGAGAGCCCACCCATTCACCCGGCCCCGTGGCTTCCACGGAAACGCCAGTCGCCAACAACTCTCCATTCCACCCACTCCTGATCTTACTCGACCTCACTCAAAACATTAAGACCATAACATTGTCACCAACTGCCTCAATTACCCACCAACAATGACACCTCCCCCCCATTCCCTATTTGCAAACCCCCCCAACCTCACCTCTGCCACCCCCAGGTCTGAAATTTTCAGGGCACCGTCCGTAGTCAGCAGCAGATTCCCTGGTTTAATGTCTTTATGGACGATTCCCTGGCTGTGCAAATATTCAAGGCCATCTATCAGCTGGCAGAAGTACCTGCAGGAGACAAACGTCCCATCGGATTTATTCTTTAGACGCCCGACTGCAGCCCCTCTTCAGACGCGTCCTGGGGGCGTCACCAGCGCTTCCAAGACAGCCTGCGCCTTCACTCGGGTCACGCAAAAACGGACTTGCTGTCCTCATTTATTGGCTCATTTATTCTGTGTTCTTATTGTCCGCTGATTCTACTTACTGTTATACTTTAATCTAACACAGGAAAAACCACTGGCTGCCTTAGGGTTCCCAGGGGACTGGATTGAGAAACACCGGAATACTGTGATGCAAAATGGCTTCCCCCCAGACTGAGGTGTTATGTACAGCACTGGGTAAAATTAAAAGACCACAGCAAAATTCAGCTTCACCGATTTCTCAAGTTACAGGAGTGTTTCCAGTATGTATAATATACATTTTTTTTTCCAAACTCCAGTCTGGCTCTTCCCTGCTTCTCGCTGATGAAGGGCTTCTTCCTTCTTCCTTATGGGACCTCAGTCCTGCTTCCAGGAGCCTGATACACACTGTCCTAGCAGTGCACTTCACACCTGCACTTAATCTTTCCCTTTCCTATTGAAGGTCACCTGATGTCATCCTCAGATTCACGAGGCACTGTTTGATAAACTGACTGTCGTCTCTGGCATTAGAAATTCACTTCCACCATTTACCTGGCTGGTTTCTGCTCATTCCCAGTGTCTCCTGCTTACCCTTCCTTGTGTACTGCTGCCTTAGAAACTTTGAACCTATAAACATCCTGCCTCGCAGTGTGTCCTTCTGCCAGCAGAACCAGGATTAAACCAGGATTTAATGTAGAATTGTTTAAAAATATAGAGTGGTCTCTTAATTTTCTCCAGAGCTTATATAAATAGTGTTTATACAAAACAATTAAAGTGTATTAAATAGCAAACGTCAAGTAAATATTGTTCCGTGTTGAGAAAGCAACCCAGATTGTGAGCATCAACAACCCTGAAGGAGAGCCAGAAGATAGCCACCCGGTGAGAGAGACAGGTGAGGAGAGGAGAGGAGAATACCCACCCATGCGCTTGGGACACAGGAAACCTCTTCTCTGGTACACTGTCCAGCATCTCCTGCATGCCACACACACAGTACTCCATCACCATGTACGTGATTGAGCCGTCAAGGACAAATAAACTTGGGGGG
>JABFDZ020000047.1:13494997-13509753 GCA_019775955.2 Pollimyrus isidori
TCACTGCAGTGCCGGGGCCACACAGAGGGAACCATCAGCCACACGACACGGCCAGCCTCACTGCAGTGCCGGGGCCAACGCCGAGGGAACCATCATCCCTACTGCAACGCCAGTGAACACGCACCGCTTTGATGAAGCTTCACGCAGGACGCAGAGCTCAGAGGTCACGCGGCACTTTGCCACACACCCACGCTGCCCCCACTGGGCACCGAGAGCTCACAGATAAACCTGCTGCCTAGCAGAGACCCTGACGGTCACACTGTCAAACTGGAGGGGCCGAGAGGCCATCAAAGGGAGCTGCCGACAGCTATGGGGGACCAGTACAGAATCACATAAGCAGCCAAAAGCTGCAGTTACATACCAAGCAGCTAGATGAGCCACACACAAGCTCTGTTTGGCCTTCATGCCATCGAATCAGCAAAACAACGTGTCGTACAGGCATTAGCGACTAATTAAACTCACCTAGAAAGAGACTACCATCGTTCAATAGCTCAATCATCTACCTGCATGCTGTCCTGGGACATTTTTTCACTGATGATCGTGGATTTCGGCGTCATGGCGACGGACCGACCCCCACTGACTGAGGCTCCCGCATTGGCCGGTCTACCTGCCCGCAGGGTCAGCGTTGCCTGGTAGGACTGTTCCACGTACCGGGCAACATGGGGGACTAACTGCCAACCATTCCAGGAAAGCCGCCGAGCGTATTTATACACAAACACTCAGGAAATACTCAGAGTCCATACTGGACTCGACTGGCTGGTGGCAATCGTCAGTGCAAATCAGCACTAAACCTAATCTTCCGCCGACAAAGACTAAAGAACGATTCTGCTCCGAGAGACAGAAATGCTTCATTTACTAGTGATGCAACAAACCCATTTATCATCATCTGAAATATCCTAGGAGATATGAAACCCATCCATCATGTTAAAAAAAGACAGTGGCATTTGAGCAACCTTTACAGTGTAAGCATAACAGAAACAAGCAGTTTCCTAAAGCCCTCAGTGGAGATTTACATCAATTACTAAAGAATTAGAAATTCAGCATGATGGCAGTCGCCACCCTCACTACACACACACCCACTGGTACGTCTTTGCTGGGCTGTACAAAAGAAAAAAAAAAAAAAAAAGAGTCAGTCAGCATAGTAATTTATGTCTGCGGGTGAGTATAGGCTGGTCTGGTAGAACGTTACTGGAAGGCACCTTCATTATAAATACCAAGCTGCAGTCTGTTGCTTAAATTCAGCGAATCGCCAATTGCCCAGCTGAGCAGAAAAACATCCCGGTTGTTGTTGTTCAGAGTACATCAACATGGTGTTTTACTTTAGCGATAACAGTCATTATTGTGTCTAGATTAGGGTGACCATGTAATCCATGGTCACAGGAGACACTATGAGCTATTTCAGGTTTTACAAACAACTTTAATACTGAAATGCTCCTCTGTATGGATAGTTAGTTCAGTCCTTCTTGAGCTTTGACTGGTTTGTTTACCATAATTGACAGACTCAGCCAGCCATTTCACATGCACGATTATAGGAGACTGGCCAATCAGCACACAGCAAGAGCTCAACGCTTAACTGAAATCCAGGCCCTTTTAATTGAAACGGTAGCTCTCAAATCCTGTCCTAGCTGAAAGTGTCCTCCCTGACATGGAATATCTGGTCACCATATTCTTGATTTGTTTGAACTTTCCATTATTCTAGTGTCAATAATAGACAGTGTATACTGTCACAAGTTCCCCACAACGTGATTTTTTCTTTTAAGGAGTAGAATTTCTGGATTGGTTGCCTGCAAACAGTGTTAATTTTCAGCCCAGATTTATGAGTTTAATAACCATTATGTCACTCTCCAATTCTTAAGCACATGTATATGGAGAAATGAGGGGACATATAGGTGTTCATGTGATATATCAGTGCAGCCAATCACCAATCTCAATATTCCTTTTATTGAGCAGTGCAAAGAGCAGTCCCTCTCAAACCATTCAGCGACAGACTGGCCCCATCACTTACTTTTTGACGTTCGCTTCCCCATTTGGGATTCGCCTCAGTTTCTTCTTCTTTAGGATCTTAACCGCCCTTCGGCACAGAGTCTCTGAATCCAGCATCTCCTTGACTTTGCCGTAGGAGCCCTCGCCAAGCAGGTCTCCCATCAGGTACTTGCCGATCAGCTTGGCTCGCTTGCGGCGCGGTTGGTAAATCACCTCCGTAGAATCAATGCGGTGGATAAAGGTGTCCATTCCCACCAGCTCGCTCTCCGGCAGGTAGTCCAAGTGCTGCAGGTCGTCGGTGCTCATCTTTCCCCCCCCCACAGTGACAGAGCTACAGTTCCTCCTCAGAGATCACACCCAAGCAATGTGGAATGACAACTCGGCACAAGAAAGAGAATAATAATAATAATAATAATTAAAAAAAAACACTGGAAAAACTTTTCCAGAACTTCGAGTGTAAGAAAGCACTCAGACACTAGAATATCGCCACATTGATCCAGGATATTCTGAAGAAAATGGGCTTGATCCAGTGTGTTACTATCAGATCTGAACACTAAGCTCCATAAGATCAGACTACTTCCAAGGAATTGGAGACTTGTAGTTTCAGCAGAGAGAGTTAGAAATATATTAAATGACAAGCAAACCTCAAGTCCAGAGTAGTGGATCTAGTCTATAGTAAACGTCAATAGCATAACTCCTGTCGGAGTTTGACTTTGCAGCTGCATTCCACTGACAGGTTCCTAGGGACTTCCCACTTGAAGCAATGCAAAATCCTGCAAAAATATTTTTGGTTCAGATCCTGACTTGCTGGGCATGCCTGTGTCAGAAGTCCATGAGCTGTAGTGTTGACAAACAGCTAGCTTTATCTCTCCTCCCCCAGAAGGGTTTAGCGATGTCTCACATTCAGAAGGTCTTCTTTGGTACTGCTGGTTTGCAAAAAAATAATATATATATATATCCAGAACACTACTGCAATATACGTCCGACACGGCGAGAATCTACCAAATACTCGACTTTCTTGAAACAAACAAAATCTCGCCCCAAAAGAAATCTGCAATAAGAAAGAAAAAAAAAAAGTTGTGTTTATTTATAAAGCATTACATTATTTTGTTCAAATACCAGTAAAAGACCATATTGTACCTCACCGGCTCAGGTTTACTCAACTATACTTTCGATTTTTAGTTGTTTTTTTTAAATTAAAAAGTAGAAAGAATGCCTCAGAAATACCCACCAATATACAAATCCAGACCTTCCGCCACGCATCCATATCTACTAACAAAACGCCTTGCCATTCATTTACGTCCAAGCGTCAAACGGCTAAATGCTGCATTTCCACATCTAGTTGGCCAGCGTCACTCTTTCCTAGCTAGTATCTTAGGACGGTAAGTATTAGCACACTAACTAGCTGAATATAAATCATTGCACAACTGACCACAAGCAGCCAAACATATCTTGCTTTCTGCGGCGGCTAAAACGGCATGTTGTAGCACGCCGTGACTTATTGGTATTACACTTATTCGTGATCGGTAATAAATATTCACTTCAGTTCAGGAGTTAGCTACACGCCTTGTGCGACCACAAATAGCTGTTTATTACAAGCGCTAAATATCGAAGTGGACTCTAATCAGACTCCGAACACCGTCAGATTTATCCAGACACGCTTTCTTGACTTTATGTGCAAATTAACTCTTACATTTCCAAGCGCTGTTTGGTGCCCGCATGCATACGGAAACCAAACAGAATACTTATCTCTTGATTGACAGATGCCGGGTTGCACTGGCCAACTAACCGGCCACAATGTCAAGTACAATTCCGTAGAAGCGAATGATCAGGCTAGCTAGCCGAATGGCAACTTACGGTAGCTAAGCAAACATATCCGATACTATTTGTATCGCATTTACCCTTACCTTGACACCCAGATGTTTGTCACACGTCGCACCTGATATGTAACCAAGAATATATTCTTTTGGTTTCGGTATAAATATTAGCTGGAGGTATGCACTCCTAATTGCAGCTGCTGTCAGGCTGTCGCCATCTTGTTTACCTCCCCCTTACTCCACTTTGACGTCAACGCGTCAATTTCATCACCGAAAACGTGTGATTTCATTGGCTTACGCCACGTCCCTCATCTTTGCTATACTCTATAAAGGCGGGTCTATGCAAGGTACATGTTACCATCAGTTATAGTGCGCCATGCCAAGCCAGTCAAACCCACTGTTCGCCGTATGAAGGTTTACCGCCAGCCTGCAGAAATGCTCGCGTAATGGGTTCAGACTGAGAAGTCAGGCATAGAAAAGTGATCACAATCTCCACACTTACGTCGTTTCAGTAAATTATGTGTTTGCCGCAGTAATGTGGTTAGCTTTAGGAAAATATTACAGGGTGCTACCTCACTGGATAGCCGTGTAGCACGGTACCGTAATACCTCCAGGGCTGGGGTTCCAATTCCTCAGTGTATGTGTTGGGAGGGGGTTCTCCCGTTGTCTGTGCTGGTTTTCTCCCAGTTCAAAAATACGCATAGAGGAGATAGGAATTATTTTTCTCGACCATTTTGAGTCTGATCAACTAAACAATTCGTTCATAATCGACATCCTCGGCTAACTAACTTCAGCCCTAATGTTTCCCATTGCGGGGGGGGGTTAATTCTCATATCTCGTAGCGAGGAATACGGATATGGATGGATAGGGATCTGAGACTGTTTGAGGCGTGAAAATAGGTACGTGCCGTTGTATGTTTGTCTTCAGGTTTCCCCTTTCATTAACTGAGAGTAGAAGCAAAAAGGTTGCCCATGGGGATTTGCTCGAAGTAATTTTACAGAGCCAAAACTCCCTTACCCAAACTCCCAGGATTGATGGCCTCGTGGGGACAGTCATATTACTGCATTTAGTCACCCAAATTAAAATTGCATTTTTTGTAACTAATACAGTTTCAAATATATACATTTGCAACACCCATTAGGTATGCTGGCTGAACAACGAACATTTGCAAAACACTATTTGCTTTCACTTAAAAATAATTTTAGAAATATTTGACCATACAAAAACAACATCGATACTGTACTTGTTCGTTAGCTCAAATTGTAGTCTTTAAAAAATATATTTTGGATATGATCTTATTTTTGACATGCGTGTTACCGCAGATGTTAAACGTGCAGCATCACGGTTCTACCGTGATTTTAGTCAAATGTTTTCCTGTCGTCGCATTAAAACTTACTCTCCTGAACAGAGGACGTGGATTAGAAACTGCCACTAGCTCATACCCAACCCAAGCAATACGTGCAGTCATTCTGAAACCATGCGACGAAAAATCGTATCACACGGGTTTCCATATTTAAAAAAAAAAGATGCAGCAGAGATGCGGCAAAGTCAACGCTGTGGCCGCTTAATTAACATCGCAACGAATACAGTGTTGTCAACTTTGGTCAGCTGACGTTCTATTCGAGATAAGTCTGCACACACATGCAGGCGCATTTACGTGCATGCAATAGTTTCATTACCTTGTGAAAAGTGTGTATGGTTTGCAAACTATCCCACGCTTTTTATGTATCCATGTTTAGGTTTATAATGGAATGATATAGATTTGCTGTACGATTTCTTGCGTGACAGCCTGAAAGCGTGAGTCATTCCAGATGCGAGAGAGCTGGCAACCACGCAAATAACCATTGTAACATGTTTAAACAATTTTAAATAATCCAAAGCAAACTGGTGCAAAATTATAAGTAATGACGGAAACATTATATACAGACCGTTGTTTGTAAACTATTCAAACTATTTCCAAGTGGGGAATAAAAATATGCACCACATTACTGGACGTAACATTTTAAAATACTCCAGTACTATTCTAACTTAAGTACGACTGTACTGTCAGAAATTTTACATCAGGTTTTCGTTATTTCCTCTGTGCAACGTGGTTACCAAGACAGATTTAAAGATGGTCATAACAAAAATGAGACTGACAGTCAAAGTTATTTTCACTTGCCGTTTACAATGCACCAAATTCTCAGGACAGCTTTCTCACGCGTACAGCACAATATCAGGCCCGTGAGTGGAGGTTAATGTGTATTCATTGGCAATTTTGCTAGTCACGATTCACAGTTCATTTTGAATATTCATGAATTTAGCCTGTAAGTCATCTCCAAAACTACAGGGCCAACTAGCCCCAGCGGGAGGAAAAATAGCCATTCATAAACAAAAGGACCAGGAACCATGTTTTTATTAAATCGGCCACATGACATATACGGCAGATTTAATAATGCAATTAAACCTAAAAGCTTAATATGTAGTACTAAACACCCACTTAAAAATCATATATTGTACGGAAAAAAGTGATAGGTACATTCACTTGGTGCAAACTGTCGTTTTGGTTCTTGAAACATATTGAATACTGTTAAACATCAAATAGCACTGCTTAATATTAATTTAAACAGATTGTGTCTGTGTTTAAGATTAGCAATTGTGCGGTAGAAAGTGTGAACGTGAAGTCAATCGGCATGTGTGGGAGACCAGTGTGGCTCTATAAAACACAGGCCAAGCTGCTCGACAATTACTGACCTACGATTCGCCGTGTCACAGGAAAGAAGAGCTTATTTAGACGTCTTCTTGGGTGACCAGAGAAGCCAGGGCTACTATACGCTTATCTTTACAATAAAAGCAACCACAAATCCCCCTTTACGGCAAGCTGACTTGATTAGCATTCTTAACCATCTCGGATTTTTGACACAACTGTAAAAACAGTAACGATACTGCGGCTTTCTTCAATAGTAGGGTCGTCTTGGGTTATTCTGAGGGGAGGGAAAACACAGTAATCGTTATACATTTGCCTTGAAATGTCAAAAGTTAGCCCATCAATAACATTTTGCAATTAACCCTATTGCCTCTCTGCGCCATTGTGGTTCGCATACACCACCTTGTGGCGACATACAGTATTACTCAATGGAAACAATTTCCATATTCCATATCCCAAAACTGCCAATACAGAATGTCACAATAAGTCTAAAACCTATAACAGGAAACCCACATAAACAAACTATAGGTCCCCCCTATTCAATTCTGGTCCTCAATTCCAAATCCAGTTCTCCCCGGTAGTTAGTTTAATAACTACTGATTCTGATTGGTCAGAGGCTTCACACCTGACTGACAGGTAAAGGAAGGCTGGAAAATCAGCCGGACCCAGCCCTTGAGGACTGTGATTTGAATAGCGCTGCTATAGGTCATTTTAAGACTCTGCTTATCTGGGTGTTTTTAAACTGGGGGAGGAAACCCACAGAAATCTGGGAAGCCCACAGAAATGACACGCATTAGCGAGGGCAAACGGAGACCGTAAGTTAAAAGTCCTGCCAGAAAACCGGTTGCAGGTAACTTTTTTTTGGCTGCATTCAGCAAATTTATTTAAAATGTGATAAAAGCAGCAATGTCTTTTCGACAAAGTTTAATAGTCTTTACTGAATATTTGGAGTCGGCAAGTGAACAGGAGCACGTTGCCCATAACTATCCCATGATGCTTTGCAGACGGCCTCTGTAGGGTTGAGTTACCAGTGGGTTGGGCCTGAAGCGGTACGCCAGCATCATTCGCTTGCGGAAGGCGTCGTACTCGTCGTCCTGGTTGGTCAGCTCCGCCGGCCGGTCCACCCCAAACCCTGCACCATCCATTGTAGTCGTGCCCCTGCAACAGGCCACAAAGTAAAGACCCACAGAATGAAACCCTGTCTTAGAAAGGATACTCGTGCTTTGAAAGTACAGGCTGTCCCCAGATGAAGAACGTCCAACCATTACCGTATATAATAAATTTGGGCTAAATACTTGGCTTCATAATAACAATCACTTGCACTTTCATGGGACAGTACAGCACTGTATGTATTCACATTCATTATTACTATATAGCAATAATTATTATGAACTCTTACAAACTAACCTACAAATTCAATTTAAAGACAGACTTAGGTGACATGCTCATAACCTGGGGGCTGCCTGCACTTCTGTCAAGCGCAATAGGGACGGAGGAAAGGAAACGGGCTCCTTGGCGCAGAGAGGGCACACCTGTGGACCGGGTTCTTGATGCCCTGCCCGTCGGAGCCGAGGCCGTCGCCTTCCTTCCAGCCCATCTTCATCAGCATTTGGAAGCCGATGTTCTCCACCGTCAGCTTAAACTCCTTGTACTCCGAGTAATCTGGGTCGCGACCCTCCTGAATCCACACACAGACGGGTTTATTCCCAGACTGGAAGGCCTCGCCGTTAAAAGACACGAATCCCTTACTCTGTCGCACCATAACTATCAGCACACGGCGGAATAAAACATGTACTGGCAGTTGGAATAGATTCTAATTTAGCATCAGTTAGTTAAACGTTCGTATTAGTTTAGAGTATATTACATTTCTATGCATATAAAACAGTTACACTTCCAAATATACTAAAACATCTTAAATGTAATACAGTACACAATAATAATAATAATGCAGTAATAAAACTGCGTAGAGACCTGCACTGAACGTTGATCAGATGAAATACATTAGTTACGCAATATTGTCACCCGTATCACAACAAAGTCTTATGAGGTATTGTATTTAACGCAAATTTTTAATATAGTAGGTTTTATGGCGTAACTAATGTCCGTAAGTACGAGTTGCCCGTAAGCCAGACGTCTTAACCCAGGGCTGCTCGCACACACAGAGCACTGAAACACACACCGTCCACCTCAGGCACCTGAAGAGCTCACCTTCAAAGCTTTGAAGGTCTCCATGAACTTCTCCAGCTCCTCCGGAGGCAGGAAGTCGCCTATGAAGTGTTTCCCTTTGCCCATCTCGGTCAGCTGCTCGGCCCACTCTGGAGAGAGAACGCCATCGCCGTCGCTTTCCAGAAACAAGCCGAGAGAGAGCAAAAACCCAAAAAAACCAGGAGGCGCAAGCGGACGGGGTCCTCCTTACCCCGCGTCTTCTCCATCTCCATCTGCCGCAGCCGGTGCTCCCAGGTGCCCTTCTGTGCATCCACCTCCTCGTCGCTGTCGTACTCGTGCTGGTGGTCGCGCACGGCCTTCTCCCACATCAGCTGCATCTCCTGCATGGCCCGCTTGTGCTTCATGATCATGTCGAACATCTCCTGCATCTGGGCGCACAGGGGTGGGTGGGGTCAGTGACCCTTACCGCACTACTCCCGCCACAATAACTGCGTCAGCTGCTTTGCACAGATACACACGCCCGTTGCCCTTTTATCATCAGTGCAACCGACCCATCCAGCTGCTATCAGGCCCGTACCTCCTGCTGCTCCTTTAGCTGCCTCTTCTGGTCTTCGGAGAGCTCCGTTACTCCCACCAGACCGACAGGCTTGCCTTTCTTGTAGCCTAGACCTCTGAGCTCCTGAGCTAAAACCGACACAGATCAGTCACGGCATGCATGTTACGCGGATCCTTAAGAGGCGGCAGAAGTCATCACAGAATCAGTCTATACCAAGTCACTCAGTCTTTATACTTGTTGGTCTAAACCAGCCAGTTTCCCATCCAAATCCTCAGGGACCCTGCCTGCCAGAAAGTCCACATTTCTGCTCCCCACAGGAGAGAAAGGAGCAAAAATATGGGCTGTCTGTAGGTGCCAGAGGGCTGGATTAGGAAATGCTAAACAGATCCGATTTGCGGACGGAGGGAAGACTGTAGGTGGCAGCAGCGAGGCGACGGGTGAGGTTACCAGAGAGGGTGGCCGTTTCTGGTTCAGGGTCTGCCTCAGCGGGGATCACTACAGAAGGGAGAGGCATATCCACGCGGTCCTCCTCCGAGCCCCAGCGGCTCTTCCGCTTCCGCTTGCTGCTAACGGGCTCGGCACGGTGGGCCGGGTTGCCCACGCCGCCCTGCTGAGGAGGGAGAGGTCCCCCCTGCCGCCTGTGCCCCGCGGCAACCTCCGCAGTGTGGGCCGGCGGGCTCTGCCCAGCTTTGGCCTGGCGAAACTCCTCCACCTTCCCCTTGTAGAAGCGGTGTGCCGCGCTGTGGGGCTCGTACAAGAACCTTCACAGGGCAGACAAAGTTCATCCGGGCCTTAAACCACAACTGCTCAGTCTCTCCTCCTCTTAATCCATGACCGCTCTCTTCGGTCAATAACCGAAAGACTTGAGAGGTTTCTGCCCCATCTGAGGTTCTGCATTTACCACCCCCATAAGCAAGCAATCCACCAGAGGGCTACACAGGTGATATACAGCGTTACATTTTGCCCATGTGTCAAAGACTCAATTCAGATCAATTCAATTCAGTTGTTAGAATCAATTCAGATTCATCCATCCATTTTCCAAACCGCTTATCCCACTGGGTTGTGGGGGGTCCGGAGCCCATCCCGGAAGCAACGGGCACAAGGCAGGGAACAACCCTGGATGGGGGGCCAGCCCATCGCAGGGCACACTCACACACCAGTCACACACACATGTTCAGATTCAATTCAGATCAATTCAATTCAGTTGTTAGAATCAATTCAGATTCTAAAGCAGTAATACTGAACAGGGGTACAGGAGCTTAACCTGATGGCTGCAGGTACAAGTGGATGCAGGTTATACACCTTTATTTAGCTAAATATTCCCTAACCCATCATGATTACGGAGGGGGGGGTCCTACCTGAAGGCTGGATTGTCACGGTTATGCTCGGCAGCGATGGCCTCCACCTCCGGGCCGCCATCGGCCACAAACTTGGCCAGCTTCTCTGCCACCTGCCGCGTTTCCTCGTCCGCTGGGGGGGAGACTTTAAGCAGTCTGTCAGTACTGGGGTTCAACTCACACAACTATTAGGCTGCCATTTAGAGTCTACAGCGAGTGAGAGATGGGAAAGGAGGGGTGGATCGCAGGCGGCGGGCTGAATGGGGGGGAGAAAAGACAGCAGTCGCTACGCTACATTTATTAAACACAGAGCCTTGTACACTTATACATGCAGGACTGCTTCACTGACACTCTGCCGCACTCGCTTTACACCCAAAAACACCCGTAACCGACGCAATAACAAAACTATCATCTCCTGAGAACTGCAATGTCACCCTCTGACGTAAACGGAAAAAAAAAAAAAACAGGCATTAAAAGTTCACAGGTGCACGGGCTTATTTTGTCATCGTCTGCAGACATTTGCAAAACCCCAGTAACCCTATTTTCATAGCTGGCATTTAAAAGCCCAAATGAAGCCTCCAATATATATATAGATATATACTGTAGAAAACGGCTAGCTGGGCTCCCGAAAGTCTATTTTTATGGGTGCCGCAATACACAGGATGTGCTGTCACGATCGAGGCCGAATTGTAGCCGGGCAGCACACCGAGCACCTCGCTGCAGCCTGGCCTGTCAGCTGAGATGTTTCACTGCATGGAAAACATCTGCTTAGCAGGACTGGAAATCCACCGAGCCGATTTCTACGTTAGCGGAGATCACAACGGAAGCGGCCCGTCATCACCGTACGTTCTCATCGAACACAACCTCGATCGTAAATAAGCGTGGTTCCCCAAAGCAAGCGATTAAAAAAATAGCTTAAAAACGGTTCTCTCAGACTTTCAGGCTTACCAAAAGAACGAGTGGGAGCTGCCGGTTTGGGATTTTCTTTCCTTATTTCTGCAACTTTGCGCCTGTAGTACAGATAGTCCCGGCTGTTCTTATCATACAAGAACCTGAATAAAAGCACACAGAGAAAGGGGAACGTAAGTGGTTTCGCATGTACATTACTTCTGGTGATTACTACAGTATTAACCCTAATGAAAGGGCAATCTAATTATGCCGGAATTTCTCCTTATAAATGTTCCCCCTGCAGCCATTCCTCTCAGTGAGGGTTTCACACAAAAAGTCAAAACGGACACAGGGACGAATGACTCACAAGAACAGTGGATTGTCCTTGTAATCCTCCATGGCCTTCCTCTCTAACTCCGCCCCCCCCTCCGCCACAAACACCGCCATTTTGTCCAGGACAGTGCGCACCTCCGGGTCCTCTGGGGGGGAGACTTTAACAGGCTATGAGTACTGGGCCTCTGTTTGTACACACATACACACAGAGCTACACCATCACTAGGAGTTATGGGGTCCTGTTGAGGGTTAAATAGGTACAGAGGCTCTTGCTGGTACAGAAACAGCAGGTCAACATAACAGTGCTTTCATAATCCTCCTCTAATTGCTAATGACAAGCCTGCTTACACCAGGTCAGCTTCAGTCTTAAAGGAACGGCGTAAAAATTGACTGCACAACCAATAGGCACAAAAGTCCACATTCCAACCACCGGTTATGCAACTGTAACGCCCTCATGTGACCTTTCATATGTTAATGAGGGGGTGATTTCATTGCTATTTTTGTCGCGCCCGTACAGGCGAATGTGCTTTTCCCTGCTGCAGTGTTTCCGAATCCGGTCGTCAGGGACACACAGACAAGGATCTGGGAGGGAGCAAAAACACGGACCGCCTGCAGGTCCCTGAGGACCGGGTTGGGAAACGCCGCCCTACTGTAAGACAACGCTAATGGGCTACCTTTGACCTCCAAGAAATGGGAGTCGTCCGTCTCCTCGTCGTCGTCGTCCGGCGAGACGAAGACGCTGGGTCGAGGAGGACGGGGTGACGTCTTCTTGGCCTGGGAATAGTTCTTGAACTGGTTCAGCATGCTGCTGATGCCCAGGCCAGGCCTCTTCCCAATAAGGATGTTCTTCTTCTGTGCCGGAGCGCCACCTGGAGACGGCCCCACCGAGGACGATGCAGCTTGGTCTGAATCACTGCTAGGGGAACCTACAACAGACACGGCGCCTCTGTGTAACGGGAAACCATCCTCACCCCGGCACGGACCCGCCTCATTTTCCGTACATTTCACTTCCGCATAAAAATCAACCAAAAGACAGAAAACCTAAAAGATGATATTTAGGGCGTCAGCTACTGTCATCTCATTTCTCTTATCCAGCAATTCACAGCAAAGACATACCAAGACAACCTTTACGTTACCAGCATTTAACAGATCTTCTGCTAATCCTAAAGTCAATTTTCTTGACGTCAATAACTTTCACATAATGAAGAACTAAGGGAACCGGGTATAACATGTCCTACTCCTTTCGCGGACAAAGTACCCAAATCAGGACTTGATTTCTCTTTCTGCATCTTGAGAAACTGCTGCAGGAAGCTGCCATCATTCACAAACTTGTTGGATGTTGAGGCTTGAACACTGGGTGCGCTGTGGGGTGAGAATCACATAAAAAATATATACCAACCAAAGAAAGATGCATTATTTTATTTTCTATTAACTTTTATCTATGAGCCAGATACATCTTTCAAAAGCACAAGATGAAAAATGTTAGACATCATCATATATATAGCATGATATTTTCACTAAATTAATTCACATTTCAAATTGCAAAATTCTGTCACATTTTACTCCCCTGAAGCACAGCAGTTGACATCATAGAGCACATTGTGCACTATTAGGATACGTACCTTGGTGTTACTGGCTTGTTAGGTGTCTGGGGGTAATTCTTGGCTTGCTCTGCCATCTTGGCCTCAATCTCCCGCTTCTTCTGTGCAATGAGTTCTTCCTGCCGCAGAATGTTTGCAGTCATCTTGTTCTTTTGCACAGGCTTTAACTTCCACCCGGCCCGTCCTGGTAGTGAAACGTGGAAAGCACTCACACACCCTGTGCACATCTGTTAGAAGCGCCCAATGCCGCAGTGCAGCCACATACCAACTTCTTAAGATGCGTCTGTTAGGAGACCATAAATATTAAAATGTGCAACTGCTTGTACGCGCACTTTTCCTCATGACGAACATTTAAAACCAAGTAAAAGTCGTGATCTCTCTTTAAACGGTATTACCCTCGTAAAGTTTAGGTTTTTCTTGACCACTAACTAAAGTTCCAAGACATTTTTGTTTTATATATTTTATCATTGCGATAAGTGATTGAATGAGTAAGACAGGAACATGCTGAGAAAGAAATAATAGTCATCTCAGTCAGGCAGGTCTCCTTATATGCGGTAGTTAACGGCGAACATCTATCTATCGCCACACAACTTCGCTCAGCTGTCAGTTCAAATCGATTATTTATTTTAACAAATAATTGCGGCCCTAGCTGAAAAGACATACTGCGCTGAATCATAACATACCAAAGACAGAAATGAGATATTAGGGGACTGGAGTACATAAGGATTTTGCTGTGCGATCAGTTACACCTAGCAGTACAGACTGGTAACAAGTTAGCTAAGGATCAGGCAGGGCGGCTGCGACGGCCCATCTAACCGCCTCAAATCAGACATTAGCCAAAACTCACAAGCTCTCATCACATTTTTATTTAGCTCTACGGAAAATTATTATACTAATGATTTTTATGATTATATATTTTTGAAAATTTACCAGTCTCGCTCGTCTCCATCGTTGCACTTATTTCTGCTTAAAAAAATAATAACGTAACTTCCGGCGTACGTTAGATATTCTTCTTCGGCCATCATTCATAAGGATGATGAGAGTGCTGGCGCCATCTATCGCAACGGAGGGTAACGTTACCGCAACTTTTACTTGTGTAAACAAACAGCTCGGTGATGGTTCTGAATCCATCTTCCAAACACTCGATCACCCACAGCTCACTCCTGGAGTATTTGCTGTTGAATGTTGATTACTGTTTCTAAACTGACCTTGTTGTGGGAATGTAGGTTTTTTTTCCCTGTGATGGATTCTGCTCGCAGGGATAGGCTGTGTGGACTAACTTTTCTGGGGGCCCTAGGTTGACATGGTACGCCAGGGGTCATCAACTGTATTTGTCAGAGGGCCAGAGTTTTACCAGACGGTCTCCTTGGGGGCCGGACCCCCAAGAAG
>JABFDZ020000047.1:13525148-13537095 GCA_019775955.2 Pollimyrus isidori
GAATCCAGTCGCGGGCCGGATTGAACGGCTCGGCGGGCCGGATTCGGCCCGCGGGCCGCCAGTTGATGATCAGTGCCTTACGCAGTTTTGAAGTGAGGGAAATCCGCCCAAAAAAGGTCACTCCAGCCAAGAATAACTGTTTAATTAATTAACAGCAAATATTAATTCGGCTCAAATATGTAAGATAGGGATTACCCATGGCTTAATGTAGGATTTTAGATGATCTCAAAATATTTTTATAATACTACACCATTTTGTTTTGGTCATATTCATTATTCAGTATCATATATTGTGTATTTTTAGAATGTGTTTACAACCCTGTTTACTGGTGTGCACTGTGTGTGCGGTGTTTGCATCTTGTCTGTCTTGCACTATGTGTAAGTTTGTGCCAGAATTTCCACTTGGGATCAAGAAAGTCAATGTTAATCGCAGCTAACTAGCTAACCTTAAACTACACAATTTTATCCTCACCACACGGACAACAAATGTCTTCTTCTGTAGGACGGTGTTGTTCCTAAGATTTGACGTCATCGAGAGAAAAAAATAAGTAAATGAAAGCACATATATTTATTCAAAGAACCACTTATAATTCTGACTTTGCTATGTTTTTGAAGGCAAAAGTAAGTTTGCCCTGATTGGCACTAACATAGGACACTTTGATATTTGGGGGGGTACACACAACTTAAATGACTATTTATAGGGTGATGAATTAATCCAAATAATACATAATACTGTTTCCTACATACTTGCTGATTATTTATTATTTTTTACACTGACAACAGTTACTTCCACCTTAAACCCAGCTGGGGTGTAAAAGATTGTTGAGATATCAGTACCATTGCCTCAAATTCACATTTATTTTCTTTATGTGAGTAAATATTACAGACTGACTTCCTTGTCATTTTTGTGTCACGGCAGACGACACCTCACTGTCAAATATGAGTATAGGCTATTAATTCAAGGAACTAGATGTTATGGAAGACGGTGAGGAAGATCCCGGTTAGACAGTCATGATACAGCTCATTACATAAGTCTTACAAGCGTATATGGATTCAGTTAAATGGTAAGAAACTGGTTTGGCTATTTTGTGAAGAACCAGGGGCCCTTTAGTCCTCATAATATACAAGTCATTGACGGCAAGTGAAGTTCTCATCAGGTGATATTGGCGAAAATCGTGATGTACTTGCATGTCTTAATTTTTCTGTAGTGAAAGTTGAGTCAATGTGCAGGTTTGAGCTGTCATTCCGGATAAGGCCATGGGGTGTCACAGCGAGGGCTGTTCTGGTTCTCCACTACAACACATTGCATGTCCTCATCCAGCTTTTTCACATCAACGTTAGTGACGCATAAGGACATAAGAAATTACGGACAAGAGGAGGCCATTGAGCCCATCGAGCTCAATTTGGGAGAACTAATGGCTCAGAGTTGTTAAAATCTTATCTAGCTCTGATTTGAACGAGTTTAGGGTTTCAGCTTGCACTACATTAACAGGGAGACTATTCCTTACTCGAGCTACACAATGTGTAAAGAAGCACTCTGTCATTTATTTTAAAATATTCTCCCGCTAATTTCCATTTATGGCCACAAGTTCTAGTATTTAATCTAATATTGAAATAGCCATTTGACTGAAAAACATCCAGACACGTTAGAATCTTGTATATCTGGATTTCCTTCGGGATTAATAAAGTATTCTGATTCATGTCCCCCCTTAGTCTCCATTGCTCAAGGCTAAACAGATTCAGCTCAGCTAACCTCTCCTCATAAGACATTCCTCGAAGACCACGAATCATTCTTGTAGCCCGACGTCGAACTTTTTCCAAGGCAGCAATGTCCTTTTTACGGTATGATGACCAAACCTCTAACCTCTCAATATTCTAGGTGGAGTCTTGTATGATAATCAGAGACTGACCAAACAGCACACAGCAAGAACTCGGTGCTTAAGTGGAGTCAAGGTAATTTTAATTGAAATGGTACTTTACAAATCCTGTCCTAGCTCAAAGTGTCTTAATTTCTTTTGAAATCTTCCTTTGGTTGGATAGACTTATTTCTAATTTCTACCCCTATATCTTAGAATATGAGTGTTGATGCTGAAATGTACTGTATATTGATTGTGAAGCTGATTTTTATTCAAATTAAAGTACTTTCTGGATGACTTGTATTTTACACATTTTATATTTACCTTATAAGTTAATGGCTTTGATGTGAAATATGGACTGTGGAAAATAATCCATGCAAAGACATAAAATAAAATGTTATGCAGTACATCATATGTTTTGCTTGAGCTAACCTTTAACCTATCTTAGCCTTTTGAAAATATATTTATTATTATTGCTTAAGTGATATAACACCTACTTGTTCTAATGTAACACCTACTGTGAAAGTGGCTGAACTGCTGTCATGTAAGACAGATGTCTCTGTTTCAGTAATGGAAGATGTATTCAATTTCTAAATGAGTTTTTTCTTTATGCATCTATATTCAGTGATAAATACAGATTTGCCTAGATTGAATGAAAAAAAAGCAGTAGAATATTTATGCGAATATGCATGGAACTGTGTGTTTTATTGCTGATGTATTAGAATATAATTCCATTTCATTTTGAAATATGAAACATAGGAATATTTTATAATACATGATATCTGTGAGTGGAGATATTTTGCCAGATAAAGCAAAATCCAAAACTTGCTGGGTCAAGACCCAGTTTGAACTCTAGAGAATTTGTTTGAATTAAGTTGTATCAGGCCATTAGCATAATTGGGAATAGAAAATCCCCAGTTAGGAAAAACAGACTGAAAATTTATTTTTATGAGAATAAAAAAACATGCTAATATAGATAAAATGTATGGTCAGTGCCTGGCTCTCCTTGTAATGAATGTTTTAGATTTGATGGCATCTCTGAATTAATGGTTTAACTAAAGAGAGTTTTGAACAGATCACATCTTGTTCGATCACAAGTCAACAAGAACAAGACCCCGTTTCCAGACGCAGGACCGTGGGAGCAAGCGGAAGGTCTAGAATCTTTTCACCGGAAGTGGGCGTGCCGGTGCGTCCTGCGCACATGCGTACGTGCGCGGCGGGTGTGGAGCCTTCGGTCGGTCGCCTTCCTCCGAAGCGAAGGTTGTTATTAAGGTGAAGCGTTGGTGGCCGAGGGGAGCGATTTTTGTCCATTTACGGCTGGGTTAACATCGAAAAATGATGCTCCTTACGTTCGGCGTTTTCTTTTTGTGCCTTTATGAAGCCACTGCTTCAGGTGAGTTGTTGTTTAAAATGTTAATATTTTATTACATAACCGAACGCGCAGTGTGTTTAACGTATTGGCTACCCCTCGAAAAATAATTAAGCAAACGGGAGTCTGTTTAGGTTATTCATCAGATTGTTGACGTCGGTAACGTTTGCTATTAACCATTTTTGTGTATAAATGTATTGATTGGTTTTGTTTGTAGGGTGGTCACTTTGTTACAGGTGGTATGAGAGAAAATTGTTTGCTGTAAGTAGTTACTTGGTCAACAAGCTAATCATTGCGCGTCGTGTTGGCTACCATAGAGATAAGTGCCAGCAGTAAGGAATAGATAAACCGTTTAGTAGACTCTCGGTATTCCGGGCCGTATTGGTGTCTCGGTACCGAGGAGACATGTTGGCTCCTCACTGCCTTTGGCTTCTGCGTTTCACTGGGCGTGAAAAAATGTGGCAACGTCTGATTCATCTTTGTAACATTTGAAAATGAGCGACTAGTTATGCTAGGCAGCCTGTTGGCTAACAGCTAAACTGGTTTTAACTAGTATACAGTGTAACGCTAGCCCGCTAACAAACTGCGTGTCGATGGAAAATGCTTCAAGGAAGCAAGTTTGAAATGTTACATTAAAAGCGTATTCAGCAAGTTGATGGCACGTTTCTTTTTTAACGTATTCGTTCCAAAAGTGGGTATATTCAGCACGTTGTTGATTATTATGCATAACGTAACTGGTTTTGTCGGATTCGTGTTAAACTTGATGTATGACATGCAAGGTTAAATATGCATATCTACGATTAAACTTTCATTATCTTAATGTAGACGTTGATTTCGCCCAGTTTAACATAATGGCTTGCACGCCTGCATTGTTTTAGCGGATTAATTTATAGGCCCACGCATTAAAATAATTTTTCTAACACGGGTGTCCTTAATACGACATGTCGGATTACTTATTTTGCGAACATGTAAGAAATTTGCTGCAGTTTATAACAGGGCTAAGTTTTAGGTTACTACATTGACCTTGTGGTAAACTATTTTGAAAGTACTTTTAAATGTATTTTTTATTAACCAAATGCTATGTCAGCATTTAAGTCATTATTACAATATCGTACGCCGACTGCTTTAAACCCATGTGGTTTAAACCCTCTCCGGGTTGTGGTAGTTTTTTTGTCTTTACCATTTAACGTTTTTTTCCCTCCCACATGAAAGATATTGCTACAGTGGTTAAAGGTGAAATGGGGAGGGAGGGGGGGGCGCTCTGATGGGTCATACGGGACGGAGTATTTGAAAAGGGCTGTTTTGCAATGGCTGCCATGTTCCTGATAGGGTGAGTGCGTAGCTCAGGGACTATCGCATTTATAGTTGTGCGTTAATGCAACAATACGTAGAATTTCAGCCCTCGTTTCAGCAATAGTGTCCTTGCACACTTTCTGAAACCACAGCTAAATTTGATTTGAGGAGTCTGAATTTTTTTTTCATTTAAGCTGATAGTCAAATTGTCATGAAATAGTACTTAACTGTCATTGTGTATTCCATATGTGTAATGGATCCTCCCGTCTTTTTGTGCCCGTTTCGCCATCCCTTTTAAACACTTTGCCCAAACATCCACGAATGAACTAATTACACTAATTTCATCTTCATAAATTCAGTTATAATCGTGCTGTTGTGGATTTCACGTGTTTGTTTACCCTGAGTATTTTATTTAAGCTTGCCTACTTCCCTGACAGGTAAACTGCTGTTAAACCCAGAACCTCTGTCTGTTCACCATTTCATGTTCTGTTTTCTAATCATCTCTTTTTTCTTTTCTCTTGTTTGTGCTCCCATTGACCATCAGGCATCTTACCAATGACCCACTTTGATTCTTACCAATGTAGCATTCAGACAGTTTAGTGAGGTCACTCTTGACCCAAATGGAATGTACTGAAGACTGTGGGTAATGTTCTCTCTTTTGGGGATATTGCGGGGGGACTTGAACTCGAAGGTGTGAGCATGGCGTGAGGGAGGGGGCGGGGCTTAATAAGAATTTTTATCCAGCTGCCTAATTGACTGGGTTGCTGGCTGGTCTTCAGCTCCAAGCTTTGTCAGCGGGGGGATTGGCATGCAGGTGTTGGCCTGCTGAGGGCAGTATCCGTGGAGGGTGAGCAGTGCCCCCAGCCCATACTTCTGTCCCCGCTGAACCCCATGTTCTGCACCCTCATGCCAGGATCGTTTTAGGTGTGATGTACTGCTTTATATCATTCCCTATAAAGACTTCTGCCTGCTTTAAGCATACCCTAGTTTGAACCCTCTGTCTCGTAGTAGGTCTTCGCCTTTGCATTTTGTCTGTGCGTCACTTAAACATGGGGGGGGGGCAGCTTGCCGTCCCCCTAGATAGTACAGCCTTAGCTTTCCTTTTGTCCGTTATCGAACCAAGGCGTGTTTGGTAAGTACTCCTGCATTTCTGTCCATCTCTCCCTCCGTCTCTTCTGTGTTTGTTTGCTGTGGACTTTCGGGTTGACGTCGCTCCCGCTCACGAGGTTGGGTGGCCTGTCTCAGTGCTGGTTAGTGGAGCCCAGCATCGTGCACGTGAGTTCTCATTGCATCTGAATTTAGTTGGAAGGTGACACCAGCTGCCTTCAGTCGACCGTGACTTGATGGGACCGTCTCCAACAGCTGACGTAGCCTTTTAAGCAGCCTGATCTATTAGCTGAGGGCTTGAATGCAATGAAAACTGCGGACGTACCAACCGTCCGGATAGTTCTGGATCTATTAGTGTGGTTGGTTTGCACAGTATGTGCTTCTTTGCCACCTCTGAGACGCCATGGCCCTTGTTTGGTAAACCTAGGTTGTAGTGAATGTCGCGCATGTCACTGACTTTAAATCTTATGTTCTCCTGCAGTTATTGTGGCCACACCCCCGGAAGTGTACAACCTCTCCTCTGCCATTCTGAGCTGTAACATGAGCAGCCCCCAAGGGGAGGTCAAGAGTCACTACTGGACCAAAAATGATAAGATTATCGAGGCTACGAGGAAGGACTCTAAAGCATTGCACATGGAGTATAGGTATGAGACTAAGCTGTTTCATCTGGGGGGGGGGTCGTGTGCTTCTGAGACTGACCAGTTGTTGTTTGAGGCTTCTCTGCTTCTACAGGAGAGTCTTTGTTTATTGATTAAGACTGGGACATGTGACACAGGGTCCAAAGGCCATTAGAGAATGCTAGTGTTTGCCGAGTTCCTAAGATTTAAACTGAGTACTGATCAGTTTGTTAACCTGTGGGCCTCTGCAGTCCAAGATTCTAAACTTTAAAGCATAGTGTTTACTGTTGGAGAGAGAGTGCTGATAGATGACCTTTAACCCCCGCCTTCCCCCTTGCCATTGGTTTATTCAGTGGGGCTTTTCTGATTTAGTTCTGACAGTCTGGTTAAGGAGAATGGAATGTGTGAATGTTGCTCGTAGTCGAGCTGCTGACGGAGCGTATGAATAATTTGTGTGCTGATTGCTCTCAACAGGCACGTTATAATAACTAAACAGTTGTTAATTATTGCTTGCCCTTTGAATTACAGCTCTGTGCTGTGTGGTTTTGTGTGTGCTTAATTTGGGAGCGATGATAAGGCACTGTGATTCTCATACCAGCACACCTCTGCGCAGCTTTAATTTTGGTTCACATTTTAAAATGAAATTATCTAAAATATGAGGTAGAGGATTTGGTCTATTTTAATTTTTTACTAAGTTTGTAATGTAAATGTAAACATGTAAATCTCAGGGAGCTTCACAAATGGCTCTGTGTGGAAATTGTACTGCAGCAAGGCTCTTAACTCGCTAAGGCTTTTCTCGATCCTTCGGGCGTGAATGTAGCGTGTTATATAAACCCCGTTTCATACAGCCCCTGGTTCCGGCTCACGAGAACCATGTGGAGTTCTACCGTAATCTGAGGGAGGACCTTCTCCACTTGCCGCCCTCTTCTGGGTTTCACCTGTCGTTTTCGTCTAGTTTGGTCTCGTGCTCCAGTTTTACTGCTTGCGGTGGGACGGGTTCCACCGAATCCTGCATCAATTGTTCTGGCAGCATCCTAACTTTGCTTTCTTAATGCTAGGTTGGACAAAATCGATTCCTCGTCCGGAGGGGTGTACGCCTGCGTCTTCACTTTCCCGGACGGTGTCACCAAACATAAGAATATCGAAGTCAAAAGTAAGTAATTTGTATGCAGATCGATCGGTAAGTGAACCATTTGGCTTGACCTCATTTGCGTGGAGCTGCATGGTGGTTGGACAGCCCAGTGAATAACGTATTTCTTTATGGAGAATGTAATATCGGCTCCCAGTGGGGGGCCGGTTTCGTGACTGTGGATAATAATGGTTTCTCCTTCAGCTGTTCCCCATGTGGGAGCGTCCAAGCATTCTGAGCATGGCAACGAGAAGGATAAGGGTGTCTTGGTGTGTGTGAGCCACGGCTATCCATTGCCCAACACCTGGATTTGGTTGATCAAGGACGACATGCATGAGGTACGTGTTTTTTGCCATTTTTTTTTTCCCTGTGCGTGTTGGTCGCCGGCTTGATTTATCTTCTGTAGCTCTATACTTTAAGTTGGGTCTGAGTTTTTTGTTTTTTTTTCTTTCCCCCTCCAACCTAACGCAGAAAGTAATCACCAACGACACCGAAAAATACGAGATAAAGAGCACGCCCAACAAGACCACCCTGATCGTCTCTGATCTGGACATCCAACTGGACGCCGCCACGTACGTCTGTCGCGGGATCAGCGAGCTGGGCACGCAGGACGACAGCATTCAGCTGCGCGTGCGCAGTCGGCTGGCCGCCCTCTGGCCCTTCCTGGGCATCGTGGCCGAGGTCATCGTCCTCATCGCCGTCATCTTCATTTACGAGAAGCGCCGGAAGCCCGACGAGATCAGCGACGGTATGCCTCTCCGCTCCCGACTCTGACGCGGCGCTATGTTGTCTGTCCCCAACAAAAGTGGTACAGCTCCTCAGGTTAAAATGCAGAACGTGGCCTTCTAATGACTTATTGCCATGTCTACACTGCCTAAAGTTTTCTTTGGTTTGGACTGTTAACATGCATTTTAGCTGTAAATTTGTTTCCTTGTCTGTCGAGTTCTGTTTTGCTTTATTTTCTCTTCCAATGTTTATTCACTGATGTTATTTGTTGCTGCTTTTTACCCACCGGTAAGTTAAACCTGCATGATAGATTGAAGTGGGTTTCCTTTTTTCTTTTTTAAACCCCATTACCACCCCCCCCCACCCCCCTGATTTATTAAATGGCAATTTCCCTGGTCGCCTTGTGGCAGTGCCGGTGACAGTCTGCATTTGTCTGACTCAATATGCGTTGTTGCCCAGTAGGGTGTCTGGCAGAAGCAGTTCTGCATGAAAAGCTGACACATGATGTAGCTGATATGTTTGTCCCATCGAGCTTCTGGGCTGGTTGGGGCGGATCCTGCTCTTGCGATTCGCTCCACTCCCCCACCCAAGGACCCGTGCTCGCATTTTGCCACAGCTAGTCTGTGTTAATTAACAAAATGCAGTTTTCCTTTTGCTTAAAGGTTGGCTTGACTTCATTTTAATCTAGCATGTTTTAAAATCAAATTCCTGTACTTTTCAGCTAGTTGAACTTTTATGGACTTGAACCAGTGGCGGTTTGTACGGGTCCAGAGCGTAAAAATCCAGACCGTGATTTCCTTCCAACCAGCCAGTTAATTATACTATGGCTGCCTCTTTATATTCAGCTGCTTGGTTGGATCAGAATCTCGGTCTGGGTTTTTTCTTTCTGGATCTAAAGTATCCACCCCCTGACTTGCTCAACTCCAACGATTTCTTGATCCTTAGGCCCGTATTGCCCTGGCTAAGAGTGTGGAGATGACTTCCTGTGTGATGTGCTATGCTGTGTGCTGTTTTCTGATGGTCATGCTAAGTTTTGTGCTTATCCTGCGTGCGGCTGAACTAATCGAATGTCTTTCGCTCCTCTTCTGTGGACGGCATCCTGTAGATGACGACTCAGGTGCTGCTCCTCTGTAAGTAAAGCATTTTTTTTTTTCGTCTTGTTGACACACCCCGCTTTGGAGAGCTTTGAGTTGAGTGTGTGTGTGTGTGTGTGTCCCATACAGGAAGGGTGACACTACAGCTAATCACACAGACAAGAACATCCGCCAGAGGAACTCCAACTGAGCGGCGTCCTCAGGTGTGTCTGAGAAGTTCTGTCTCCGTGGTACCGATGCGATTTTTGCTTTTTGCTCGATCCTGTCCTCACTTACAGTAGCATTTCCTGCTCCCCTTTTTTTGTCATATTGCTCGATTCTATTCACCCATGTCTGATCCAAAAATAAAACGCTTTCCTTGTGGCTTAAGGATTTTCGGGGACGAGTTAAGGCTGAAACGGCCTGTAAATTTTGGATTCCCAAGTGACACTTTGATCTGCCGTTTCCTATATAATTTTCCAAACAAATTAACATGGATGGAGGCTACATTTCATTTTCTTTTCCCTCCCACATTTAAGTTCCCGTTATTTAATTTGTTGATGCATCACAATGGTGATTTATTTTATTTTTTTTTGTCCTTGCAGGAATCCAGGAGACTACAATCCAGAAGCATCACGCAAAATTGCATTAATCCTAGATCACCGTTGGTGTTAAAATATCACAGATTTTTAGTGTAGCTGCACACGCCCAGGGTTGGTTGATTGGTCTCCTAGATGTGCTTGTGCTTTTTTCCATTGTATTGATGTTGCTACTTTGACAGCCAGGCTACTGTACATCTTGAATTTAGTGTCATTGTGTGTGTGTGAGGGGGGGGGGGAACTACAGCATGGTTAGTACTTTGCATTTTCATTTTTTGGTGTGTTAATATCAATACCTTAATGTGTTTTATGTAAATCTAGGGGTTTCCTCCTCCTGTTTTTGTGTGTTGCCACATTTTAATTGCCAGACTAACGACTTTTGCTGAAGACCCGTATTGGAACTGCATTTTTCTAAAAACCCATGGGGTCCACATGCTTGCCTGTGTTCAATTTCGGCACAGAAGCCTTCGGTGGCTCAGATTTTACAGCTTGCGTCTTTTTTTTTTTTTTTTCTTAAGACAAAATGTTACAATGCTTTAATGACCTCTTCGCTGCACATTTTATGATAAGTAATTGTGTAATATGGGATTCCTGGGGGGTGAAGAGCTTATCTGCCAATTGTGCACATTCAGACTTTAGGTGCATAATGTAACATGGCCAACTCAATATCAAATTTATTCAAGCAGTTTGTTGGGATGGGGGGTTGATCATGACCAAGTGGAATATGTTATTTGAGGTATATTGGTATGAGAGCTTGAAGTCCGTTATGTCTTCTAATTTTTCAAGCGTTTGATTCAAATTGTGACTGTCATTTTATTCTGAAGCATGTTGACACAGAGGACATTTTGTGGAACATTAAAGACACAATTAATACGTCTGTGTGTGTTATGTGGGGGGGGGGGAGGGGGGGTGTCCCTGTGTATGATGTGGTGCCCCTGTGTATGATGTGGTGCCCTAATGTCATGGGGGAGGTTCTGAAAGATGCATGGTGGGTTTGGGAGTACAATGTGCTTCTCTGCCTGATTTAATTCAGTGCGAAGCGATGGTGTCTGCTGGTGCCTGACATGGATGATTTCATCCGTCGTGCTAATCGGGGACTTATGTCTCCATCATTACCGTCATATGTGGGGCGACCGGGCTGTGATCGTCTGACGCGTCTGTGAAGGCAAGGTGCCCCCGGGCAGCGGTGTCCTGTATTTCAGGCTTGAGCCTTTTCGTTGTACATTAACCTTGTGGTGCCGGTAATGTCCTTGTGAGTCACCGGCCCGCCGCCAGATGCTATCAGCGGCGGTATTAAGTCTTATTGTGATGCTTCCTGTTTCAGGTGCTGGGTGCTTTGCGAGGCTCCACGTCTGCCGCCGCCGGCCTGGCGTCTCTCTGCACGCCCCTCACGCGCGGAGGATGTGTAAACGGCTTTGGATAATGCTGTCCCCCTCTCTGGGTTTTATGAAATGGCGCCGCCCCATTAAGGCCGTCACTCTGCCTCTTGGCTTTGGCCTTTGCTCTTTCCCTTGAATCGCTCTGCACATTGACGGCGAGGAAAATCCTATTTCTCCGCTCCTTCTGCGCTTCTGCCACGCGGATTATGTGAATCCTAATATTCCCAATTGCCAGGCAATAGCTCCTGCATTGAATTCGGCGTCTCACCCCGTTGAAATTTGGGGCACCGTGATTCTGGCTTGGTTTAGGGCCAAGGTTTCCCTGTGCTTTGCAGCTCGTTTTTCTTACGTCGGACATTAAGCTCCACTTGAATTTATTTAGATTACGGGCATTGTGGGTAGTTGCCTGCTGTCCTGTGTTTCCTTTGCATACTGTGGCTTCAAATTGCCCATAGTGTATGTATGTGTATATCCCCTGCATTCATCCAGGGTATGCTCCAGCCCCACTGAGAAGCTGACCAGGATAACTGGTTAGAGGATGGATGAATTCCCCATGTGACATATTCATACTGTCCCATTTTCAATGGGCGCTTTCATTAAAAGCGTAACGAAGAAGCAGGCTGACAGTGGAACACAGGACTCCCTTGTCTGACATCTATGATTTCACACGAAAATGGTTATTTAACGGTGACGTTTCCATTTCAGGTTTTGTCACATATGCAAAGACTATATACAGGACTGTCACAGAAAATTAGAATATTGTGATAAAGTTCTTTATTGTCCGTAATGCAATTAAAAAA
>JABFDZ020000047.1:13555191-13579618 GCA_019775955.2 Pollimyrus isidori
AAAAGGGCACTTTCTCTCCAGGAATAAAAAGGGCAGGTGCTCAAGCCCCCTTTGATCTCTATGTGTGCACGTGCCTGGTTGGTGGTGATTAGAGGAGGTTACTCTTTAGAAAGTGCTGTTTGCTGTTACAGAGTGATACCATTCATGACTTGCTGTAGAAAGTCTGTGAAAGGCTTTAGACATCTGACATATTCACCTGTCTTCACTGACCGGTCTTTATTTGAATTTTGCAAGAAAACTGAGCACAACAGCTGTCGATAATTGACTTTTACTTTAGGTAATCTCTATGCCAAGCTATATTTTTTAATGTAAATGTATCTGAGCAAATTCTTAATAACACATACAGTATCAGTGAAAGGTTTGGACATTCCAAGTCACCCACAAAGGAGAATGATCAGTGTCACAGCACCATTACACAGTATAATTGGTTTTGGAGCCGTTAGACCAAAGAGTGAAGGAATAGTGACCAACGTATGTTTATCATGTATGTGGGACCCCGTTCAGAACGACTGGAAAAGAATCCTGCAAGGGCGCCTCTTGGAACTGGCATAGAGGCCAAAGTAGCACCAGCCAGTATCTGTAGCAATTGGGATTAGAGGCCTTGCTCAGGGGCACTTTGGTGGGGTCACTCTGCAAACCTTTGGATTTGAAGTGTGTGTGTGTGGGGGGGGAAGGGGGGTGTGTATCAGACCATGTTGCACATTCTGTGACAAAATCTATGATGAGTGCATGAAATTGGTACAAAACATATGTAAAATAACTAGGGCACTTTCCACATAAGGGACACTTCGGTTTGGGAGGCCCATGGTTTTTAAATATTTGAAACACTATATTTTCAGATGGGTTGGTGTCCCATCCTGGGTTGTTCCCTGACTTATGCCCGTAGCATCTGACTCCCCATGACCCTGAATAGGATAATGTTTTACAGAGAATGGATGGCCGGATAGACCGCACTTTCAGTCAGAGTAATTAAGTTGGGGACAGTATACAAAGCAGTATGTGTTGGTGGTCTGGTAAAAAGCACAGTTCACATACCTTTGCCACCGGCAGTGATAGTGATATGTTGACGCAATTTCTTTATTCTTCAGTATTTTCTGTAGTTACGTGACTGTTAGACAGGTGGGGTCGATGAGTCGGGCTTATATTACTCAGGCCATTTCTTCACTGCCATCAAACTGTTGCTCTACAATCCCATCAATGCCACCCTTCTGCAGTGGAAAATCAAAGCAAGCTGCACATGCTGTAACCAGTGTCGCTTTGTGGTACAGCTTGGGTACAGCCTAGTTCCTGTATGCCAGTGGAAAATTGCTGTTAGTTGAAGCTTTGTTGGTGCTGGTCTGGTCTGGTCTAACTGATTTCTTCTTGACTCTGCTGGCCTGCAAGCCATTTCCTGGGGTCTTAAGCTGGCTGGCTGGCTTCATTACAACAGGCAAAGTGAATTAGGTTGGGAGGGATGTTTGCTCTTTGTTCGTTTTTCTGTGCAGGAACATGATTGTCCAGTGATGGACATGAATTTGAACTCCCCACCTTGGGGGTCTGGGGCACCAGTGCTGCCCAGTAAGCCCTGTACAAAATAATAGATAATTAAAATGTAATTAAATAATTAAACTGTAAATAATAAAATGAGTAAACACAGCGCCCCCCTGTGGTCACTGATGCTATGGGATAACTGGGAGTGGCACTGGTGCCCCCTTTATCAGTGTCAGTTGAAGTCATGCCCTGTGCTGGATGGTAACCCAAGGGTTAAGTCCCCGCGGTTATTGTGCTGAGAATTCCGCCTCCCTGTGACCTTTCGGGTTCCTCTTGGATTCCTGGAAGCCAAGGTTTATAGCCGTCTTTGTATGCATGGCATTTGGCGGTGGCCTCGTGCCCTTCAGCGTCTCCTTAAAGGCTCCCACCCTTTCCCCTCTTGCTCCTCCCCCTCTTGTGGATAAGCATCTCAGCCCTTTAGGATCACAGGAACTGCACCTCACCTAGACTGGAGGATGTTAACTTAGGGAATAGAGCATAGTAAGCATAGTAAATGGGTGTGCAAGACAGAGAATGGGGGCTCATGCTTTTGGAAGGGGCGGAGTCATGTGACTGGGCATATTGCATTAACTGAATTCAGCTCTTCCTTGTTTTGCAAATTACCAGAACTTTGCTGGCAGGCTGCATTTCCCTTCTCCTGGGCCCTCGTCGCAGCTCCTGGCCTGACATCCACCCGCGTTCACCTCTTTTGTTTCCCTGGTGCCCTGACAGGCTTTTGCTATGTTATTCCCTGTCTCTGACTTTGTTGTTTTCACATCCCTGTCCCAGTACAAACCCTTAATAAACCCAGTTCTTCATGCCCATCATCCTGTAACATTGCCTGATGCCCATCAGTGTGAGGCTCACAGTGTAGCTCTAGGATAAACAATTGATATGTAAATCATCCCATCCAGGGTGTTCCCCTGTCTTAGGATACCTGGGATAGGTTCCAGGTCCCCTTCCACAATCCTGTACTAGATGAACAGTAGATGGATTGATGGACTATGTTTGAATATTTATCATAAGATTTCAGTTTTTTACTGAGCAGGTGGATGATAAGTACAGGGTATTTGTACTGAATGGAACAAAATGCATAGGGGTAATATCAGGGTACATGGACATATAATGCCAATGGCACTGGGTCCACAGGCGTGGAAACACGTGATGCCCAGCCCCAAGAAATATGTCAAAATAATAGTTGCTTCTGGATACTGGATACTGCATATCTGAGTGGAAGAATCGCAAACATGCATGTGATCATTTCCCAGCAGAGCCTCTTGTTAATGTCGGACTTCTTACAGCTGAGGAAAATTTGCTTTATAACAAGGTGTCATTTTGAATCAGCGTAATTATAGATCCACTGTGATTTCTAATTATTAGTGTTTTCTAAGGTTTTTTTATGATGAATATTCTTGATTATTGTGTTAGAGAGGTGCATGTGTGAATTGTGATGTCGATTGGTCTGTTTTAGGAATATATTCGCACTACATTTTTAATCATGAGTATGATTTGATTAGAAGACTGCTGTAGTCTACATGCATTTTGTTCTTTATTATTATTGCTGTGTGAAATTTAATCAAATCAGGAGTTTTGGAATACGGCAAAAACAGCTTTGTATTCCAGACAATTGTCGCCAGTTGTTAATTGTCATTTGAATCACGTAAAATGATTAAACTGTACTTGGAGGAGACTGTGCATGAATGGGCCAAGATGGCTAGTACTGTGTTCAGTCAAATATTCAGCTGGTCCCTAGCAAACCAGGCATGAAATTCAAAATAATGAGCACCTGCTACATATATATCTATATAGTGATTCCTAATTTTCTGCACTGCATCACTGTGATGAAGACTATTGTGTGAGCAATTGTATCTTTGTGAATGTCAATTTGAAAATTAACATAAAGACAATAACCTGTAATATTCTGTGGCTCAATGGTAACACTGTTTCTCGACAGGTTTTGGACTTTGAATCTTGCCCTCACTCTTTGTGGGCATCGCATGTTTATTCTGTGGCCCATGGCAGTGCCATGTGCATATTTTTGGAAGGGCAGGTGCTTGAAGAGTGGAGCATGGCTGTCTGGGGGTTGGGGGTTTGTGGCGGGGTCAGTCAATTTTGCATGATTGTCGATTATTGGGAACGGCGCACTTAGAACCCCTAATAGGGGACACTTTTCAGTGCTCAGGCCGAAGTGGCAGGTGTGCGTTTGCCTGGTGTATGGGAATCTTCTGGGTTTTGTGGTTTCACGGTGCTGATCAAAGTTATGCCATTAGGCAAACTGATATCTCTAAAGTGCCCTTGGTGTGTGTGTCTTCGTGTGTGTGGGTTGGTGTGTGGGTGTGTGTGAGTGTCCCCTGCAATGCACTGGATTCCTGTTCTGGATGTCCCCTGCTGTGTGTCCTGTGGTGCCATGACCCTGTACTGGACGGTTTAATTTATTTTTAAATTTTAATATGTAATTTCAGGTTCTTGAAAATCCTTCATTTAATGCATCTATCAATCTTCTAACCATTTATCCTGGTCAGGGCAGTGGAGGCCACTTCAAGGCATCTCCGGTCACTAGGCTAAGCTACTCTAAGTATGTAGGGGAACAGGAGGTATGGCTGATCTGCTTAGACAACAGACCAAGTAATTATGATCAGCACTGGGCATTATTGGGCAGGTTGTAAGATCTGCCGGAGAGTCCCCCTAGCTCGTTTGGACGGGGAGCATGGAGGAACTGCACCACTTCTTCTTGACGGTGAGCCTGCCAACAGATATTGTCATGCATCATGGAACATCCTTAATGTGGCGGAAAACAAAGCATCTTTCTCAAGAGATCAGTCCTGGAGAAAAGGCTAGTGGTGTTAATTCCTGCAGCAAAGAGCAAATTCTTGGCAGCACCAAAGACCCCTTTCGCTATCTTGGAGAAGGTGGATGAGGTTACCTACAATGTCATGCAACCGGGGCATGAAACAGCTTGTGTTGTATCTCAGAAACCTTTTTATTCCAAGGGATGAGACATCTATCTCAATATATTGTTTACATGATGTGCCCTTTTCTCCTGAATTCTGTTTTCTCTGTGAATGTTACGTATTTTGAAGGACTAATACCATTTTCTTAGGGTACATTATGGACCTGACAGAGCATGAAATCAACACAGTGCTAAGTTCACATTTTATGATTTACTCTTTTAGTGAAGCAAGGTGGAAGGCTATATACAACAGAGATCTGAATATCTCCGACTGAAGAGTCATAAAACACTGTAATCCAATTGTTTTGATACGAAATTGCCCTAAATGATTTCAAACAGAATTAAGTCAGTTCATTTTTGGAGTGTGTAAAGTCAGATTCAAATGATCTGTATCTCTTATGAATGTCTGAAGGTTTGCTGTCAGATTAATAGCCTCAGTTAAACTCAACATGGTTTTGGGATCCATTAGACTTGCCGACTTTGATAAATGCCGTTCTCCCTGCTTTTCGTCTTCCGTTTACTCTCTCCTCGGATCTGTCATTCTCATTTCGGTATCAGGTGCTCTTATTTTCAGGCAAGAAAAAGAAAAGAATTTTCTTCCAATGTCAACTTATGTTACAGCTGCAATGCTTCATGTCATAATCATCCCTAGAATCTGTGATGTAATGACCAGTCTGTGTTCAGGAAAAAAAAAATTGAGTGAGATTCCTGGCCTCCCTAGTGTCTTCATTAACAGTACACAGAGCTTTCCTTTGGTTTTCACATGTTTGTGTTTTGAATTATATAATCATTGAATCACATTGTGGAACATTCTCTGGTTTAAGTTGCGTAAAATTAGCTATTTTGTATTGTCGATGCCAGGCTTGATAAGCAATGCAAAGGTAGATGACAAAAACATGTTCGCAGCTACAAAAAATTGTATGTGACTGGGAGATTCAAGGTTCAACCCAAGAGGTTTATTCATCACATACTGTACACTGCTGTATACATACAACATGGAAGATGGAACAAGGAGTAGCTTTGGCATAGGAGGGAAGGCTGTATCCTCACACCTTTTTGGGTTAGGGTTAGGGGACTGCCTTGTTCATTTGCATTTGTTTCACATGGTCCAAATCCCCTTTATTAAAATTAGCTGCTGGTGAAACCCTCTTTTGCAACAACATCCGTGTAATACAACCTTATTTATAAATAATAAAAAACTCCTTGGCCTATCTGACAGTTAGTGCTGTGTAGTGTTTTGTGGGAACAAAATCAGTAGGATATATGAGTCATCAAAACTCCATAGGTAGGAATTATCATGGCCTGTCAATCAGTCCCCGGTTCAATCCAATGACAACCTATAAAGTAAGTGGGTTTAACCAATCAGCAATTAATGCACAATAATACAAAAAGCAATCTTTCCGTCATGCTTCCTGAAAACAAATTGTAGTTTAAACTGAAAAAAAGTGAACTTAGGCTTCATAACATGAAGCAAATCTTTGTCGATCCCAAGAACATATCTTATATGGACATGCTGTGCCTACCAGTCCTGTAGACTGACAGACTGCTTCAGTCCACTGCTCTTACACTTAATTTTTTTCCCCTCAAAATTCAAACCATTGTGGTTTGTCAGTTTCATTCTTGTTCTCATCTGAGGCATTAACAAGGCAAGACAAGACACAATTTAGCAAATTATTTATTGAAAGGACTGAGAGACCTCAAAAAGATAACTCATGCGCGGGAAAATTTTATTGAAAGTAATTTTTCTAATGCCCTCTAAGGGCCTATCTGTCAAATTACATTTTCTTGGCCTGATGGAAGGACAAGAGATGAAACTGGCCTAGTTTTTTAGGAGGGAAAAACCCTACTTTTACTTCTACTTTTACTTCCTTGACTGCCTGCTTAATTTTGTATCCCTGTGCTTTGGTCGATCGTCATTCATTTTCTAATGATGCTGATATTTTATTTGTGTTTTTCTTTCTCAGGAATAGTAACATTTACGGAACATAGACTCTGTCACGTTAAGTGTCATATCACATGTCTCATGTCATCAGGATGTGTGAAAGGTTTTTATTATGCAGAGTAATATTTTACTAAAGATGTTTCCAGGCTCATGGCTTTTGCTTAGTTGTCAAATTGACTAATGTGATAAGCTTTTATAAATGTATGTGCTACGGTCGGCGGGCGTAGACAAAGGGATAACCAGGCAGGAGGACCGGGGCAAATGAGGGGTTTAATGGCACACACAGACATCAATAACTTTTATGCCGTGTCTGCCGGAACAGACGCTGGCGCAGACTTAAATACATAAAACAAGGCACACGACTGGCGAGCGGCAGCGCCACACAGGTGAAAACACTGGGTAATCACAGGAGGTAACGAGGTGGGTGTGGCACACACGGGGCTGGAACGGGACGGATGTCGCAGGACGTAACAGAGCCCCCTCCTTAAGGCGCGCCCTCCGAGCGAGCCTCAAGAGAGGTGACAGACGGACCGGGGAGACTGAACCTGAAACCCAAAAGCAGAACATTACACCAGACCCGGACACAGGACAGAGAGACAAAACAAGCTAAGAGACAGGAACCAGGACAAGACCTGACAGAGGACAGAGAAGGCTGACAGACAGATAAGGAAGGGGGAGACAGAGGGAATGGAAGGGCCCAGACCACCATGAGGAACAAAAGGGCCGGGAGTGCACGGGGGAACGAAGGGACCAGCCGGGAACGAGGGACCACAAGAAGGTGACACACACAGTGGAGAGACGAAAGGAGCCCGGGGTGCACGAAGGCCCCCAGGTGGAGGCTGGACAGCGACCGGAGGGGCTGCAGGCCAGGGGAAGCCAGGAGCTAGAGGGGACCCCACAGGGGCCACGGGGACAGGTCAAGGGACCCCCGGAGGGACCACCAGCAGAGACAGGCCGGAGGGGGGAGCCAGAGACGGCGCCGGCATCGCCGGGGTCTGGAGCGACAATGTCCGCCGTCCAGGCGGAGCAGGGGTGCCCGGAGACGGCTGATGACTAACACCGAGGCACCGGAGGAGAACCCGGCCGAAGCGGGCAGGAGGAGGGAGCCGGAGACAGAGCAGGCATCACCGGAGTCTGGAGCGGCGACGTCCGACGCCCTGGCAGAGCAGGGGGGCCCGGAGACAGCTGAGGAGGATCTTCAGGTGGGCCCGAGGACCGGCACCGAGGCACCGGAGAGGGCCCCGGGGGCGATAGGGGCCCACGGGCCGGAGGACCTGCAGGTAGCCACCGGGCGATGGCCAGGGGCCGCATGGGCGCGGCAGTGGCCGGGACTGGAGGGACCCGGACTCTCCTTTTGTGCCCCCTTCCCTTTCGGGACCCAGAGGGCGGGGCTGCGGGACAGGCAGGGGCCGCGGGACAGGCAGGCATCGAGAGGGCCGCGGGCGGGAGGCTTGCCGTTGCGGAGGCAGGTCCCGCATAGGACGAGCGGGTACTACGCCTTTAAGGAGCCCTCGGGTCCTCGGAATCGGGTCACGTACCTGGCTGACCCACCCCTTCGCCAGACACTCTGGCCAGTGGCGGCACGTCTCCCAGGAGAGCCTCCGTTCTCCATACGCGGAATCCCCATCCGAAGTGGCCACCTCCCCGGGTGCCGGGGCAGGAGAAGCGAACACGCGCCCCTAGAGAGCGGCAGACGACAGCTCGTCGGCTTCTTCCCATCTCGCGTCGAGCTCAGCCCAGGTCAGTGGAGAGATCCCTAGCGTTTCCTCGCTCTCCCCAGCCGGGAAGAGCGAACAGGCTCTCCGGCACAAGCTAGTCCCCTTTAATCTTCACCCGACGCGTTTCCTTTTTCCCTCTTCGGCTAGCTGACGCAGGCGACAGAGGAGCTTACGCGCCCGGGTCAGCGGATACAGCTGACCAACCAGGCACTCTTCTTCCAGGAGGGCAGCACCATGGTCGGCCAGCTCCAGGGCTTCGGGGTTCCACAAGACCTCGGGCTGGTATCACCAGAACACGAAGTCTTGCAGCAGACCGAGCCTCTCGGACTTGGTCTGCTGCTCCGTGCTTTTCGGGAGACGCGGCATACTGTTACGGTTGGTGGGCGTAGACAAAGGGATAACCAGGCAGGAGGACCGGGGCAAACGAGGGGTTTAATGGCACACACAGACATCAATAACTTTTATGCCGCGTCTGCCGGAACACTTAAATACGTAAAACAAGGCACACGACTGGTGAGCGGCAGCGCCACACAGGTAAAAACACTGGGTAATCACAGGAGGTAACGAGGTGGGTGTGGCACACACGGGGCTGGAACGGGACAGACGTCGCAGGACGGCTCTATGCCAATCACGCCATTATCTATACGGTGAAGGTGGACATACGCTCTATGCCGTTCACGCCATTATCTATACGGTGAAGGTGGACATACGCTCTATGCCATTCACGCCATTATCTATACGGTGAAGGTGGACATACGCTCTATGCCGTTCACGCCATTATCTATGCGTGCGGCGGTTTATTTTTTTGTTGGACGTCACGGTTTATCTAAACCGCCGTTCAGACAGACAGAGAAAAGGAGAGACTGAGCAGAGATGCTCGGACCCGCAGCATTTTAGCGGCGTGGTTTTAAAGTATGCGGGTGAAGAAGGATGCCGGCCGGCGGGCAGAGAGGTGGGCAGAGAGGCGGGCCGCAGCGCCTGACGGGCAGCCATTCATCATCTGCTCGCCCGCGGTCCGCCTGACATTGACCTCCCAGAGGCACTTGGCTGGGTGGCGCGATCCGCTGTCTGTTCTCCTCTTGCACCGATTTGTCTCTGTGTCAGTGCTGCCGTTTATTATTCTGCAGGGTTGCGGGCCTGGCTGAGCTTAGCTGGCCTCTGATAGGTCAGTCCTGAGTCGGCTCAGTTAGACACACAGGAAAATGAGGAGCTGGGCTCAGGAGAGACAAGGGGCCTGTGAGGAGTGCGAGGTGTTTCGGGGGCACGGAACTGACGTCATCGTGCTCTTGATTTCCGGGAGAGAGGAAGCGCAACACATTCCTTTGGACATACTGGGAGATGGGGGCAGAAGCCATGAACTTACCTGGATGCCGACACACCGGTCCGTAATTGTTAAATGCATCCGCCCCCCGGCTGCAAGAAGTTAATTGCACTTCATTTAGCTCATCATTAGGGACTGATTCTCATGTCTTCACAGCCCTATCTTTGTGCAATGCATTTTCTTCCCGTGAATATTCTCCCAGCTCATAAGCATGCTGCTGAGATAAATTTTATGCATCCGATTTCCATAAATGCTTACCTAGTGCAGTGAACCAGGAGCCTATCCAGTGAAGCACTGGGTACCATTCAGAGGACACCCTGGATGGGATACCAGTCAATAACAGGGCACATGCATATTTCAGACTGTGGATGTAAGCTACAGTAGGGGCTGAATACGCGTGGAAGCAGAAAGAGAACCACACACACACACACACACAGTGCCAGTGTGTATGTGTGTGCATGCTCTGTAACGACCTGTGTTTCATTACACAGTGTCCTCTTACATCATGCTTCCTGCTAGCGAAACTGAAAGCACAGAGATTTGGCGTCTCTGCATCTTCTTTCTAGATGCATTATTTAGCAATTGGAATTATGCTTGAGACCGGATGTAAAGATGCACGTTATTGTACGAATTGTTGTTTTGTTAATTACTGGTTAAATTCCAGCGCAACATACGCTGTTTGTTGAACTTGATAAGCAGTGACCTCTATGGGGCAAATAAATTGTGCACTAGGAACATTTAAAGGGACATGGGCAGCTTTTGGATGAATATATGAATTCTGGAGTCCAGCAGAAGGCAGTTTTAATATAATTTCTGAAGATGAGACGGTAGGTTGTTGTGTATCTGTGTGCTTGTGCCCAGGTTTGTGTATAAGTCCGCTTGGTTTTTATGTGTGACTTTGTAAGTGTTATCCTTCCCTTATAGGGATATTTTTGGGAATTATGTCTCCTTCAAGGAAAGTTCACCCTAAAAATAGAAGCCCTCTTCCCCTTGGCTTTTCCTAACAAAAAAAAAAGCACACTTCTGATTGGTTATTTTTCCCCGTCGGATTAATGACTGGTTTAACCAGCAGTGACAGTATATGTTAATCCCTCACGACATATGTTTCCGAACCTCTTGCAGCATATAAACAGAGAGCAAAGTATTTTAATGGGATCATCAGTATGTTCCAGGGGCTGCTTCTTCGCTGCTAATACACACCCCACTGTGTCCCCCTGTGGTGGAACAGGGATCAGCACCATCATCTTTCAGTCAGGTACATCATTATCATCTGCTTGTGTAACAGCTCCCCTGCTACACCCAGGATCACCGTACACAGTTCAAAAGGCCTCTGAACAGCCCATGCACCTAATTTCCGAATGCCTGCTGTGGGAGCCATCGCTATTGATCGGGGATCGTCGACCTGTCTGCACGCGGACAGACCCGTCCATGGCAAGACTCATTGTCCTCCACGGCGAAATGTTTTGGTGGCGGGAAAAAGAGAAACATATTCAGGCCTTGTTTTTTTTCTTTTTTTTTGTTTGACCGCCCCTGTCCTGTGGTAGAAATTGGATTTCGATCAGAATGTCCGTCGCATTTCATCACGCCGTTGACTCCTGCCACTGACAGTCAAGAGGTCGTCATATTCAGCGGATGCATCTACAGCTTCCGGAATCTCAACTTTCCCTTTAACTACAGGCGCATTTCACAGACCTACGTGACAGTGGCGGTTATTTAAGTATAACACAATTATATTTATTCATCTTACCCATCGGTCTTCCTTATTGGTTATCTAGTACGGGGGAGGGGGAGGGCAGTGAATCTTTTGTTTTAGTCTCTGCATATTCCTCGGTGTCGGGTTTTTTGCCACAGTTATGGCAAATAAACACTCGATTCAATTCGTTTATTTACTTAATCAAAAAAGCCACAATTGTTCATTTTTTTTCTAGTTTGACGATAACTTTGGAATGTGCCAGTCAACTGGGCCCAGTCAAGTTGTCACGTAAGGCGTTCTTTATGAGAATGGGTGTTATTTTTTGCGTGGCTCACAGAGCACGCTGTGCTAGCCAAGATGCATTTGCTCTCCTGTGTTGTAAGGCGTAGAAGGCCTGGCATTTGCATTTGACTTATTTAATGGTACAAGACAGCTTGTGTCAGCTGACCCAGCGGAATGTGTCGTACTTGCAGCACGATGCTGTGTCTGATAACAGCATTAACAAGGTCAGGAATATTACATGAAGGGGATGGAAAGCAGCTTTGATTTGAATATCGCATTATTCTTTGCTTCGGATGCAAATCGCTTGCGGAGAGTTTAGGGCTCGGGGCTGAGGTTTCAGGAAAGGTAGGCGTTTGGTTAGTTTTACTTAGTTTCACATGTTGACTTCGGAGGCGATTGCTGGTTAAGGTTAAAGGCATGTGTAAGCAGGAAAGTTGTTTTGTAAAAAAATTGCTTGTGTATGAGTAATGAATACACTATGAGATCATGCTGGTTTTGTTTTTCTTAAAATTTATACACTATTCGGTGCCGCCATCAATAGCAAATGTTGGAGAGCCTATATTACGGATGGTGACCCAAAGTGGCTCATTGCCTAAGACCAGCAAGCTGAGTTCTTTGCTTGAAACCTGGGATAGAATTCAGTTCTTCATTCGCTGTGGTGCTCAAGATCCACTGCCAGGAAAAGCAGACATCTCATCACTGCTTGTCTCCCCACAGTACAAACAAGTGGAGCAGTACATGTCCTTCCACAAACTGCCCGCAGACTTCCGGCAGAAGATCCACGACTACTACGAGCATCGATACCAGGGCAAGATGTTTGATGAGGAGAGCATTTTGGAAGAGCTCAGCGAACCACTGCGAGAGGTGAGAATGAGAACAGAGTATAGGTGAGAGTTGGTCGTCTGCAATAAATTGTTGTCTCTGTTATGTAGATAAATGCCAACAATGAGGCTACAAGAATTTCAGCAGCATTTTAACCATTACTATAGAGTGAAAAGGTGGACTTGTCTAAAATGCTTACAGGAAAGTGTTGGAAGAGCTTAAAACTGCATTCGTCATGCCAGTTTGTAAGGGGGCTCAGGTGCTACTAAGAGTAAATGGCGTCTGTTACATCTAGAGCCAGACTGAATACATTTATATTTCAGAAAGCCGTGCTATATTTTGCAATATGGCAAAGCACTTTGAATGACATTGGGGGGGAGGAAAAAAAAACTGCTGAACATGTGATATTAGACCGTCCCTTTTCTGACTCACGCAGGAAATCGTGAACTTCAACTGCCGCAAGCTGGTGGCCTCGATGCCGCTGTTCGCCAACGCCGAGCCCAACTTCGTGACGGCCATGCTGACCAAGCTGCGCTTCGAGGTCTTCCAGCCCCGCGATTACATCATCCGCGAGGGCACCATCGGCAAGAAGATGTACTTCATCCAACATGGGGTGGTGAGCGTGCTCACCAAGGGCACCTTGGGTATGAAGCTCTCTGATGGCTCCTACTTTGGAGGTATGATGGTCCATCTCCTTCTCCGCCAGTGTATATACTTCTTACTGCGTGAGTCGCGTTTCATACGCAATTTTAATGGCAGTTTTGGGTAATAAAATAGTATAGACAGTTTATGTATGAGTGTTTGTATTTTCTTGAAGTTTGGTTTCAGTGAGAAAATGCCCTTTAATGGGTTGTTTTTTTTGTCTGATTTTGGTAATTTATATACCCTACCCAGTCAAATCGTGTTAGTGTCACTGCCTGTAATATGTTCACATAAATATTACAGCAACAAGATAATGAAGATAAATAGCTGACTGATTTCAGCATTTAACTTCTATCTTACCCCCCAAGCTTCCTGCCAGAATGTCCCAGATACAGAGGTTTCCCTCTGAGCTGGTTTCAGGACCCATATGTGCCGCTGACCCAGAAAAAAATCAGTGGTTTCTCCCAATGTCTCTGGGCTGGAAATCAGAAGCATCTGGATCCAGAGTTCAGCGATGCTACAAAAAGCCAGCAGCCAATATTGCAAAAGGTCAAAGTTCAGCGATGCTACATGTATTATGCACATGTATTATGGTTCTGGGCTTCTTGATGCCTCCTGCAGCTAAACTCCATAGGGCGACTGCATGTGTTCCATTTCCAGGCTGATATCTCCATTCTCCTGACCTGCCCCTTTCTCTTCTTCCCTCCTGCCTGGCAACCATTCACCTCCTATGAACTTGACATGGTTATGTGTCTGTTTGCAGTTTGCATGGATGGGCATATGGACACGGTCACTATTGACCCTCTAAAGTTTGCCTGTACTAATGAATGAAAAAGCACATCTGTAGCATCTGTAATGCTTGGGTTTGTGTGGTGTTCAACCTTGGACGTGTGGTACTTGACTAAGTTTTCCGTATTCAGAAAGTGTTGTGCATGAGAACCCTTGATGTGCCTTGACTAACAGAAAGATGACTCTTAATAGATTTATAAGGTTTAATGAATGGATCACACTGTTGTTAATTGTTCTAGTTTCTCAGTCTTGTTGGGGAAATGTTTGTGGGTGACTAGACTCTGAATGAGGTTGCAGGAGCTTCTGATTGGTTAGCGTAACCTGCTTCCTGCACAGTGATCAGAAGATTGCATTGTCTTCAGGATGACTGGAGAGCCTTAAAAACGGCAGCATCCTTTGGTCCCTTACTGTAGCGTTGCTCCCAGACACCCAGATCATAATTTTGAAATCAGCCACCCTTGTGTGTTTGTGCTGCACCTTTAAAACGAGGCTAAACAATGTCTTGTTTTTCCTTTAATTAATCTGACCCCACCTTAGACCTCAGGGCAGAATTCCTTACAGAGAGAGGAGGCAGTGCAGTGGACGTCATCCTGAAGTGTCTCGTGCCCCAGCGGCGTGACACAGAGGGATCTGGCTTATTAAATATGGCTTAGACCCGAGAAACATGCAGCAGAAAAAGCTTTATTTGGAAGGAATGTTATTTTAATGCACAATAAACACAAGTTAAACCTACAGATACAATGTAAATTCTGCTACTGACCAGTGACCCCTTTAAAACCTTATTTTAAAAAACGCGGTAGTTTATTTAAGAAGCGATGCTTCTGAGAGTCGCTGATCCCGTTTTTCTATGAGCTGCGTCCGTCTCCCTCACCTTGGGTTACTGGCTTCATGCATGGAGCGGCGAGCTTATCAACAGCCGGGCACTGCAGTCGCTGCGGACACCTGTTCCGAGATCGATCCCTGCAGTTGCAGCGCGCCCGTCCGCCTTAACGTGCTTCTCGCTTTTCCTCCAAAGAAAGATTGGCTAGAATAGGAAAAGAGTTTTAAACCATTTAGATTCTAACGGGGACAATCACAGTTACAGTTTGAACAGGGACAGACACCAGTTGGAACACTGTTTAGACTGTAGTACTACTTACGCCCTACTGATAGGCTTTTAAAAGGGGTGAAACATAACAGGCTTGGGATAACAGCTCTTCCCTGTCCGTGGCAGAGATCTGCTTGCTGACCCGGGGAAGGCGCACAGCCAGTGTACGCGCAGAGACTTACTGTCGCCTGTACTCACTCTCCGTGGACAATTTCAATGAGGTTCTGGAAGAGTACCCCATGATGCGGCGGGCCTTCGAGACTGTGGCCATCGACCGGCTGGATCGCATTGGTAAGTGGGCCTCGCTGATGTCCTTTAGCGCCTTTTAGAGAGCCTCTCCTGAGCTCGTCATAAACACACGCGTCTTCGGGAGTCCGTACCGTCTGCAGCAAGCCGAGAAAACTCCACCACGTGAACATCATCAAATCTTACAGTATGGATGTTACTTGCTATGCGCACTCCCGCAGTGTTACTTATTCATGCAGCTGTTGCGCAGTCGCAATTAAAAAATGCTTGGAATTTATGTGTTTTGACTGAGATGTTTGCCTCTCTGTACTTTACATGCCTTGCTGCTGTATACAGTACAAATACACTGTCTCGGAATGACTCAGCATTAAAGAAACGGGCAGTGTCCCCTTTAAGAGGCTAGTGCTACCGGTGGGGGGAGGGGGGGGGGGGGTCTTTTACGGAGAGGCTTTCAGGCTGCAGGTTTCTGCTGCTTTGCGGACTTCCTCTGTAGTCAAGCACACGGCAGATGTATATGTGTGTGTGCTTACGGATTCGAGGTTTGTAGTCACGGTTGCGTCAAAACAGGCTGGCATAGCAGAATTATCAGATAGCTGTCGGCCGAAATATACAATGTTTAAAAAGCAGCCACCTTGGCTGATGAATAGATGTACACAGGCGGAAACCCTCGGTGTACAATAGGATCATTTTCATTTGATCTTAATGTGTATTGACGTCCAACGCTCGCCCCTGGAAGCGGCTAATGATACGCGACTCCGCTCTTCAGGGAAGAAGAACTCCATCCTGATGCACAAGGTCCAGCACGACCTGAACTCCGGGGTCTTCAACAACCACGAGAACGAGCTCATCCAGGAGATCGTGAAGTACGACCGGGAGATGGTGCAGCCGGTGGACATGCAGCAGGCCCACGCCCTCTCCTGCACCCCGCCCGTCCACGGCGGCATCTTCGCCCCGCCGGGCCAGCCCCCGCCCGGCTCCGCCATCGGCACGCTGCAGCAGGCCGTGGCCCTCAGCTTCTGCCCCCCCATGGTGTGCCCGCTGGCGGGCCCCAGCACCCTGCAGTCGCCACGCTTGGCGCGGCGCTTCCAGGTAGTGCAGGGCTTCTCCAGCCCTATATCCATGTCTCCGCTGGGGGCCCAGCCGCCCCTGCCGGGCGGCGCCTTCGCCTCGGCCCTCGCCAGCCCGCCCGTCCAGAGCCCGCTGGCCGCTGGAGGCGCGGCCCGGACCTTCCAGTACAGCGGCAGCCCCCTGGGGGCCGTGCCCTCGGGCTCCCAGCTCTCCCTGGGGCTGGGGCCCGGCTCGTCCCAGCGGCCCGTCTCCCAGAGGGCTGGTGGCGCCAGCCCCGATGCCGCGCTCCTGTCCGCCTCGCAGCTCTCGCTCCCCCAGGAGTGTGGCCCTCAGCCGGGTCCCAGCCCCCCACAATCTGCCTGCGTCTCCTCCACGTCCATCGGGCCGCCTGCTGGGCCGCAGCCCGTCACACCAGGGTCCTCGGGGGTCAAAGGCCCCATGCAGCACAGGGTGTCACTGTCCCATCAGGTGTCCCTGGGGACCACTCCCATCTCATCCCCTTCCCTCCCCGGCACACCCACTGGGACGGCGGCAGCCCCCGTCCCCGGCCCCCTAGACTCTGGGGCCCCCAGGAAAGAGTCGGCCGCCTGCCTTCCTGAGAGTGACACTGCGAGACACAGGCTGTCGTCCAACTTGTGACCTGGACAGAGCAGCGTAGCTTTGAATACGCCACCTTAACAGCCGCCTTTCTCTCACCGAGCCCCCAGCCTTGAATCTCACTGTCTGAATGTACTAATGAATTTGTGGGGATATGCGGGACGAGAGGAACAATGGACTGATATTAGTGAAAAACACAAAGTCTACACAATATAATCGTCAAACGGATTAATGCAGATAGTGTGTTTGTAAGCCGCCACGCAGACACATAGTCACTGCGCTTCCCCCATTCCGCCTTGATGCCTCAGTAAAACGCTTCCCGCCATCGCTCATGCATCGACGCATCATGACTTATATATCCTGCACACACCGCGCAGTGCTAATACAATGCAACCTGGCTGGAGCTGGAACAAATGTAAAATCAGGGACCTGCTTTAGCCGAACTAATGCTTTGCGACTATGGTTTAACGTGTCCTTTTTCTGCAGTCAGTGGTAGCTCGACAACTGTGTCCTTCTCATGATGCTGTAATTTTAGAATTGTTTAAAAAATGAAAAAGAGGAAAAGAAAAAAAAAAACTATTAGTGTTTTAGACCGCTGGTCGATCTTAAATCGATTTGTAACAAAAAAAATGAGGAATCTTAATTGTATTTTCTCCAGACCAAAGCTGAGCTTGAACACAAAGTAGAGTTGTATCTATGTTAACTAAGAAAAAAAAAGTGTAAAGAAAATGCCATTTATTTAATTGCCTTGATTCCAACTTCAGAAGCCATATCCATGTCTGTGAATGCACATGTGTGTGTGTCTGCGTGTGTTTGTATGCATGTGCTTTAGGGATTCATGTTTTTCCATTTTTTTTTTTTTTGGTTTGGCCTATTCTCTTTCACTTCTCTTTTTAAGAAACAGCTGGCAGTGAAACCATGACTATTGGGTTATTTCAGTGAAATTCATCAAGAAACAGCTTGCCAGCTAACAGCAGTTAGCCAGGGAGTGATTTATATTCCCATTTGTTTATGATTCACAGAAAAGTATTTTTGTATGTTGGACCCTGGGGAACGGGTCAGCGTTGTATTAATAAGAGGTTAGTACATTTACCGCCAGTCCGTTCTGTGCCCGTCTCTGTGCCAGCTGTGCAATGGTACCCATCTCGCTACATGCAGTATAGAACACCACCATCTTGCGTAAGCATTGTGTATTAAGTCACATTTGGCCAAACCAGTTCATTAGGTTTTCTTTTGATATCAGTTTTAAAGTGCCGGTATAGTTTCCTTTCAACTAAACTGCTGTTGATAATTTACAGTTAAATACAGTCGGGTGTCCCTTTTTGAATATGAAGGTGATGGTCCCTCACACCATGAATCTGGCCAACTGATTATTCATAATCTAAATCTGCTTAAATATTTGGGACTTTATTATATGTGTGTTCTGCAACCTGACTAATAAGGTCTCTCTTGACAGGTATCTCTATGATTTATGTCTGCAATTGAGGACGAAAAGCAGACCTGCAGACCAGTGCAGGTTTGGTATTGATAAGTGCAGTTCCTAGAAATTCTTTCATACAGAAACAGTATGTTCTGTTTGTGTTCGATCTTTTGATAAATCAGAAATCCTGCGCCTTCTGTGGCCAATAGCACAAAGCAGTTTGATGTGAGAATTTCCTAACGAAAGCTATGTGGAATGCACCGATATAAACTTTTGGAATAAGATGGAAACGTCACATATCTGTTCGCATGTATCGGTCCAAGCATGTGCGAAAGGTAATGTTTGCTGGACTGGCGGATTGATATGGATGAGTAGATTTTGGATGTGTCATCTTGACTGGCCGTGGCTTCAAGTGAGGGGATCGTTAACGACTTACGCCATATGCAAGTACCGCACCACAGAAGCCACTGTCTTGGGTGGTCTGTCTCTGTCACTGAGTCGATGGGCAGTTGAAGTACCCTCTGATACTTTTGGAACATACACAACACCAAGAACTTATACATGGACATAATAAGTCAAGTTCTTTAAGTTCCTTAAAAACTCCTCCAAATTGTGGTGTTTCTTGGGAATATGCTGCACACATTGATCGCATAATGAGTGCACATCCGTTTTATTCCTCTCCCACGTGTACAATTCATCAACCCAGCCAAACACTTGAATATATGTTTATATGTTGCTAAAATAAATTTTCAAACTTTAAGTGCAATAGGGTATATATAACTCCTTATGTAAAAGTATATCGGAAAATCCTTCTTGTCTTCTATGATAACATATCATGTAGGTTTTTAATCTTTGCAATAAGACGTACATTAAAATGCCCACTACTACTCAGAAGATGTATGTTTTTGTGTTTCATGGTTCATGTTCTCTTAGTGAATTTGTCAGCTGCCTTCTTTTCGGTGTGTGATGGTTATAGTAGCTGTAAATTATATGAAAAGTCAGCTTTAAGTTGCGTCTGAATGACTAATTCCTGTGTACGGGCTCCTTAAGCCCTTCGGTACCTGAATGCAGCGTCAGTCACGTTCATGTTCTCCGTCTCTCGATATTCAAGGCCAATAATTTCTGTTGTTTTTGAAATCGACCAGAATATAAGAAGCAAAGCATAATATTTGCTTTTTAAGGATTTGTATTTTATTCAACTGTTTGTACGTTTTGATTGTCTTCACACAAATAAGGAGCCCTGTTACTAATTTATTATTTATTGCATGTCGTCTACGATCCTCCATTTTTCAGTTTGAAGAAAGACAAAAGCATTATTTTAAGATAGGGATTAATAACTTGAAGCTTGTTCGGAGGGTCCCTTCCGTTTGAATCACTGTAGTAAAGTATTCTGCTGTATAAATGGGTAAAAGCTTTAGCTAAGTTAAAATGAAGGAAACAATACTGGCCTGTAACATACTGCAACACTGAAGCAATGTAAAGGCAATTTTTAAACTTGATTTTGCAGATGTGTGGCACACAATATGACTCATATCAAGCCTTAATAAGTGAATTTTATTTTAAACCTTTTTTTCATGTCTATCGCATCAGAGTCTGAGTAGTGTTAGGTACTGTCCTGTTGTGTAATGTGCAAGTGGAAAATATTGATGCTTTAATGACGCTGTAAAGCTATGAATCATAACGATGGGGATGTCTGTATTTTTATGAAGCCGTTACTATACAATAAAAGAATATTTGATCTGTTTAAGAGTGGGTGGGGGTTGGGGTGGTCACTATGACCTTTGATAACCAGCTATTACATTGATAATCTGTAGCCTTTTTATGTTGAATGTATGTAAGTGATGATGGACCTGTAAAAAACACACACAAAAAAAACAAAACAGCAATCGATATAGGAATCACATGTATCAGTTGATGTTGGTGTTATATGATGTAGATGTGTCTGCTTTAAACCTGTACTCGGTTCTCAAAGACATGGACTTTGTGTAGAAGGACGACTGCTTCCGACATTGTCATTCCAGCACAGATTTACATAGAAACATTGTGCTAAATTCTTTTTTAAAGGCTATTTTATGCCCATAAAGGCCCATCTAGAGTTTCCTAGGTTCAAAAGTTTTATAAAGACCTATGATGGTCTGCAGATGACCAGGTTCTTATCCTGTTTTTCTGAAACGTACTAGGATTGAATATGGGCAGCCTTTAGTCGTTATTAGTTTTTCCAGATGTTTTCAGCTGGCTTTTAGTTCATTGGCGATCACTTTCTCTATTCTGAGTACCGTGCACTGTTTGGAATACTTCGCTAACTATAAAATAAATCTAAACAGTGACAACGAAGAACTACGGCCTGTTCTAATAAAATGTAAATAAATACTTTATTATTTAAATATTACATAAGCTATATTAAATTATGTGGGATACGAATGAAAACTCTTTAAGTATATATCCAAGAATACACAGCAACTTCTCAGGCCTAAAGTTGTCATGTGTTAAAGTGAATATTTCAAAGGGCTCTGTGTCATTTAGAGACTTATGTTAATTATTCACATGCCCATACCTTTTCATATAGTATGCATTTTTTCTTCAGTGTAATTCTGTTTTCCCTTTGCTGTCTTGAAATCACCTGACACGTTTGCCCGCTGTTTGGCCAGTGGAGATCGGTGGCGCCGATTGGGTAATTGAGTTGTGCTCTCCGCGTCGCGCCCATTCCTCACTGTGTGAAATCAAATGGTCATGACAATCTGCTTCATTCGTCGAAGGCCTTCCAGACAGAAGCTGCATTCGCATCTACGGGAATGTGTTTATCTCAGTTTCCTCCGAAAAAAAAAAAAAAAAACTCCTTAAATCTCTACCAGCTGCCAGTGGAGTTGTGACTGAGTTTGATGATGAAACGCTGGGCGAATATTGATAAAATGGCGCACGGGGACACTGTTTCAGCTCGGGCCTCATTTTTAATGTATACCGATTGTAGACTTTGCCCTCTCTAGCTGCTATATGAATGGAATCATTTCTGTTTCATAAAGATCGAGTAAGTGCTGCTGCTTACTGAGGAGGGTTCGCTCTCTTCGCTGTCCGTATACCTGTAAACAAAAGACGGTGACCGCAGGAGGGAGCTTGTCTGTGTGCGTTTGCTGCTCCCCTGGATTGTAGTTACTGATGATGGAAGAGTGCAACGTTAACAAGAAGCCAGATAGGATGGCCAAGGAGTGAACTTGTTGATTTCTGCCGCGACCGGGAATTTTACTTGAGAATTAAATGGTAATTATTGAGCGCGTTAAAATTTTTAAGGCCAAAATTGCATAGCACTTGGTACTAACAGTAATCAAGATGCCTTGGTTCAAGTCCAAGTTAATCAGGGTTTTCTGTGTTGAGAAGTGTCGATCTTTTTCTTTTTATAGTGTGTCCTAATGTGTCTGTACTATATATTGCCAGTGCCTCGTACGCCTAGTTTCAACTGTCTGTAAATCTTATATTTATTATTTTCTGGTGTGTATTTAGCTATAAATCCCTGTAGTGGTTTGTTTTCCTTGCAATTTTATGTTAGAAAATGCCACTAAGTAGCATTTGCTAAATAAGAAGTGTGATTCCCCTTTGAGGACGACGTCCGTTAGCAGGGGACCCCCGCAGACCCCTGTGCAATGGGACTTTCCCAGCTGTAGGCTGCTCTGCCCTGTACTTACGTGCACAGGAGCGTTGGGGGCCATCGGGGCCCGCATCGCTCCTGCTTCACCACTTTGTGCATGTGACCTTTTTTGGAAAGGCCCTCCTTCGGCCTGCAGACATCGGTGCAGACAGCAGGCAGGTAGAAGAGTAGAGCCAGTAAAATGTAAGCATCGTGAGAGAGTGATGATCAAGGTCTCCCGTAGAAGGGCTCAGGCATGTGGAATGCTGGGCTCTGTCTGTAACCCGGGGCCCCGTAAGCCGTCGCCTGTTTGTACTTTTTTAAAGCAAAACTGCTTAGCTAGTAGATTGGCAGGGGGGGGGGGATGTTGTTTTGCACAGCAAAATGACTCTGTGTGCCTGACTTTTGACTGGTGAGAGCTTGTGCAGTGCAGCTGGTGACCTCAGCTGGAACACAGCAGAGAGTCGCCAGGGAAGGATGTGGAGAGACGGAAACTGGGGATGTTACTCGATTACTGACAGGAAGAAGCCACGACAACTTTAACCGTAGAAGGAGCAGCATTAGAAATGGAAGCTGAGGCTTAGCAAGCAAGTAATTGGCTAATGGCTGCATGTATGAACAATATTGTTTTTCTCTCTCTCTCTCTCTCTGCATTCCATCCCCTGCTTCATTTAGTTCCCATACCTGCCCTATAGTAACCGTCTTGCTCTGACGCCGTACCTGCGTTGGTCCCCGGAGGTCACCTGATGTTCTTGTGCTCGGTCGGTGTTTTCAGAACAAGGCACGAGGCATCCTAAAGGCAAACTGCACTGTGTCTAAACTGTGTCTGCACTGATGTCAGGGCCCGGTCGACATGCTGAGTGTCTGAAGCTGATGTCAGGGCCCGGTCGACATGCTGAGTGTCTGAAGCTGATGTCAGGGCCCGGTCGACATGCTGAGTGTCTGAAGCTGAACTGAGTGGCATCATCCAGTAAGTGTGTCTCTCCCTCGCTGTCAACCCTAATAACCATTGTGCAATAAAACTCGAGAGTATTGGCACACTATCCCCGCTGGTTTCTCTCTCTTTTTGCCTGCGTCTTATAATTGACTGAATTTTATGTTGCTGTATAAAAAATGACCTGCACACGAGCAGCTTAGCGCTTCCCTCTCAATTTGACGACTTTTGCTGCGCCTCAGTTCGTGCCTCCTGTCCTTTGATGTGTGCATAGATAGGCGTTTGCATGCATATTACTTTTTTTCCTTAACGCAAGTTAATGTTTAGTGTTACATAAGCTTATTGTAACTAAGCTATTTCATTAGCCTTAGTTTTCATGCTGTTTATGCATATGACTGTGAGAACATATATAGTATACAGGGGTTGGGGAATGAAACTGAAGCACATAGTTTTAGACCACAATAATGTATTAGTATGGTGCAGGGCCTCATGCTGTGGTCGATACACCATCAGTTCACCTTGGGAGTGACAGGTACAGGTCCTGCAGAGGGGAGGGGCCAGAGGGATTCTGAACCAATCCTCTCGCAGAACAGTGGTCGAGTCACTACACGATGCTGGTGGAGGAGAACACTTTCTGGCTCACTTCTCCAAAAGACCTCAGAGTGGCTCAGGCATATTCATACCTGGAGACTGCGCAGGTCGTGGGAGATGTTCAGCTCTGCTTGCATGTCCTGCTTTGTGCATCTGCGCATCTTCATTCTGATGCACGGCATCACCTACTGGTGCAACGTTCGAACCACTGGGTGAGCACGGTCCTCCAGAATGGCTCAGTAGTCCTTGGCAGTGACACGCCCATCTTGGAAAAGTAATGGGAATAGGAATGCCATGATGTAGCAGCCCTGACCGCGACTAGGGGCTTCTCCACACCGCGAGGTCTCCTGGATGTGCAGACGGCAGTGAACCTTGGACTCACCGGAGAATAATATATATTTCACGTTGCCCGCCGCCCAAGATTGGCATCGGCACGAGTGACCAAAGCTTCGCTTGTAGCAAGGCCGACTGAATACTGACCTTGTGGATCTCCTGATGAACAGGACTGGTGGAAACAGGAGAGTCAAGGTGTGGAATTAATTCTGCAGTGTGTTGGGTAGCTGTGGTTTCATGTTTCTTGGGTACAATCCGGGTTAGCGGCCCGACCATCCCTATCGGACTGCTTCCTCTTGCACCCTCAGCTACTCCTGATGGACGTGGTCCATCCTCCATGGCGATACGCTGACATTAGCCTGGATACCACAGCTCTCGATACACCACAAAGACTTGCTGTCCTGGTCACAGACGCCTCAGTGAGACGTGCTCCAACGATTGATCCTCCTCTGTACTCTGATATGTCTCCCATTATGTTGTTTACATTGCAATATTTTATGTCATCCGTCTGCGATTCAACCTTCACAGTCCAGTCGGCTCTTACCGATGGAATGTGCAGCCGGTGAAGTTTGGCCACCAGGCCACACATGTAGGTGTGAAGCCTCGAACACTATTTCAGCCCGAGTTTCAGTTCCGTCGTCCCACCCCTGAATGTGCTTGTGACCATGTTATCTTCCAACTGAGCCCCCCCCGCCCCTCCACCCCTTCCCCCCGCCGAAAGCTTATCCGCAGATGAGTGTGTCTGAGTCTGAGTCACCAGTCAGTCCACGCTGGTGCACAGGTCACCTCAAGGTCCCATTCACCCCCTCCGGCCTTCCAAATCCCAGCCCCCCTCCCAGGTTGCCCTGTGGGCAATAGCTACCA
>JABFDZ020000047.1:13715741-13725883 GCA_019775955.2 Pollimyrus isidori
CCTTGAACGGCGGCCGGCACCCGCTCCAGCGCGGCGGCAGCAGAGGTTTTCGGTGTCGCGGCCGGGGTCCGTAGGGGGTGGGTACGTCCCCCATGTGGGTTTAGCAGCCTTTGTGAGATGCTAAGCCCCACGCTTGTACCGCTGTAAGCGGAACTAATGAGAATATTGATTATTCCGCACACAACTTAAATTGGACTAAGCAGGCAGTCGTTTCCAAGGTGTCGTCTGCACAAGCCGGGATTTGCCTGCCGAACCCGGGCACTTGACTTCTTGGGGAACTCCAGGTGACAGGCCAAAATAACAGGCACCTTGAAACGACCGCCGCACCCGCTCATATCGGCAAGGGAGGCCACAGGATTCTCTTTCAAGAAAAACTAAAGCGATCGATTATCCGACTCCCCGCTGACTCTCCCTTCTCAGCTCCTGGCTTGTTACTGGCGGCTCTGTGTCTCTCAAATAGTTTCCCCTCAGTAATAAACATCACTTCGGGACGCCATCTGAGCTGAAGCCACTGGGCCGGTCTGCCCCTGCCTCGTCAGGGGGCACGAGGAAGAGGTCAAGGCAGCACAAAAATCCCCGTTCTTATTAATAAATTTGCTCAGTATATCTCTAGATGACGGGGGTGGGGGGGGGGATTTCCATACCTATGAATAATCCAAAATCCAAATGATTCCCAAGGCTAATTTTAAAAATCTCTTGCCGTCTTGTTCTTTCACAAGCTTTGACTCTAGATTCCTTTTCCGTTATTCCTGATAGAATCAGGTGTTCCGTGGCTTTGCTACTGCACGTGCTGGAAATTGCAACACTGATCTGAATCACCGGTATAACCTATGCATCTGCTGCGTTCTGAACATGGGCTGGGGGTAGCGTTACGCCTTCACCCTGGAAGGAGCATGATGCAATAACTTCTGGAAGGAAATCGTGGACAGAATCGCACAAAAGGCTGCAGGGCACCGCAGAGAGAGTTCAGTCCATGCACGGTCTCTTGCCGTAACAAGTTCCTTCGTTACAGGTAAATCCTTCTACCATCAACAGCACATTACGTACAAGAGGCCTTGTGAATCAATCGATCGATAAGTCAGGATATTTTTATTTATTTAACAGATTCTCTTATTTTAAGAGAACTACAACTGGAGAGCGAGGTCATTCGGTCCCTGGGGGAATTCGGGTCAAAGGTCACACTCGAGCTCCCAGTGACCTCACTCTGTCGACCACAGGACTCAAACTGCCGACCGTCCAATCGCAGACATGAGCCGCCTCCGGGGGGGTAATCAAAGAAACAACCTAATATGGGCTTGAAGATATACGCGACACTGGTGGAAAATAATGCTGGTAAGTAAGGATCGCGCCGAATTTTGTTCAAGAATTATGAAGACATCGTTTATTTTATTTCACAAGCTCCGATGTTTAGGCGAAATGAGCCATTAACCACATACTTTCACGGTCAGGATGAGCGCTGGAGACAGCATCGTTTTGTTAAAAATGAGCAACCGAAAAAACCTGCGATCTTGCCATCGCTGACATGACCGTTTTAACTACTCAAGTTAAATCCCTCTGCAGAAGTCTGTCTTCCTTGGCAGACAAACAGCCACATTATCCCAACACAATTACCAGCACCCATCTCTACTGGGTGCCTTCATTTTCGGGCTCATTGGGTGTATCGTTCGGGTCCCACAACCCGCCTCCTGTCAATTCCAGCCTTCTGTGACTCACACAGATGAATCAGTGCTGAAAATCACAGGCTCTTCCCATTGTCACCGGGGGGCACTATTGACGGGTCCACACCCATGGAAGCCAGGTCTATGAGATCTAGTTCACAGTTCAGTCTCTGAAACTGAAAGGTAAAATGAAAGGCCAACACAGTCATCTCTCTAACGAAAAATGTTTATTAAGCCAACAGCAAGATGTTTATGGCTGAGGGGAATTATAATGAAAAAAAAATATATATATATTTTTATTCTCTGAAAGAGAATGAAGAGCAAGAGGTACTAAAATATCTGTTGATGTTACAGACTAACATTTAGAAAACTGAAGACTCAAATAATATTGCCAAAGAATATTTTAATACCATCCCCCAACAATTTCTGAACTTTTTAACGAATCATTTATATGTTTCATTCCCTGACATGGTTTGATGGCTACATAAATATGCAAAGGTCTAAATTAAAAACGAAAGTTAATACATTTGTATATAAAAAGTATAAGGAAATCATCAGTATCATCTGATCAATAAGCAGATTTGGGGAGTAACTAATTACATGTAATGGCATTTTGTAATTAAATTACAAAATGAATGTGATTGTAATCCATTACAGTTGCTGAGGAAAATATGTAATTAAATTAGAATTACTAATCAAAAAGTTGGCAATAACAAAGGGGTTACATCTGAATATATTCATCTCAGTAAGAAATATATACTGTATGTAAAATATATCACCCACGTTGTTGCTTTGTATTTTTTAAACCATGCAGAAATGTCTTCTTTTGGCATATTTCCAGACAATGCAGGCCAGCAAAGTCATTGGGACAAATCTCACTTTTCAGCTTCATTGCCCAACAATTGTTAGAAAAGTAATTAAAAAGTAATCAAATATAATAATTTACATTACTTTGATGAAGAAAATGGTCACATTACTCAATACGTTTTTATCAGGGTGACGAGTAATCTGCAGCCTATTACATTTCAAAAGTAACCTTCCCAACACTGTCAGTGATATCACATATACTTATTATTATGGTACAACAGCACACACCTTTTCCTTCCATTTGTTACAGCGTCACACAGATCCACCCTATTTATATTCAGCTGCAGCACCCTTGGTTTTGGTAGTGGTGGGGTTGTGTTTCTTCACAATGCTGCTGCAATAATAAGGTGAATGGCTACTGAACAATTCCCTCTCATTCTGTTAAACAAAAATAAGACGCTGATTACTCGCTTGTACACTCAACGCATCAGTCTTGAGCAATTAATGAGGCTATTCTGACTTCCTGTTTATATAGGTCAGATATTATCCTTGTTTTCAGGAACGAAAGAGAGACCCGGCCTGCCCAAGATTAACTGGCAGCGTGATGCTTTACGAGCCAAATGAGCCCCCCTCACGGTTATGCCAGTGACTCTCCCCCGGTCTGTATGCACTGGCTTGTAAAGTGGACAGCTGTCATATTAATGCATCGGCCGCCATGTTGACTGATCATTTCTGCCAGGCACCTGTCTGCAAGTTTGACCTGGAGCCACACAGACAAGTTTAGAGCTCTGGTTAATTCAGGAGCGCTGGGAAAAATACAACAGGAATAATAAAACAAGGCAGACAAGGACAGGCTCGAAGATTCCGCCAAGTAGAGGTCCACATGTTAATACAGCCATTGAAGTACAGACGCGGCTCTACTTATGAACGACTTACGTTCCGAACGGCCGTTCATAACTTGAAATGTGCGTACGTTGTTATTCAACATAATTTTAAGGGTATACACAAGTACAAAGAACTAGGATGCTGGGAGTCGGCACGCTACTCCCTACTGGACGAAACTGGAGCACAGAAAAAAAAACGATGTTGCCGAGCCCAGCGAACGCAAGTTGGACTTTCATGTGTGAAAGTTCGTAAGTAGAGGAGCGTCTTTTTTGCAGGTGCCAATTCCGCTTGGTACGACTTCTGGCCACTACTCCCGCCGCGCAGCAGCGTATCGCGCGTACTCCCACCGCGCAGCAGCGTACCGCCTGTACTCCCAGCATCCTAGTTCTTAGTACTTGCGTATACTTACAAACATTTCAAGTTGCGAGCGCCCATTCGGAGCGTGTCTCGCGCGTAAGTAGAGCAGCGTCTGTATTCTGGATGCAGATGGGCTTCACACAGGAGACGCACACTAGCTGCGGTAGCCGATAGCGGGTGTTCCGGATCTGAGAGGCCGGGAATGAGCGACACCTAACCTGAAGTTGTCAGGGTCGCTATGGAGACAGAAATGCAGTAACTGGGTATTTCAGGGGTACAGTAATCCCTGCCTGTCTGGCCGTAGAAATGGGACCAGACTAACAGCAACTAGAATATTTAAGTACATGCAAATGACGTCCATCTCATTGGCAGGTGCCCACCTTCCTTGTTGGGATCTGTGACAAATAGAGTGCCAAGCTGTGACTTGTCAGAGTTTCTTTGTTTCGCCTAATCGGAGAAAGCAGCAGTTTATTTAAAATCCTAAACCATAATCTGTATCCCACAGATGCCCAGTCAGTTACTTATTTCACAATTTTCCTCACCCCAGGACTGCTTACCACTGCACTGCCTCTTCCCTTTTCCTTTCCTGGTATTTACACTTGATATGCTTATAAAATGCAGGTCATTTGAGGAAAAAAAAAAAACGTATCTGTCTTCACTGTAACTAACAAAATCCATGCCTTTGTCTTTATGATGTGAGGAACGGCCATTCAGAGCCCCTGGCCTTCCATAAACAATGGAATAAAAAATTAACACTTCAAAAGCTATTTTAAAGGGACCAAAGTTCACTCAGTTATATGACACAAGGTACAGCTCTGCAGTGTGCCTATTTTCTGGGAGATGCAATAATCGAGCCACAAGTAGCTCAAACAACACCCACTGAAGCTGGAAGCCTCTCTTTCTGTGGTGTGCGTTCACGGCGCTCTTAGAATTTGATGCTAGGTCCGGCCTAGTAAGCTCACGAACGACAAGGGGAGAGTATGCTGGTCTTTTATTGGCCGAAAAACGTACGAAACGGCTACAGTATGAAAAAGCATCACTACTAATGTGACTACCGATGCCATAAGGAGGGCCATCGGTTCGGCTCTGAGGTCAGGAGGCCCAGTTGACGGACTTGCTGGTGAAGCAAAGTTCACTCAGACATGCTTTCATGACATGCCTCTTTTGCCTCAGCAAAATCATCACGCATAGTAGATGGATTATAAACCATCGCGTGGTAGGCCTAATATGTAGCGTCCGTGTCTTATCGAAACGCTCATGTAACATAACATCAATTGCGGATCTTATTTGTTTCAGTCAGTTCCCTTGATATTGAGTGACACGCAGGTTAAAATCTATCAAAAATTACATTCAGCGAGTTATTTGACAGAGAATATATAACCAAATTGACAGAGAATATATAACCAAAAAACTCAGACTGGAAGTCAAAAGAGACTCCGAGACATTGCTGACATCCATTTGCTTGAGCCAGTTGAACCCTCCGTGGGATTCTCAAACGCAAGTTTCTCCAAAGAATCAGAAAACTTAGTGCAAGAGGTAAGTCTTGTACTCCTGGTGCAACCTTCTCATTTTTATACAGAAAAGATCTCATTACAATTTTTCTTCTCTTCCGGGATGTTAATTGTTTTGGCCTCAATCATTCTGCAAAGTGAAAATGTAATTAGCTGAAGAAGACGATCCTATACTGTATATCTGAGGCCAGACCGGCAATGCTGGTCTATCTGCTGAGCACCTGCACTACCAAATGACCTATATTTTATGTTTATTAGACACCTGCAGCACAGACCTTCCCAAGCGTATGCCAGCACTGTATCGAGAGCCGAAGGAGAAGACAAACTCCCAAAGGTCTCCGTTTCACTGATGGACTTGGTCTTTGTATCATGCACTCTCACGAACCTGGCCGTGTAACAATGCTCATAGGGTTAGGACTGACTCGCACCATATCGGAAAATCACAGGCAGTCGGCACACAGACAGAGAATGTTAATATTCTAGAATCCATAGGGTGACCAAATAATCAATGGCAGGTGGGACACTTGGAGCTAGGGCGGGATTTGTAAACAACCATTTCACTGATGAGCACCTGGATTTCACTTTAAGCGCCGAGTTCTTGCTGTGTGCTGATTGGTCAGTCTCCTTTAATCAAGCATGTGTCACGAGTCTTTCTATCAAGGAAACAAACCAGTGAAAGCACAAGAACATCTGAGCTATTTAGCCAATCACAGGAGCCGTTCAGTTTGAAAGTTTTATCAAACCTGAAGTTGCTTGATAGTGTCCTCCCTGTCATAGATTATCTGCTCACTCTAAGAATACAGCAATATGGTTTTTAAAAAGGTACAAACTCCTTATCTTTATACAGCTTATAACGATTACTTTATATGAAAAATAAAGATGAAATCTTTGTAATGGATGAATAGTGACATTTTTGAGCAGGCACTCTCTCAACTAAGCGCAGTTGTTGTGGGCACGACTTCTGCCCATACGTCAACGCGATGGGGTCTGCGTGCTCGTTCCTTTCCGCACAGGCACTCCTGCAGAGAAGACCCTGCACATATTTAAAGAAACAGCAGCCACATGCTGAAAATTTAAATATGGTGCATGCTCAATGGCACAGTGATTCCAATCAGGAGGGAGGCACAGCTAGTGTATGACTGGCCACGAGCACCCCAGCCATCGCCAATGCTGACAGCAGGACGTTTAAATAAAAATTCCAGCCCGGTAAATTAACGAGAAACATTGAAAACCTCCTTCCCGTCCCTCAGGAAGGAAAAGGGTAGGACGGTGAGTAAGAGACGGAAAGAGAATATCGCCATGGCAACACATGACCTTTAAAGGTGAACTCGTGTTGAGCAAGGTTGTCGTTCCTCCTCACTTAAAGGGGAGTGACATTCAATAATCCCCACAGGTGAAAGGAGAGTAACAAACACCAAATAAAAGCTGGCCAGCAGCTTAAATAAAGGACCTCGGTGTTAGCAGTGTCCCTGGGCCGAGGTCTGCAGGAGTAACCTGTCACTCTCTGCTTTTTATGGAGCTTAACCCCTTCCGAACTGCAGTAGCCTGCAGTAGTAGTGGGGGGGGGGGGGAAACTCAACAGTCCATTTCTCGGGCTAATTTGGAATAATTACTGTAATGGTGGTGTTTTGGCGCGGGTGAAATTCCAGTTTCATTCATTTTGTTAGCATCACCGCTGTTTGTTAAGTACTTCTGGGCCTAAGGACATATTCCACAATCTCCTGTTCCAGCGTTGTTGACAGATTCTTTTTAATTAACAACCCTAGGGGCGTTGTTCTGTGTTTTTTTTTTTCTGTAGTTATTCCGGAAAGTTTGAGTTATAATTCAATGGGGACATCTACTATGTAACTTCAACGATTTTGAAAGCCTATGGGTTGACATCAATCGGCTGCATACCCGACCTCGATCCCCAAAAAACCTAAACAGTTTGGTTAAGAGAATAATCACCCCAGGGAGGATCTTGTTGCTCAAAAAGAGCAGGAGCCTAAATATGACTCGTTTATTATGTGTGTCAAGTCCGTTGACCCCACCATTGTTTATTGTGATGAAGCTTTCAAAATGATTATTAGTGAGACATTTCCTCTTTCTCTTTACTGGACAAGCAATACCCAAGTACTCCCAAGTACTCCCAGATACTCCCAAGCGCTCCCAAATACTTCCAAGTACTACTTTTAGGGAAGAGATGTATCCCGTAAGCCGGAGGAACTGTCACGTCTGGTTGCGGGGAACCCGGACCAGAAGTGATCCATGTCGGTCCTGAATGGAAACCAGCACCAGCACACAAAGCGAGATTCTCGCGTGGTCTGTTCACTGGGACCAACACGGAAACATGCCTGAAGACAAACTCAACGCGGCTGAGCCTCGAAGCTTTCTGCCAGAGGAGAGAGCGGAGAGGTCAACGCCGCGCCGTTCTCCCAAGGGGACGGCAGCACCCAGCCCGCCAGACAGGAGCCGGCGGGTTTCGGGAGCGAGAGGGTCGCCGAGAAACAGAGTCCCTCGCTACCTCCCCCTGGTTACAAGTTCCGAGGGAGCCTGTCCACCTATGTATAGCTACGTCAGTTATACCTGACGCGGTGCCTTATTAGGCCTTCCCATATCCCATAATGAGTTATTTCTTTGGGACTCGCCCGGCGGAGGATCGCGGTGTGACAGTGAGAGAGGGGATGCATCCATGCTGATGGGGAGAGCAGGAGCTCGGAGAGATGTTAGCACCTTGAATGTTTATATAGCTCGGATGTAGCACAAATCTAATAAGTTGTCAGGATGCTGTCAGCGGCTCGTCCGGCCTGTGCCGGGGGAATCGGGAGGACGCGGCCATGGCCAATGAACACATAACAGGCGCATAAACAACGGCATCAAAACTTGTCTCGCACAGCTGAGTGACGCCTTACGTGCGAGGAAGTCATTCCTCATTTCCTCCCTTCTTTGCTTCTATCGTTTGTTCTCCCCCCCCCCCACTACTTCTCTCCCTGTATTTTTCTCTCTCTCTCCTTCACTGTCTCTCTCAGTCCTTTTCTTTTCCCTTCTTCTCTTCCTCTCTTCTTTTCTTTTCAATGCCTGCTATGTTCATTGAGTCTCTCAGTTTTGCAGAATCGAGGTAACCCGGTTCTGGAAAGAGAATGCGGGGGGTCAGTTTATATAAAGCGTAGTATTTTTGGGGAGAGACTGTAACTGCCCCGGTAGAACTTAGGGAATCATTCTGAGATTTCCTAACTCAGATGCAGTGTAGTAATGTGACATTGTATATATCCTTTATGAATCCTAAAAATACAAGTTTTGGAATAAAGAAGGCATGGGGGGGGGGGGGGGCACAACACAGTGGGAAGGAGCCATATGTGCAGCTGAGTCATACTTCACCGGTTCTGAACAAAAACGCAGGTGAGGGGTGGTGCACCATTAAGGACGCCAGAGGGCTGGGGCCCCGGTCAGCACCGCTGATACAGAGTCGGCCACGTCGCCCAAGCAGGGTCCAGGCAGTGGCGGCTCTGGATGATTTGGGGTCTAGGGGCAGCAGCTAAATGGGCGAGTGTCCATGCCCATCCGAAGAAGCAAGGTGGAAGTTATGTCTTCCTTTCGGCTAAATGCATTAAAAAAAAAAAAACCTTTCCCTAAAATCCACTATAATTATACCTGTGATGTGTTATCGTTCATGCTTCTATCCAGAAAATTATAGTAAAATATATTCCACTGCTTTCTTTTAAAGTTTAAAATATGCATGTTAGTACTCACACCGCCGCCTGCTAAGTAGCTTAATGTGCTCCTACAGTACATGTCCAAGGAACAGAAAACAAAGCTAATAGGGAACAGAGCACTTTGGAACCCTTCTGGTTCCTTTCTGGGTGACAGTGGGGCTGGGCAGTGCCAGGCGGGCCTATTCCGGGTCAGTGTCTTTCATGGTGCACCTAAACCCGCAGTTGTTCGTTAAGAAAGAAGAACTTTCTGAAGCATTCTGTTGTTTGGTGTCAAACTACTGTCTACCACAAGGTCACAGGTGCCTGGGACACATCCCAGGAGCTGCAGGTACAAGGCAGCCTGTGGTCAGAGCCCTTTGCAGTGCCAACCACTGTGCCACCTCAGTCACAATTGTTATTACAATTTATCGAGCAAACACGTTCATCCAAAGCTATGTATAATCGCCAGATCAGGATTAGATCGCATCCCTTGAGAAATCTGGTGGGAAAGCCTCCAGGGCACAACAATAAAATCACTCTGCCGGCAATGGGATTTGAACCAGCAACCATCCGAGCACGAGCACAGAATCTTAGCCCACGGGGCCCCATTAATCATTATTCCTATTCATTGTAATTCTATACAGACCCGATGAGCACCTGGTCACCCATATATAATGAATGACGCTGATGGGACTCAACTGTGAGAAGAAAAACAATGAGCAGGCTGGATAGGGCAGAACCAATTTTTTGTCTGTGGGTTTCGGTGTTGAGTACGTCTGGCCAGCGACCGCCATAGTGGTCGACGTCCCTAATCTTCTCCGCAGTGAATTGGAAAAATTACTTTGTGCAAAAACATTTGCCAAAAGAACTGTAATGAAATACTATGTGAGGCAGAGCAATGCTGTCCAGCCTCTCTGTGTGTTCACTAGTGGCCAATGGAGCGTACAGGCGCGTGGATGATCACACCGTGACACCGATTGTGACGTCCTGGTTCATGCGTTTGGGTACACACACGTGTCACAGCAACACACGGGGTCCGACCACACCGAACACGGGCGGAGGCGAGCGCGGCGGCCTCACAGACGCCCGCTGCTGTGTGCTGTGTAATTAAATTCAACGTAAAGGTGAAGGTGAGCGAGTAAATCAAGTGGAGGCTGATTAACAAGAGACGAAACTCCACTGAGGCATGCGGGTGGATTTTTCTGCTCTTTTTTTAACAGATCCCATAGAGACCCCCCCCAACTCCCCTGAAG
>JABFDZ020000047.1:13775495-13788022 GCA_019775955.2 Pollimyrus isidori
CACTTATTCTCACTTATTCTCACTTATTCTCACTTATTCTCAGGGGATAGGCACGTGGGACAGGCACGTGGCTAGTAAGACCACTCTGGATCTGAACGGATCTTACGATGCCAAATTATTTATTTAGATTGGCATAGATTCTGTTATTTTCGCCAGGCTGGAATTATTTTCTTTAAATGAGTACAATTATTATCACTGGGAACATTCATTCATTCATTAACTGGAAATACATTTGTAATAAAACTGTATGCACTGGCAATTTCATGATTTCTGACTAAGGAATAAGTTAAATTTCCCAGTTTTTTCGAAAGATTGAAGTAGATCTCATGTGTAAATAGGCTACTTTTCATTTCTCACTAAACATAAATAAATAAATTGATTGATCGATCGATCGATTGATTGATTAAAGATTTTTATAGATTATTTCGCTCCTGTGAACACCAACAAACCCACCCGTACACAATAGGGCCCCCTTGCTCCGACTCGCGGCACCGCGCACCGCGGAAAGGAGGGACGTGAAGCTTAAACATTTCATCGATTATATGTGGCGTCAAGCACTTCTCCCATCTTCCAACTTATATATAGCATACTTAATTCCATCTTTTTAGTTGGATGCTTACTATGAGTTATGGGCATGATAATAACAAACTCAGATTTAAATGGAATTCAAGTATAGAAGCATCCACATATATAACAAAATAATCAAATGACTACAGTATAACGACGTCGAGTAACACTGTTTCACACTTTCTGGGTTTAACTTATATTAGACCTTCAGCTTTCGTGTTCTCCCCATGTTCGTATATGTTTTCTCTGTATAAATCCGCAGTATAGTAAGTAAATCACTGTCCCCTAAATTCCTCTCCGGTATGATTGTCTGAGGGTCTGCATCCCACCTGCCTTATGCCCGCTGTTTACTGTGACTGCACTTTGTACCAGACAAACGGATGTGAAAGATGTATGTCTGGGTTATGAGTTTTTTTTTACTGTAGTGCAGGACAAAGATGCAACGGTACATTTACTGGTGAATTTCTTTATATACATTTTTTCATAATAAGAATATAAGAAAAAAGAATTAACCAATCACATGTTCGTAGTTCAGAGTAGGCCTATATCTGTTGATGGTTTGTCAGAATACATTACAACCACAATAAGGTTTTTCTTTTTACAGACACATGCAGTCATGTCTTGTTCATACACTGTATGCCGAAAAAAATATATTGCAGGCATGATGCATTTGAAAATGGTCGATAACGATAGAAGTAATTACGGTGGTAACGATAATTACACATAACAATAATTGCCAAGAAAAGTCTAGATTGAAATGGCGGCGATCAGTACACCAGACAGCACTAAACATCATCTAACCCTGGGACGATCAGCTGTGGCTAGATAGCCGCAACGGAGCATAAAGGGGTCGTACAAAAGAGTCCGCTAACTTCATTTACTGAAACATGTTCGAGCCATTCCACTCAAAAGTTATGCTTTATAACCTTAACGTGTGCCTTTAATTGAGAGGTGAATGGTTAATTGGATGTTGCTCTACAAATATCTATGGGTAAATAACTCTTAACCCTTCCCACAAAAGATACGAGAGACAGGAGAGCGATCTATAATATACTTTTCTTAAGTATCTTTGTCCTGTTCATAAGAAACAAAAACAACAATTGTATTAAATCGTATTAAATTGTTTCAGTGCAGAATACCCTCCCCTGGCTTCATAAACAGTAAATATTACGTGGATACATAAACCAGTCGAAATTGCATTTTCAGCTAGACGGCCTCGTTAAATAAATAAGATTTACAAAACGCTGGCGAGATTGTTCATGCTCCAATGCTACCTGTTCAGACGAACGGACTTAGGAAATTATACTATTGTTTGTATGTAGCTAATGTAATAGGTGGATAATGGGATGACGGCTCTTACAAATATGCACATCACACAATACGACAGGAGGACCCATCGCAGCACTCCTCTTACGCTTGACCACACAAATAAAACGTATTTATTGGAATAAATGGATCGTTCCAAAACACTGAACAGATGTTCTTAATTTGCTCATCCTGCCTAAACACATACTTACGAGACAATGGAATTGACCTTAAAACATTTAAAAGGGGAGAAACTGATGGAAACGCATGTTACCTTTGTGCATGCCAGTATAACGGTCCTTTAGAACTGTCAATTCATGGATTTTCCCAAATTGTTCAAAAAGAGGTTTCAGGTCTTTTTCCTCAAGATTCCGCGGTATCTGTCCGATAAACAGCTTTATAGCATCTTGGTCTTTCATGTTGTTGCCGCTCTCCGGATGAATGGAAATGGATTCTGACCCGTTCATGGGTTTCGGAAATGTGATCTGGGAGTACTGGTGCTGGTGCGGTATCAGGAGTAGAGGATGCTGGCTCGGCGCTGCTCCCGGTCCGGTGAAAAGCAGGCTGGTGTGAGCGGGATGGGGCTGTTGCGGTTGCTGCGGCTTCCCTGATTCAGTCTGGGTGAATCTGGCCATTCTGAGCTGGGAGCAGGCTGGATAATAATACCAACACACTCGCTGCGAGAGAGCAAGCGCTCAGCTGGAAACCGAGGCTCGCTTTTCCTTCCGACGCGCGACTCGCTCGCTCGCTCGCTCGCGCGCACATAATACACAGAAAGGGAGAGAAGAAAAAATATCTCGCGCCCGGTTGCCTGCTCTCGTGCGACACCTAGACGTGAAATTGCGGTACTGCATCCATGACGGCAACATTGGTGCGCCGCGTAAAAGCCCTTAAAATTAAAAGATTGCGCAGTTAAGCCATTTCGCATAATCAGCGGGCAAAATGATCACCTGTATACTCTATTAATATTTAATGAATCTTTTGTCCCCCTATTTTATTCTTTGAAACATGGTCAGTGTCGTATGCATAACAGGCTACATTACCAGTTTCTACGCTGGGGTGTCGGAGGGGCAGGGATGCTTGGGGCGATTCTAGGATTTGACCTTTAGCCCCCTGAAGAAATATGGGACGTCACCGGCGCCATGATTTAATTTGCCGAGAGGAGGGTATCCCCACGATATTTTTTTCTGAGCCGCGGGGATGAAATGTATTACGAAAATCCAAGATAAATCACTAAATGTTTTCAGAAAAACAGTTTTGCAGGGCGACAAAATATACTGGGGTTAAAGCCCATCTAAATAGGCTCCTATGATGGATTCCCTGGCAGATTAAAGGGGTCCAGCACCTGACAAGGGACCTTGAATACATTAAATTGTTTGTTAAATTAGGCGGGGTGAGGGGGGCAAGGTAACGTTTTGAAAGGGGGCGGAATTACCAGGTAAGTTCCCGTCACTAGGTATGATTACGAGAATCCAAAATGGAAAATTAGTTTCCAGCTTGCATTAACGTTTAAGAAAAGAAGGGGGCGCTCTTCCCATAGGAATTGTAATGGGATGCAACACATCGTGGCGTAGTTTTAATGATTCTGATTAACGCAGCATTCTAAACCCAGTTTGCAAATCTAATGCTCGGCAAACTTTAGCAGGTGTTCTAGGTTTTAGTTAAATAAAATAACTCCTGAAATAAGTCCTGACCAATATGAAAATTCGTACTGAAAACTAAAAGACTGAAGTATAATTTTCGATGCAGCCTATGCATTAGAATTGCTGTTTCATTTGAGAGCACATAGCACAACTTCCACGAGAAAATCTGGAAACTAAAGAAGGGTGGAATGAACAATAAGGACAGTGACAGAATATTCTTTGCAAACATCAGGAAATTGCCCTTAATGCTCAATTTACTTGCAAAATAGCATCTACAAACGCTGCTGATATTTTCCTCTTTACTTCCACAGTTTGAATCACTTAAAAGCCACATTTCTGAACTTTTCTCAACAATATAGATGTAGGCCAGGTCTTAATTTTAGATGAGTTTTGGGCAATGCTGTTAGACCTATCAGAAACTAATTTGACGTGAATTATATAGGTTTTAAACCAATACACATGTACAGGGGTGTTTTCAGCTATAAAGATCCGTGGATAAGTCAAGTTTACCTGGGGCCTTTTTAAGAATGATTGGCATCGAGGCATGAACTGTATTCTTGTTATCATACAGCCAGATTTTGCATTATGAAGAATTACATTTCTTCTCAAATGCACTATAGTAATGTATTTCATGGGGCAAGCAAATTATCGCAACATTCTTAACCTTTATGATAGCGGCTCCCAAATCAAACCACTCTGTGGCGCTGTTAACTTACAGGTTTGTGTGTCTTAGCTAATTGCATGCAGAGCCTAGTTTAAAACATATAAAATCCTTTCACCTCAGCCTTTAATTCAAACGTATTCTAAAAAGATCCACAGTTACACAGAAGATGCCGGAGTTGCTATAAATCGTTTAAGGAGAGACACGGTTCATTAGCAGAGCTGTCATCAGCTTGAGGATTTTATTCTGAAGCTCATTGCAGACCTTCCACTGTATATCCGCATCAGGAAAGATGTCACGGTTATATCTCAATGCGTTTAAGGACTGCCTAACCTACCGTTTGAGTGTCATCATCGGTATCTGCGCATGCGTAATAATTGCATCGTCTTGTTTCTGTTGACCCGACTTGCGGCAATGCCACCACATTCACACTCTGCTGGCAGATAAGTTATTTGGCTATAGTTTATCTCAGGTAACTTCATCTCCCTTTTTTGTTTTATAAATATCGCAGTATTACTCGCGGAAATTTCACATATGGCAATGTGATATCGAGCAGCCCTAATTTAAACTCAATACTTTATTGATCTCCAGACAACGTTCTTGGCTGTAGGCAGACTCTACCGGCAAACGTGGGTGACAATAGGAGGGTGAAATTGTGGGTTGGGGAGGCATCGTTGTTTGATCGGCAAGTTTGGGCCGTAGTGAGGGTTACACAGCGTTTCCCCCTGTCTCCTGTTGGTACTGTAGCAATCAACATGGGGGGGGGGTGCAGTGATTATTTTGTAGCTGAGAGGTAAGGAACGTTTAGGCCAGGGGGTAGTCATGCTTTTCATTGACTAGCATCATTAGTAATTCACTGGGCTGAAGAGAGCAGGACAAGAAATCGATTGGTCTAGTAGGCTTAGTGCAAACGAAAAAGCTATTTGCAACCTAGCAGCCTTTCATTAACGCCGCTGCTCGTTAAGGCTCGAAACACTGCACCGGGACGTTCAGTCGTGATTGAAGCAACTTGCGGAGTGAGCCCGTCACACATATTTCACGGTGGGACTTCAGGGGAGTAGCTAAACTCACACAGTGCTCCGTTTCTGTCAAATTCAACATCCCGCAGCCTTTGTAAACCAGTCTATGCAAATCTGGCTTTTCAAAGACCTTGGGTTGAATAATAACACACAGTTACCACATTTAGAAACGTGCCGGTTATAGTGCGGTGAAATCTCACTGCAAGCAGCGTGCACAGAGGCAGCAGACGGGGGGACGGTACACCAATATGCCAGTATGCAGTTCATACTTTAATCGCTAGAGAAGGCAAAAGCACCTCTATTCTATAACATTCTGTTTCTATAGGAAGGGACTAATATACATTTCTATTCTTCCATCCATTTTCTATAACTGCTAAGGGGCAGGGTGAGCATTGAGCCTGTCACAATGCAGGGGACTCACCCTGGATGGGATGCTGGTTCACTGCAAGGTGTTCACGCACTTTGGGAAACACCGGTTAGCATATTTTTAGACACACGCTAGACAAGAATGCCATCCCCTCCCCCGACGCTGTGAGCCATGCCATGTCTCTTTGAGACAAAATAAGATCAACCTTGTGTTTCCCCAATCAATCACCCATTTTAGTGACGTTTTTAAGAGTCAAGGGGCTGGATAATTAACAGACTCTGTGGATCGATGGGAGGTGTAGGACACTGACGGTCTGAGGACTCGCGGCGGGTGGGACACTTGTCAGGTGTGGATCTTCTCCACAGACACCTGAGAGGTGGCCTCTGGTTTGCCTCATCTCCAGTTTGGATGAACCTGCATCCCATTTCTCCCACTCCTCACCCCCTAGGCTGAGGTCTCGCCCGTCAGGGTTGCAAGTCTTCCTTCCCACCCTTTTTCCCCTCCTCACAAAGGATCCTTGGATCCTCCCGCTGCAGAGCATCCAGGCAGAGCACTGCACTCACTAGTCAGCAGTGTATGTGGACATAATTCACAAATCCCTGCATGGTGAACGTTGTCGAACAATCCTTATTTACACTATACCGAAAGGACGCACGAGTTTATTACACGTGTGAGAGTACAGATTTCCCACGCTTGTATATGTGTCGAGGTTTTAGGATAACGGTAACATGAAAAGTTTTGTGTCCCTATATTTAAGAAAATAAATACACATAACGCTTTATTCAATGAATGATTTGTTTGAACCAGCCTCCATTCTGAAAAAAGCCAGCATGACTAACTAGACCTAGTTTATGTCTCTACTGTTCGAAACATAAACAAGAAAAACATAAACATCGATAACCTTGAGGTGCTTTGTCCGTTCTATTTGAAATTAACAATTTATATATTATGTATAGTACATGAACAGACAATATTAAATTTAAAAACTATAAAGCATAACATCAAGCTATCTGTCTAAGCTTTGACAACTCGGAAGTGTTTTGCCTTCTGTATTTTATATAGAAAGGGTACATACGTGTATAGAAAATACTAGATATAAAAATAATACAAAGTGCAAAATCGAGTTGGTACTCTAGTGAGATAAGTATTTCTTGATGGTGAGGTCCTGTGTAAGAAGATACTCATGTGAAGACTTTCTGAAGCAACTGCATGAGTACCAAATCTTCATAAAGAAAAATAATTTAATTTGACAAGGAAGTTAAGCATATCACTGCTTAAAAGTAACCAGAGGCAATCATAAGTGTAGATAAGTAATATTATAAACTCCACAACCCAAGACGGCGCAGCATGTTGTTGATGTGGCAGACACGTATAAAGGGGGTTTAAAGAAAGCACTGTGGTGAGCGTTCAAGTCATTTTATTAAAGACAACTTTTACAATAAAATACTCTATTAACATCCATTATCGATTTAGTATTAGCAGCGGCACAGACAAGGAAATCAGTTTACATGATACTCTCGGTTACACGCTAATGAAATGCATGCATTCCACGGCAAACATTACCGTTACATTTACGATTACCAAATATACATTAATTTACACCATTTAAGGATAAGTGTGGTGCAGTACAAAGCATGCAGGCAGCTGACCAACCCCACAGCGTCACATTATATCAGACAATAGTCGACTGTGGGTGGGATCAGCGCTCATACAGTGTCGTACTGCTGAAGTATGCTGCTCACTTTAGCTAGGAGGCGGATCATTTACGCCATCTGCTGTTGAATAATGACATTTAAATTCTAGCCCTCGAACGTAAGACAACCCGTTTCTTAGATGTACTTCCTTGGGGGAAAAAAACACCATCTAATGTTTGCGCCAGTACGCGCAGGATCACAGATCGCATGTGTGTATTGAACCATCATGAGTATACCGTGTATACCATGTGTTTACCGTGTATACCGTGTATTTACCGTGTGTATGTACATGCAGCTTGGCTGCCATAATAGGTGTCTGACCACTTTCTTTGCCACACGGTCGTCGTACACGTTGAAGCTGATCTCCTAGAGGTTGTCAGGCTCGTGCACGTGACACATTATGCTGATAACTTGTGTTTCTCCGTCCTGTGCCTGCACGGAGTATAAAAAGGGTGAGGGTATTGAGGAACAGCTACCTAGGAAGAAAACAATTACAATAAACAGACTCCAGGACTACAAACATGGACTCTACAAGACCACTGATGGTCTTCTTTTGGACATTAGCGGCAGATCTTTTACCTTGTGTAAATTGTGAGGTGGAGATACCACAGAATGAACTAGTTCCTAACCCTAAGACAAAGGGGTGGCAGGTCTCAGGCCAGCCTAAAGCTCATAACAGGGGGAGTGTCAGCCTCTGAACTGCATGCTCAGCACATTGAGCTACACGTTGACCCAGGGAACAGGGAAAAGATATATGGGACAGGGGAAGATGGGCACTGGCACTGACACGCGAATGCCCAGAACAGTGCCCAAAGCATCACACTCCCTCCAGCAGCCTGTCACCTCACTCCAGTGCATCCTGGTGCCACCAGTTCCCCAGATAAATGATTCACATTTTAATGGGAATTGGGATTCATCAGGCCAGGTGAATTTCTCTCATTTATCTAAGGTTCAGTTCCAATGCTGGTGTGTCCTCTGTAGGCACTTTCAGTGATGAACAGGGGTCAGCGTGCTCACTCTGACTGGCCTATGGCCACATGGCCCCATACACAACAGGAATCAATGCCGTCTATGTTGTGACATATTACTCCAGTAACCATCATTTAGATTATATGTCATCTGCGCCACTGCAGCGCTTCTCTTGGGTAGTATCTCAGATGGGATGGTCTTCATTCACACCATGTGTCGCCATTAAATGGTTCTTCCTTCTTTCCGACCAATTTCAGTAGGTGCTCGCCTTGTCATTTCAGAGATGCTTGTATCTACAATATTCAATTTGGCTCTCCCCCACACATAAATAAGCCTTTAAATTTAATTTATATTTATAAAGATTTGTCTCCACGACATCAAATTTTCACTCATTCCTGTCCCTGTCAGTAGTACTTACTCTATTGTTGATGGTAAATAAATAAACAGGTAACTCTAAAATAACTTACTACTAAAATTTTGCAGTTTAAAAACACATTTTCTCTCTTTCAGGAGAAATTCACTGCTGTTATATTGACAATGTATTATCTTCTTGCCTCCTCAATTTTTTAGCCACCGTCTGCCACTGATTCAGTGAGTTTTATATATATTTATATAGTTGGGGGAATGCCGGTGTTCTGTCATAAAATCCTATCTATCGAGACGTGCTTTTGAGCCTTTCTGCGCATGTGCAGTTCCACCGTTTTGGGATTAGGATTTGGTTTTAGGGGTTAGGGTTAAAGTATGGGTTTTAGGGAGTGTAGGGGAGTTAAGGTTAGGGCTATCGATACGGTAGCACAATTCAACAAAGTAGCTCATCTCGACAGAACACCGGAAAGCAAGTTAGAATGGTGAGCATTAAATACTATATGCCGAATTTCACAGGTTGTCAGTAAAAGACACTTTAATTGTAAATGATTATATGTTTTCGAGCAACATTCTATACCTTAGTGTAATTTTTACTAATCTCATAAAACGGAATACTTCATCTAGAATAATTTGCTATGCGAGAATACATGACATCATACACTGGAGAAGGGGCGGTGACACGAGACCGGAAGCGCGGCGCTCGCGATCTGCGACGAGAATCCTTGACCGGCGCTCTGTATTACGTCATCCGCTTGGTAGTGCCTATTCGTTAGTTGTGCTGTGTTCTATACATAGTGTGTATGTAAAAGCAGTATATAAAACTTTTGTCTCTTTTGATAGTGAAGCGCAAGCCGGCAATGTCGGTGAACTACGCGGCGGGTTTGTCTCCATACCCAGACAAAGGAGTATGCGGACTTCCAGAGGTAAAAGCCCACAGCAGGTTATTCTCGCCTTATAATAGGGTGGCTGGCCTGATATTAATGTGCATGGTGTGCAATGTAGGAATTATTTAGCCAAGCACTACCCGAATATATGCATGCATATGGTTGTTTGTAATAATACGTAATTCTATCGAGAGTAGTTAAAATGTACATAACTGTTATTGATGGAGGATAATCAGCAAGCTAGGTACTAGCAGTTTTTATAAGCTATACAACCGGATCTTTTTTGAGAGCTTCTTCGATTTGTCCTCCAGGTGTTCGACAACCCAGAGCAAATGCGGAACAAAGTGGCACTTCTGGCCCAGATGGTACGGCAAGCACAATACATGGTTGTCCATACCGGCGCTGGAATTAGTACCTCTGCAGGGATTCCTGACTTCAGGTACATTATTTAAACTTTTTTTTCTGCGGTGTGAGTTATGTTTATTCCAAATCTTTATCGATTATATTATACATGATCTCGATAGTTTTTTTTTATGGATTTATGTTTGCATTTCCTGTACATATTTATAGCTAATTGGATGACATAACCATCATTCAAATTAGTGGTATAGCAGATGTTTTACGTTTCATTCAAAGCCATTTTCAATTTTACGCACTTGGGTCAAAGAGTGTCATTAAAGCTACTTTTATCAACAGTACAACAGCAGGGCGCCTCAAGGGAAGTGAACTGACAATCATCAGGTTACATGTTTAGTCATGATATCTTCTCAGTCTATTTCTATTCTGAGCTTAAAATAAACCGTTATATAGTTAAATACACTGGAAACAAACTAAATGTATAGAAATGTGGTGCTTTTAGAAGTGAAACAGTTACTCACAGGGATCCCTCCAATGCTTGACGAAATTTCTGCAATTCCACAGTTCTGCCAGTAGAGGGACACGGAGCTCTCTCGCGCCCATTTCATTCAACTGCTGTTGTTTGTCAGCCAAGTTTAATTTCAGTCTCTAAATCTTCTCTTGACTAATTTCTTAGTTCCTCTTTTCACTGGGGAAAAGAGGAGATCGTGTCACAGTACACAGTACTGTAGATATGTTGCTAGAAATATTGGATTTGTTTCCACGCTATAACTGTGTGTGTCTGCCTTCAGCCGCCATAGTGTAGCTTTCAGAATTTAGAATTCTTTTTGTTGGCATACATTCACAGACATGGAACATAAATTAAGAAACATAATGTAGACAGAAATAAAATAATAGACGGGTATGGAAAAGATTTATGTATTGATTTAGAACCAGCAACAAATATGCAGAAAGTTCAAGAAGGTCCAGATAATGTGTGAGCGGAGGTGCAGACCCGTGTGAACGTTGTGGGAATGCAAGGCTGATTGATCAGCATCACTGCACGTGGGAGGAAGCTGTTTATGTGACACGTTTAAGCGAGGAGGACCGAAACAAAACGTGTGCCAGAAAGGTAGTCTTTGGGGTCGATGGATGCCTGAGTTAGTGGGATCAGCAGTGATCCGTGCCGCACGTCTCCTTACCCGGCACGCATACAGGGCTTAGGCAGGTGGCAGCTTGCGGCCGACGATCTTGTCACATGATCTGATGACAGGCTGCAGTTCATAGGTCAGATGCCGGCTGTGTAAATCTGGAGCAGTACTACTGTAGAATGTTGAATAACTTCAGCTGGTGCGGGAAGCACATCCACCGAGGAGCCTCCTTTAAGATGCCCGTGAAGCTCCAATCCCACCCAAGGTTCTGCATCAGCACGGCACCCGCAAGCCTTAAATAAACTGAACTGTGCTGAAGGACAAGCCGTTCAGTTCAAGTCGTAAGTGAGCAGGTAGCCGTTTCTGGAGGTCAAGCAGAAGTAGGCACCCAGTCATAACATTATCAAAGGGTTCTGTCCTTCTCATTGACTGAGAGCCCAGATGGGGTCTTCTCTTAAATCATTGTTTATTAGTTTGACCCCAGATTAAGTATGTTGTTGGAAGACAGGTAATGAGCATGAGCTTTCTTATCACTGCACATAAGATTCTAGCTTCGAGCATCCCAGCGATTTCGTCGTTTCATTGTGGACCCATTGTGCATTTTTTTGTTTTCGTCCCAACTCCAGCAAAACTATTTAGCACTTTTTATTTTGACGTCGGAAATTTGTCTGCGACACTGCAATCTCTTACAGTCATTTGATATAAGACCAACATTAGAAAAGATATCTTGCAAAGTATTGACTGTCGAGAGAGAGAGAACATCTGGGTAATCAAAGCCACAGCCAGCTGTGAACCATCAGATTCACCAGCGGCTGGATAGGGACACTAAGTCTTAGTTTTTCCACATCTTATGCTTCTTAGTCCAGTCTCCCTACAGGGCTCATTAGCTATAGCAACATTTCACTAGAAGAGTTTAATGTAGAGTAGAAACACTGCTAATGTACAGAAACACTTATTGCTATTTCTCTTACAAAATGTGACGTTACAGTGGATTATGGTTGTGCTTTGGTGCTTATGATCCTCGTCAGTCTGTCTATCTTGTCTTGCCCATCTATGTAACCCATCTAACTACCATTATACCCAACCTAGCCTTCACCCTGTCTGCCTGCATGGCGTGAAAACGCAGTTGTCTGACCGTCAGTCGCCGCCTGATTTAGGGGCCCCAAAGGCGTCTGGACGCTGGAGGAGCGCGGCGAGGCGCCTCACTTTGACACCACCTTCGAGGAGGCCCATCCCAGCACCACCCACATGGCCCTCCTGGCCCTGCAGAGGGCCGGCCACCTGAAGTACCTGATCAGCCAGAACGTGGACGGTCTCCACGTCCGCTCCGGCTTTCCCAGGTGCCGCACCCGGCTGCCCGGTCATTTAAGAAGCGTCATTCGGGGCCACCGTCGTATTAATCTGCCGGATGGTATTGCCTCGCCGTGTTTCACTGCAGATTCCTGCAGGTAGAATTAAGCGGCGGTGATTTTAGCTCTGACCAGCATATTTGGGGCAGCGTGTGGCTCAGTGGGCTAAGCCTGTGTGCCTGTAATCATGAGGTCACAGGTTCAAACCCAGCCTCA
>JABFDZ020000047.1:13805908-13830175 GCA_019775955.2 Pollimyrus isidori
TTGAAGAGTTCAGTTTGGGATCAATTTGTTCTAATAGATTGCAATGACATGAGAAGATTAGAAATAAAAGTATTTACATTGTATTTACATTTCTGTTGCTCCCCAACATTCCCCCTTTGCAGCTATAACAACCGCCACTCTTCTGGGAAGGATTTCCATAACATTTTGGAGTGTTGGAATTTTTGACCATTCATACAGAAGAGCATTTTGGAGATCAGGCACTGATGTTGAACGTGAAGGCCTGGCTTTCAATCTCCATTCTAGTTCATCCTAAAGGCATTTGTTGGGGTTGAGGTCCAGGTTCTATGTGGACCAGTCAAGTTCTTCCACACAAATCTCACCTTGCTTTACAGTCATGTTGGAACAGACAAGGGCCTTTTCCCCAAACTGTTCCCACAAAGTTGGAAGCCCAGAATTGACCAAAATATCTTAGTATGCTGAAGCATTAAGAGTTCCCTTCACTGGAACAACCCCATACCATTATCCCTCCTCCACCAAACCTCACAGTTGGCACAGTTGCAGTCAGGCAGGTAATTTTGTCCTGGCATCCGCCACACCCATACTGCCAGACAGAGAAGCGTGATTCATCACTCCACAGAACGTGTTCCACTGCTCCAGAGCCCAGTGTGCTTCACACAACTCTGTCCGACACTTGGCATTGCGCTAGCCGATGTGAGGCTTGTATGGGCCATGGAAGCCCATTCCATGAAGCTCCCGGTGCAAAGTTCTTGTGCTGGGGCTAATTATGGAGGAGGTTTGGAACTCTACAGTTACTGAGTCAAAGTAGTGTTAGTGACTTTTATGCACTATGAAGCCCAGCACTCAATGTCCCCGTTCTGGTACTTCATGCCACTTCATGGCTGAGGAAATACCACATACACCTGACCATGGAATATCTGGCGAGGAAGAAATTTCCCGAACTGACTTATTGTAAAGCTGGCATCCTATAACAGGACCACGCTTCAGTTCACTGAGCTCTTCAGAGCAACCCATTCTTTTATAACATCTGTAAACCTCACTGCATGGCTGGGTGCTTGATTTTGTACACCTGTGGCTATGGGTCTGAATAAAACACCTGAATTCAGTGTTTAAGAGGTGTGTCCAAATACTCTTTTCCATATAGTGTAGATATAATATACAGTACTTGTGCATACATACACACACACACATACACACACACAAATGAAACAGAAATTAATAACATCCAGATGCACTATTAATACAGGTTTGAACTGAACTTATCCTAATACTTTTATGTATATCAAGCATGTCCAAAATTATATCAAAAGGCACCAGGGTTATTAACACATTTGCAGGATTGCCAACTTTGGTCAGCTGACTGGCGTGAGATTTTCGAATTTCGAGACAAGCCTGCACAAGCACTTGCATGTATGTAAGAGTCTGATTATTTAAATAGTCTGAAGTGTTTGCAAATCACCCCACCGCTTTTGAGGTACCTAATTTTATGTTTATAATGGAGTAACATGGATTCACTGCAAGATTTCTTGTGTGAGCGTTAAAATCAAGAAGCGTGTCACACTAGACGCGTGAGTTGGCAAACCTGCATATTTTTACGTAAAGGTGGGCTTTCAGTATAAATATTTTAAAAGGTCGTAACGTTAATAAACATTTAATTCCACTTTGTATAAATTGTTTTAAAAAATACATCATAAAAATCAATAATTATTTGAACATACAATAATATGAATAATGATACATAGTACATTACTTATAATAACAAGCACAATATATTTGATTACAGTCAGTTCGACATTTCCCCGCATCCCCTGCTGTAGTTTGGGGGCATGCGCATTTTTAACAAAGTGGTGAGCGCGCACGTTTGTACACGTAGGAGCGCGAGGCCTGCACTTGAGTATAAAACCGTGCGCGCCGACGTCTGCCTCCTTTTCCCTGCCTATCCCGAACTGCGGTAGGCAGTGTACTGACTGGGTCTTACGTTCTCCGAAAGCGAATCGTAAACCATCTGTCAAAATGGTAAGTCAAGGATTCCTCATCAAGTTGTAGTCTGTTACCTATATGCTTCGTGTGGCCTTCTGGCTGAGTATTAAGCCAGGGAGGGTGAGGTGTCTAACCGGATGACTGAGATAGATGGCGAGACAAGGCGGCCTCTGCACAAGATGGCACCTTTTGTATGGCGACAAGTGGGGTTTCCGCAGCTGTACAGCTGGGAATTTAAAATCCTTTTGTTTCCGCGTTTTTAAAAAAGAGAAATGTTTAAGTTTTCGGGGACTGATCCGTGTCTTAATTTTTCATCGATAGCCAGCTTAGTTTAGCGCTGCACATTTTATAGACTTAACGTTTCATAGTCCGCCTAGACGTGACGTCACCCTCCTAACCGGAAAGATGGATCTAGAGCTGAAGAATATGTATTGACGCGTATTGCTGTTTTAATGTGTATATTGAATGGCGTATGCTGGCATCCTGGACTACGCCAACGCATGAGCTCGGAGAGCGGTCTGTATGGAAGCTCCGCAGCGTCATTGCCGAAACGCCGGCATTTGGACACGTGGTCACTGCCTTTAATGAACCTTCGCCCTTCCGTCCATAGGCCGCGCTGTTAAGCGTTTTAGCGATGCGTAGAATTGCGGCAATCTTTGATTTACTTGTCAAATTTAACATTTCAGTGAAATTATATGTCGATGGCTCACCGGTCGTAGGCCTCAGGTTTGATTGGGCTTTCTCTGTATCTGCGTACTTTCCACACAAGCCGCCACGTATATTGCGACATACCTTGAGCGCTATTACGAATCAGTATGGGATTTCAGACTTGAAATTGACCTGCTGGTATTTAAATATTACGGTCAGTTATGTTAGGTGTCTCCCTCACAAAAACTGGTTAACTGATGGCGAAGACACGGATCAGAATGCTTTGCCTGGCATGTGAGTAAGTGGCAGAGTCCTGGCCCTTAATGCTATGTGAACATTGTTTAGCAAGTTTGATTCAGTGATTCGGGGGAGAATGTTCATTATGTGTGTCTTTGAAATGTTTATGTTGAGACTAAGATTGCAAATTATTTACTTTAAACGGGTGTTGCACAAATGCATGGCAAATAAACCAGGACTGATTTTTTTTTGACATTTGTGTTGAACGTCATGGATATTGCAGTGCTGCAGCAGCTGTGGTGGTGCATAATACGGCAGTAATACAGCGGCATAAATTCTCTAGCTGGAGAACCGATCAGTATATTGTAGTCGATGGGTGAACATGATGGTTGTTGATTTGAATGTGTTGTGTATCCTGTTGGAGAATATCTTTGGCTTAGCCACTTTCGTGGTTTCTGTTGCTGCGATTGTAAACATGTTGGATGACCTAAACCTGCTTCTTTCAGGTGAATTTTACCGTAGACCAGATCCGTGCCATCATGGACAAGAAGTCCAACATCCGAAACATGTCCGTGATCGCGCACGTGGACCACGGGAAATCCACCCTGACAGACTCCCTGGTGTCCAAGGCTGGCATCATTGCCTCCGCCCGCGCCGGGGAGACGCGCTTCACAGACACGCGCAAGGACGAGCAGGAGCGCTGCATCACCATCAAGTCCACGTGAGTCTCCACGGTGGGGCCTGCTTGGCTTCCGACATGAAGGCTTCTCAAGTCGGTCTCTGTCATTCATTGGTCATACACGGAGATGAAGTTTTACTTGTGTTGCTCACCATAGACCTAGGCATTAAACCTTCTAAATGCCTCCTTTCCTCGTCTTGTTGACCATACTGTAGGCAACGGTGGACAACTTGCATTTCACCGCAGGTCATGGTCTGACTGGGTACCTTGCATGTGACTGAAAGTCCTTGAAGAAATAGAATATAAATATGTACGACCTTTAAAATAACATTGAGATACGGATTCAAGTTCCTGAAGAAATAGCCGTGCATGTTAGCTTGCACATCTGGCTGTGTTTGGAGTTCTCGGTTGTATGTGGCACTATGTAGCCCCCCAGTCCCCGCTTCTGATCATTTCCAACGTCTCTTTCCCGCAGTGCCATTTCTATGTACTACGAGCTGAGTGAGAACGATCTGGCCTTCATCAAACAGTGCAAGGATGGCTCTGGTTTCCTGATCAACCTCATCGACTCCCCGGGTCACGTCGACTTCTCCTCTGAGGTCACGGCTGCCCTCCGCGTCACTGATGGAGCCCTGGTGGTCGTGGACTGTGTCTCAGGTGGGGGGCGGCTGTGTGTCTCGGGTGGGGCATTTGACTTGGACCCTCTCCGTCGTGTTTGAACTTTCTAGGCCGACGTCGCCTTTCTAGGACTTTCTTGCACGCGTATGATCGTTCTGTCTGTGTGAAACTCGATCCTTGGGTGGTTCGAGCCCAATAAGCTGACGGTGTGTCTTTTCCTCAGGTGTGTGCGTGCAGACGGAGACTGTGCTGAGGCAGGCGATCGCGGAGAGGATCAAGCCCGTGCTCATGATGAACAAGATGGACCGCGCCTTGCTGGAGCTGCAGCTGGTGCCGGAGGAGCTCTACCAGACCTTCCAGAGGATCGTGGAGAACGTCAACGTCATCATCTCCACTTACGGCGAGGATGAGGGTGGCCCCATGGGCAACATCATGGTACGCCTGGTTTGGGGTCCTCTCAGGGGCTGGCTGTTGAGTGATTGTCACAGAGGGCTCTTTATTAGAGGTATTAAAGGGTTTAAATCTTGATGCCCGCCAGACTACTTTAACGGTTCTTCTCCCGCGTCTCTCAGATCGACCCGGTCGTCGGCACCGTTGGCTTCGGCTCTGGTCTGCACGGCTGGGCCTTCACCCTGAAGCAGTTTGCCGAGATGTATGTGGCCAAGTTCGCTGCTAAGGGGGAGGGCCAGCTGGGGCCGGCCGAGCGCTGCAAGAAGGTGGAGGACATGATGAAGAAGCTGTGGGGAGACAGGTGAGGAGGTGGCGACTCTGCGTTTCCAGTGGGCATCGCCTTCGGGTGCAGATTCTGCCGAGTCGGCGTATTGGTCTCACTCGATGTGTTTCGTATCTCCGTAGGTTCTTTGACCCGGCCACCGGCAAGTTCAGCAAGTCGGCCATTGGCCCTGATGGCAAGAAGCTCCCCCGTACCTTCGCTCAGCTCATCCTGGACCCGATCTTCAAGGTGAGGGGTGTAGGGTGGTGACAGGAATGGAGGGGGGGTGTCTCTCATGCTTCCTGCACTGCCTGCTAGCAGAGGATGACTTAAACTTTCTTCACTTTGACCTGATTGTTCTGTGATGAGAGCTTTCAGTCTGATGGGCATGGCGACGCTGCCTGGGAGGGAGGGGTTAAAGACCTGGACCAATGAGAGCAAAGAGGGGGTGTGTCTCGTCATGATGTCATAGTCGGTTAGACCTAACTGGTCTTCAGTGTTGGTATAGGATTTGGTGCCGGCCGTGTGCGCGGTGGCCCCAGAGCTAAATCGCCGCCCATCTCCTCGCCAAACCATCAGGTGTTCGACGCCATCATGAACTTCAAGAAGGACGAGACGGCCAAGCTGATCGAGAAGCTCGACATCAAGCTGGACGCCGAGGACAAGGACAAGGAGGGCAAGCCGCTGCTGAAGGCAGTGATGCGTCGCTGGCTGCCCGCAGGGGAGGCCCTGCTGCAGATGATCACCATCCACCTGCCCTCCCCAGTCACCGCCCAGAAGTACCGCTGCGAGCTGCTGTATGAGGGCCCCGGCGACGACGAGGCAGCCATGGGTACGCCGGGGTGGGCCTTCCGGGCGGCCGCTGCTGGGGTGGGGCGGCGACGCGCGGCTCGTAGAATACGGCGGCTCCGGTGCTGGCGAAACGAACGACCCGTTTGAATCAAGATTCGGTGGATGGATTAAAGTGTGGTTGAGCCTTGTTTGCTCTTAGTGGTCTGCGTTGTACTCCTTAGGTGAGAATTTAGGTGTCATGTCAACAAACCAGAATTGATGTGATTGGACGGCAGAAATGTAGATGATGGTCCTGTCGGAACTGCTGCTGGGATGTTTTGGGGCTGCCAAGTGACCCCCCCTCCCCCTTTCCAGGTATCAAGAACTGTGACCCCAAAGCCCCCTTGATGATGTACATCTCCAAAATGGTGCCCACCTCCGACAAGGGCCGCTTCTATGCCTTTGGCCGCGTGTTCTCTGGCTGTGTGTCCACCGGTCTGAAGGTACGCATCATGGGACCAAACTACACTCCTGGAAAGAAGGAGGACCTGTATCTCAAACCCATCCAGAGGTCAGTGGGAACGTCTGTACATCTCTGGCTGTGGCGTGGCTTGGCAAGATCTAGTCGGCTTGTGTAGGCCGACATCAGGTGCAGTGTCTGAACGCGACTTCTCCTCCCGTCTTTGTCGTGATACAGGACCATCCTTATGATGGGCCGCTATGTGGAGCCCATTGAGGATGTACCATGCGGGAACATCGTGGGTTTGGTGGGCGTGGACCAGTTCCTGGTGAAGACGGGTACCATCACCACCTTCGAGCAGGCCCACAACATGCGCGTGATGAAGTTCAGCGTCAGCCCTGTGGTGAGGGTGGCCGTCGAGGCCAAGAACCCAGCGGACCTGCCCAAGCTGGTGGAGGGCCTGAAGCGCCTGGCCAAGTCAGACCCCATGGTGCAGTGCATCATCGAGGAGTCTGGCGAGCACATCATCGCCGGAGCTGGGGAACTGCATCTGGAGATCTGCCTCAAAGACCTGGAGGAGGACCATGCCTGCATTCCACTGAAGGTAAGCAGCCCTGGGCTGGGTGGAGCTGCCCGTTGGTGTTGTGTGAGGTCCCTGAGGAATGTAGATTATGTTGGTCTGTCTTCTGAATGGTCAAGCAGATCACAATGCAGATTTTAAATAGCCTCAGCTGTTGAATGTCTCAAGACCAATGTTGCTCTGAGCAAACAAAAATGTACCCTCCTTAACGCTCGTCTTGCGGACCCTGTTGATGTACCCGGTTAAACTCGTGGGCTTTCTCTCTGACAGAAATCAGACCCCGTGGTGTCCTACAGAGAGACCGTGAGCGAGGAATCCGATCAGATGTGCTTGTCCAAGTCCCCCAACAAGCACAACAGGCTGTACATGCGTGCCAGGCCCTTCCCCGACGGGCTGGCCGAGGACATCGAGAAGGGTGAGGTGTCGTCGCGGCAGGAGCTCAAAGCTCGCGCCCGATATCTCGCCGACAAGTACGAGTGGGAGGTGACCGAGGCTCGTAAGATCTGGTGCTTTGGACCTGATGGGACGGGACCCAACGTCCTGGTGGATGTGACCAAGGGGGTGCAGTACCTGAATGAGATCAAGGACAGCGTTGTGGCTGGCTTCCAGTGGGCAACCAAGGAGGTGAGTAGGGGCTTGAACTGAATTTTTACATGTTTGGGAAATTATAGCCCCTATTGTAAAAGTGACTGGTCCTGCCTCATTATTTTAGATCAGTTTTATCAGCCTGTAGCTGTTGTGGATTTGACAGTTCGGTGAATGGTTGCCTGCTCCTTCAGGGTGCCCTGTGTGAGGAGAACATGCGTGCCATTCGCTTCGACATCCACGACGTGACTCTGCACGCAGACGCCATCCACCGTGGTGGCGGTCAGATCATCCCCACTGCTCGCAGAGTGCTGTACGCCTGCCAGCTCACCGCTGCCCCGCGCCTGATGGAGCCCATCTACCTGGTGGAGATCCAGGTCTGTGGACCACCCCGTCGATTGGCTTTCGTCAGTAGGCCCTGCTCTGTCGTCTCAGTTCTGGTGGTCTGACTGCCGCTTTGCTCCACCTGCAGTGCCCAGAGCAAGTGGTTGGTGGAATCTATGGTGTGCTGAATAGGAAGCGTGGGCACGTGTTTGAGGAGGCCCAGGTGACGGGCACGCCCATGTTCATCGTCAAGGCCTACCTGCCAGTCAATGTGTCATTCGGTGTGTGTCTACCCCCCGCACCATGCCCTAAATATTTTTTGCTGGTGACACGTATACCTTTTTTTTTTTTTTTTTTTTTTTTTAAACTGCTTCTCTCTCCGCACAGGTTTCACAGCAGATCTGCGCTCCAACACCGGAGGGCAGGCCTTCCCTCAGTGCGTGTTTGACCACTGGCAGATTCTCCCCGGTGACCCCAGCGACTCCACCTCCAGGCCCTGTCAGATTGTTGCAGAGACCCGTAAACGCAAGGGGCTGAAAGAGGGCATCCCAGCCCTGGACAACTACTTGGACAAGCTGTAAATGTCATTTCATTCTCCCTTCCTTCAACCCCCACCCTCTTTCCTCCTGATCAATCTGAGTGATGGACTGGACTGTACCATACATAGCCATCAGAACACTTGCCAACTTACAAACTGACTTCATCAGTTAATGGGAATAAAATAAACAAATTCCAGATTGAATGTTAATGTGATGTTTGGTTTGTGTTTGATTAGTTGTTTGGCTAGTATTTAGATGACTCTTCCTCCTAACAGGTATGTAATGCAGGTACCGGTCACTTTATATTCAAGGGATCTTGCCCAAGAACCTGTAGTTTTCTATGCAGGTCTCTGCCTTGGGTCAGTGGGGCAGTTTATACTCGTCCTAAAGCTTGATAGGCCCTTGCATTGGCAACATAAGTCTCCTGCAGGGAAAAGTGATCACTACACTGATCCACTTATCAACATGTCTCCGTTCTTTGATTTATGCTTCCATATGCATGTTACTAAATTCAAGAATCGCTGTGTTAAAATAAGCAGTTAACTTAAGCCTGTCTTCTATGCGAGTCACTTTTATACTGATTGCCGTTTAACTCCAGCTTGTTTTAGAGAAGTTTTTGAAACCAAGGTATAACTTGGCATAATAAAGTTATCGGTATTTTCCCTGATCTAGTAGCGACGACCAAATGAAGCTTCATGAACCGTTTGCTCCATCTTTTGGCCCCACTAGATGGCGCACTTGGCTTGTTTTGGGGCCTGCTCTGAGCCTTTGTGTTTTGTTTTTTAATGACGGGAGCACCATCTAGTGGTGTGAATGCAATTCATGAAACTTCATTTACTTAACCAAAATGTCTTAAGTCCGTTTAGGTCAGACAGGCTGATTGGGCTTAACAGTGCAGTCCATGCCAGGCACATCATTTGAACTAACAATCTTCTGTTTATGAGCCCAGAACCATAGTCTACCACCCTACACAGCCACTCTGGACTAATAACATGGGGTCATTTGTGAGTGGTTTGCCAACCGGCCGGGGCTGATATGGTGCTTTGCCTGATCCTGTACTCTGGGACATCTGAATTTACAAATGTGTACAATTATATTTTGATCAATTCTGCCCACTATTTATCAAACAATATATGAAATGGTATTGATGACTCACTGAGTGTTGTGAATTGATATCTAACAAACAAGACATTTATTGTTATATAATTGATAGTATTACTCAACTCTTTAGAAAATTAGCTGCTTTCAAGAGGAGTGCAACTAGAAAGGGTCACATGACCTGGCACAATTAGATGTCAAAAGCCCCACTGCTGATATAACTCAGACTCTGGAATTTGAATCCCCAAATAAGGGACTCGAACCCTCGATCTTCTGATCCGAAGTCAGATGCCTTATCCATTAGGCCACACAGTCGCTGTGGTGTTTGAAGTAAAAATGTGCACGTGACCCTTCCACATCATGGGGATTATGGGTGCAGGAACCTTGCCATCTGCAAAACGTAAAACTTTTGGTCCCCTTGGCAAGCAAAGTGAAAAGATACAAGGCATGTGAGATAGAAAGATCACTAGATCTTTCTAGAGGCGGAAGGAAAAAGTAGAAATTCTAAAGAAGGTCTGAAATTAACCACTTACTATACTGCTGAGCAGCACCCGCAACCTTCAAGCAAGATTTTTTCCTCACCAAAGCACAGAGTCTTTGGTTGTGGTCTGCTGGATGGGTGGTGTTGACTGCGGTTGTAGCTCGGGGTAGGGTTAGGTTTAGGATCAGAAGGTTTCCATGTGTGTGTGTGTGTGTTCATTGTAGGGGTAGACTGGTGGTGTGTAGTTCTGTAGGCATACCTCAGTAACGTATGCATGTTTTGGTGAACATGCCCATCTTCTGCAGGCCTTCATGCCAGTTCGAAGTCCATGACAGGAAGATGAAAAAAACTTAAGGCTTTTTGCCATGAAATCCTCATCGTTATACGGAATCAAATTATGACATTACAGTTTCAGGAATATCTCTGCTTAAAGTGTAGAGCATGGACACTCTGTAGGCACAGTAGTGGATGGGGCAGGGACAGTTTAATGTGCACTGTGTAAGATTAAATCCCCCCCCCCGGCAAAAAAAATATGGGGGAGCCCAGAGTCAGCTGGCATGGCTTTGGGGGGGGCTAATGACAGATTGTGCTTGTTTTTAATTAGAACCATTTTAACTTTAGAATAATCCAGTTCACTTTTACCACTAATAAGAGGGGAAGGTTGGCGGCACATGCTGCTCTGTAATCTGTCATGTGAGTTCTGTAGAAGAAGATTGTCTGATATGTGAATCGGCACGCCCTCTAGTGGCACAGAAGTGCATGTTAGGGCAGTAGAGCATTCATCTAGCCTTGTTAAAGGAGACCTATTGTGCTCATTTGTGATGCTCATAATTTTATGCAAATCTATTATAAAAGGACTTACATACTTCAATGCTCCAAAAACACATTTTTTCTCATTCTGTACATCTCAACTCACCCTCTGCCTGAAACACTCCCTTGTCCCTCAGCCCCGCCCCCGATGAGCCCGGTGTGTTCTGATTGGTCACTTTTCCCGCACCTAGACGTTCCCACCCTGCCTTGCAGTCTGCCGGCAGATCCTTCTATCCTGAACGGCTGCAGAAACCACTATGAATGAATGGACGGATGTTACATTTACGAAGCCCCTTCCACGACACCCAAAGCACTTTACCTAAGCAGCGGGGAGCCGCTTCTGCTACCATCACTGTGTAGCCCCACCCGGATGATGCAATGACAGCCATTCCACGCCAGTACACTTTATTTTTAGATCTTTGTGCTTTTGGTACCATTGACTGGGGGTCATATGGTTCCCCAGTGGTCGGCACCGCTGCCTCACGCCTCTGGGACCTGGGTTCAGGTTCCTACTGTAGCTCCCTGTGTGGAGTTTGCATGGTCTCCAAGTGTTGTTGTACTGTAGTCCCCCCTCCCCTCCAAATTGTGTGCAGGTATGAATGGGAGGTGAGTGGCCCCTGTGATGGGTTGCTGCCCCATCCTGCATTGTCACTGGCTTTGTGTTCATACCCTTGGTGACCCTGAATTATTCAAGAGGTCACAGAAAATGGATAGTATCCATACTATCAGTCATTAAATTCTATCAAGTGCCAGAAAACACGTCAACCCCCTACTGTTGATATTGCCAGTGAAATATAACATCCGAGTAGGACTGGATGGGGGGGGGGGCAATCAAACTGCATCACCACAACCTGCCACTAGGAGGAGTAACGTTGACCACTGAGTTCATGCCATGGACTCCTGGAGAGCAGAAGACCCCTGTCCGTTGAGGGGTGAAGAACCGGTAATACATAGACATTTAGACATTATGTAGATGCTTCTATTCAAAGTGATATACAGCTGAAGAAGCAGGGTTAGCCAGTTTTAGGGACAGTTACGGATGATAAGGGCAAAATATAGGGAAATCAAATTGTTTTTTACCCTCCCGATTAATCGAAAAAGTAATCTACAGATTAATCGATTATCAAGATAATCATTAGTTGCAGCCCTAGTGAAATCGTTCCGCCCGGCAGAGGAACTGGCGACTTTCCGATCACAGGCTGTTTCCTGACCTTCTCACTGTGAGCAAACTGCTGAACTTGGACCCTCAGGAGCAAGCTGGAGTTCTCTGTTCTCCTCACCATAGTCTTTGAGCTTTTATTCACTGCTCATTTACAATAATTGGGGGGCTCAGTTTTGAGGATCCATTATTATTTTCGTCTGCCAGTTTGCGGCCACTGTCCTTAACTTGCACTGTTTCTTATGTGGTTTAAACCATTATACTGTATATACTTGAATTTCATTACAGTCAAATTTCTCAGAGCAAAATTGCAATTTTCCAACCTATTTGTCCGTCTTCCACATCATTGAGTTGCTTGCATACATCATACAAACAATTTCTCATTCTCTTGGGAAAATTGCAAATGCTTTGGTACATTCATGTGCAATTGTTTGCTGTTTCCTACATCATCAATTGCTTCTGTCATGCTGATCAAATTGTATTATATTCCTTCCCTGCTGAATAGTGTTATTGCTCCACACAACTAGGCATTAGTCCATTGAATAAATCATCACATGCAATATGATTTAACCAGTTGTCATAATCCATCAAGCATATTTTCTATACATTTCCATTGGCCTTCTTTTCGTAAATGTGTCCTGAATTGATTAATTGCTCTGAGGTATATCTTGACATTCACCAATGGAGGGGAATGTTTGAAGCATTACATCAACCGGTGATCAACCATTTCAGGGGGCATCTCATGAACCTCCAACTGGCCCATCATGTAGTAACAGAGCACAGCACCATTGCTGCTATTTCTGACAACAGAAGAACCTGAATTCTCCATCCCCTAACCCGACCGAGGAGCTCTACTCAGCATGGACGCAGAAGGTTTACACGGATGATGTTGCTGGTTGCCATGGACGCAGCATGTGAGGGCATCGCGGCCGACTCCTGCAGAGGCTGGATGCGACATTCCAGAACATTCTCTCCACACTGCATTGCGAGGGAAGATGCGAATCCGAGGCCTGAAAAACAGGAATGTCAAGAGGTGCAGCTTGTGTACACACTCTAAGTATGCATACATATGTGTGTATGCTGCAGCATATCTACAGTATGTAACTGCATACTACGTATAGTATATTGTCTGCCTTTGAGACATTAGTTCATTGTTTTGGGTGTTTTACCATTGTTTTGAGTTTCGGCCTTTTGCACCTTAAATTTACTGTCACGCTGTATGCATGAATGGTTTTGAGAAAGGCTCTTACAGTCAGGTGAGAGTTGAGTACGGTTCCTGGAATGTGCTGAAGAAATCGGGGAGAAGCTAATAAGGGTGAATCAAGAAATGTACCAAAGAGGCTGAGAAAAACTGTATCTGAATAGAGAAACTGTCTGGTTAGTTAGTGAAGCTACAGCATTTGGTCTTGTGTCCTTGGCGTTAAAATCTTCCCCTGAAATGTGTGATGCGAACCGCGGCCTCGTGTTTGGCTGCGGAGAGGTGTGGGGCTGCCTTCTGGTCACCGCTTGGTGATAAGTTGGACTTGGTGCTCAAGGAGCCCCCCGATGTGCCAGGCAGACCCAGACTGGCATTCAGGCTTGGCCGGCAATGCCCGCCTGAAGCCTGTCTGTACGTTTTCAGCTAATGCCTCCAACATAACTTTTCCCACAGTCTTGAACAGACTGTGTTGGAGAAGCTGGCCGGTAGCGCGATGGTGCGTAGAAGGGTGAGGAAAACAGAAAAGATAGGCCTTCGTGGCAACGTAGGTTTAGGGCAGTAGTGAGGAAAACAGAAAAGATAGGCCTTCGTGGCAACGTAGGTTTAGGGCAGTAGTGAGGAAAACAGAAAAGATAGGCCTTCGTGGCAATGTAGGTTTAGGGCAGTGGTGAGGAAAAAAGAAAAGATAGGCCTTCGTGGCAACGTAGGTTTAGGGGCTACTGCCACTGGCTTTCGATGCCTGTATGTAAGAACTGTGCGTTGTTTTGCAGTGGGTGTTGGACTCCTTTATGGGTCTGTTGTCTCTCCTCCCCTTGTCCACAGTCACCACGGACAGGCACATGATGACCACTGTACCAGTGAAGATATAAATAATGGGATTAAGTCAAATCTGGTGCAAAATCCAGATAAAGAATTTGCTCGGATCAACTTAACTTTTAAAGAGCGTGGCGCCGCATTCCCACTCTCTGGCTTAATTTTAGGGGAGGTGGCATCTTACTCTGTTGGGTTAGGATGCTGTGGTCGGAAGGTCGCTAGTTCAAATCCCATGGCCTCGAATGCGATGCCACTTGTGAGTCCACAACCCCCTATTTTTCCAGTGATGCTGGCTGACGCTGCACTGTGATACACTTGCTCTCACTTGTGTATGTGTCCCTGTATCTCATGCAGAGTAAGACAGGGCAGGCAAAAAGACCCACAGGGATGAAGAAAGTATGATGTCACTATTCTGTTTTTCCCCACACCACCATGTGTTGGGCCACGGGTTCCTTATGCCCGTCCGCCCACCGGCGTCTCCTCTTTCTCTTTGTCATGCTGCATAGACAGTCCTACTGCTCCCTCTTCCTGTCACTTACCTTGCTGTCTTGCATTATTGCCTTTCTCTTCCATACTCGCTCATGCACTCTCCTTACCCCCCCTCATCTGCGGTGAACCACTCCGAAGTTCAAATGCATGGGGGTCCCTTAACCAGCCTGTCTGTTCCACCCCTTCCCGGCGGCCTTCTGCCTAAACCAGCTTCTGAAACCAGTCCTTAGCAGAGGTGGACATTTCAGGTCCAGAAAGTACAAATCCAAACCAGGATTTCGTTTCAACCAACCAGTTAAGCATAAAGAGTCACAGTATTCTGTGGAGTATGGGGAAGCTGGTGGTGCAGAAGGCAGTGCTATCGTTCGGCAACCAGAGGGTTGCAAGTTCGGAGCCCTGCTTATTCCTGACCCCATCAAAGTGTCTTTGAGCAAGACACTGAACCCCAAATTGCTCCCGGTGTGCAGGTTGCCACCGGTGTGTGATTGTGTGTGTGGATGGGTGAATGTGAGGTATAAATTGTAAAGCGCTATATAAATGCAGTCCATTTATTCAACTGTTTGGTTGAAATGAAATCCTGGTTTAGATTTTTACTTTCTGGATCTGGAATGTCCACCTCTGGCCCTTAGGTTCATATTTTTGCTGGCAGCTGGTAAGGAGCTAAGATGTGGAACATCTGAGGGTCCCCGAGGATCACTGGCCTAAACCACCTCACCTGCTCCATCTCGCATCTGCCTAAATCCACCTAATGCTGAATTATCCGAAGGGGGGCAGCAGCGTGGTACCTGGGCCAGAGTTTCCAGCACGAGTTTGCATCTCGTCGTCATGGGTTTTCCTCCAGTATCTCTCCACTCTCCAAAAACAAGCTACGGTGAGCTGGTGCGGCCAAATGGCATGTGCGTGCTCACTGGCTCCGGTAGGCCCAGGACAGTGAGCATCGGTACTGCCTGATACTAGCCAGAGTAAGATGGCTTCCCCTTTGAGTCTGGTTTCTCCAAAGGATTCTTTTTGTTTACCTTGTTTACCGTCGCCTCTCTGGAACCTTTGGGCTCAGGATTCTGTAAAAAAAACTTTATTGCAATGCTCGGTACCACTTTACAATAAAGGTCCCTTCTGACACTTATAAAATGGCAGTAACTCATTAATTTTAAAAAACTGCTAAAACGTTTATAATTGTCTATTCATTTCAAAGTGTTGCAACCTATTTAATAACCTGATTATAAACCATTCATAAACCCTTTATTTTCTTATCACTCCTTATTGTAAAGTGGTACACAGTGCTCCTTTTAAAAGAACTACCTAAATAAAATTTATCTGATTATTGTAAATAATTCCATCCATCCACCATCTGGTGCTTCAGGTTGTGAGGGCAGCAGTCTACAATCTGCAGTTAGACCGGACTGGGGCCTCCACCAGGCAGTCCCACCAATCCCTCACTATACTTTTGGGTCGACCATCTCTACCTGGCACCTTCCCCCATCATGTGATCCAAATCACCACCAAGTAGTGATAAGTTGACAGCTCAGCTCTCTTCACCCCAGAGTGTCCAAAACATGCGGCCGCAGGTCCAATGATACAATTACAAAATCGATTACACTGTACAACCAGGTTTTTGCTTCTCGGACAATGTTGGGTGTTCCTCATTGAGTTTTGGCTGCCGATCACGAAAATCACATTCAAATTTGGCCACCAAGTGTCGCTTCAGTCTTGACATCTGTTTCTCTCTTGTGTTTGTGTGCAAAAATTTTCGTTTTTGCAAGAGACCCATCAACGATGTTTTGTACAGTCTGGCAATGTTCAGGCTTGAAATCAGACCAGGTTCGAAACTATTCTGGATGGGCTGGAGTCAGCTTGACACTACCTCAGCAGGCTACGAAAATGCTCATTGGGTTAATATAGACCTGATAGTGGGAATGTATTATTTCAAAATGTACCATTGCCTTAGTAGCAATACATCAAGTAAGGTAAATAATATAGACATTTCTAGGATGATTGGTGTCGGTCGTTACGTCTCGTAAATGCCATAACAGCCGTGATACATTCTGCTATATTTGTGGTTGATATACTCTTGCACCTCAGATTCTCAATGACTGCTCTTGTGAAGAAAGCGCATCATCTGTGCCTTGGCTGTAAAATCGGTGATCAAGACAAGTAATGGGCGCCTCGCATTTGCTGTGCGACATGTGCTGTGTCTGAGAGCCTGGCTAAGAGGCACTCGAAAAACAATGTCGTTTGCTGTCCCGATGATACGGCGAGAACAGAAAGACCATGTGACTGACTGTTACTTCTGTCTGACTAATGTGTCTGGTTTCACTGCCAAAAACAAGAAGTCAACTGAACACCCTAATCTGCCTTCAGAAACGAGACCCGTGCCTTCCAATTCCGAAACCACCAGAGGAATGGACCTTAGACGAGCCAGATGAAGAGACTGCAACGCAGGGAACTGGCAGGGACAACGATCTGGACTTTGAACATCAAAGTGGTGATGGAGTGGATCTGAGGATGGAGAACTCACCAGAGAGACACAGAGCTGGCTCCAGGGTTGGGCACCAGTCTCCCCTACCCAGACAGGGTCACATCTTCCAGAATGTTTTCCAGCAAGGGGGGTGTTTTGAATCACACTTAGTTCAACTTCCCTCGAAAACATAACCCCCAGAGAGGCACACAAACACCTCCATACCAATTAAGGGGGCATTTTATGCAGGGCTTGTAATTAACTCTACATGATTAATTAAGTTTTACAATCACAATATAGGTATAATGTATCAGAAACTTTAATAAAGAATATAGATGAAGTTCAATGTCCCATTTAAATATACCTTTAAATATTCCTAACATTCGCAACTCTGGAAATTGACAACGTCGCCATGGACAGAAATTTTAGATTTTAAAAAAGGAAAAAATTTATTAAGGCATAAAAAATATTTTTTTTCCTTAAACCAAGAGCGCCAAAGTAATACAATTGTCCTGCTCTGAGGTTACAACGTTTATAAATTTGGAAAATAAAATATATTTGTTTTAAAATGTCTTCAATTTTACAAATTGCCAACAGGTTTACATGGGCATCAACTAAGAAATGAATATAACTGGTCACATAATCTGGGATATTTATATCATAAAAAGTAAATTACAGTAAAAATTGAGGAGAATTAGCTACTGCCTTGCAGCATAAACGCATGCAATTTTACTTACAAATAACAAATATTTAAAAATACAACTGCCCTTGAATACACCACTAAAATCCCAGGACGTTTGTCTTGAAATTCAGTTAAGCCTGGACATTTTTTTAATGAGAAAAACCTTTGGTTCTTCTTAAAATAAATTTAAAATGAGAGTGTTTGGGACCGAAAGTCTCCATCTCACAGAAGGCAGTCACGTTCCTAAAGACCTACTCTACAAACTTTTTAAAGCCAATTTCATGCCTCCAGGTCAGAGATCCTTTTACAGCTGCCAAAGCCTTGGGTCACCAAGTAAGGCATCTCACAAAAGCCAGTTCAATGGCAACAAAGCACAACACATTTAAGACATGTGCGTCTGGGGGGGGGGGGGGCCGCCCCCCCCCCCCCCACGCTGAGTGCAGCCTCCTCTCTCGAAAAGCCCCCTCCCACCTCCAGGTCCTGTCAGTACACCGGTTTAATAAGGAAACCTGCTTTACAGATGACCCTGCTGGTGCGTCCAATTTATCGGCCGCTCACAGACCCCCCCCCCCAAATTGTGTTAAGTTCTGCCCCCACCCTTAACTAGGACCCTGGGCATACACTGTTGGAATGGTGTCAGGGACCGTTTTGATAGTCCTTTTTGGCCACACTAAATCCATATTTGTATGAAAATGGGTGGATTAAGTGGGTTGCAGTTAATTGGATGCATTTCCCTTGGGAACAGTAAGTTCCTTTGTGGTATCCTGGCTCTCCATATATCCTTTTCTTCCATCTCTGGAAAGCAGCAGGCAGCCGAGGATGTTGGGTAATTGGTTTTGGCCCCGGTGTGGTGCCCTAGCATGGCGGTCGGTGGCGTTTAGCTGAGTCGCACTCTGTTCACGCCTGGGCCCGACATGCCACGCTGCAGCTTCCCATCCGTCCCAACGGGGGTTCTCAATGGACAGCATTGCTGCGTCTGGACTGGGGACCACGGGAGGGGAGGGCCGGCGCCCCATTTGGCCAAAGGAAACGCTATTGCTTGGCTTGTGCTCCAATGTCCGGTTCTGGACAGAGACGTGTGGTTCCAGTGGATCAGGTGGAATAAACCCACGGTCTCCTAACTTCTCACGACTGACAAACACCCGGTTTTTAGGTCGAGGGGGTCCCGAATCTCACACTTCTTCTGTATGCAAGTAACCTCCATTTTAAATGTGAAAACACACGTGGAGGAAACTGTCTGTCTGTCTTGTACTGTGACATTTATCTTACAACTTATTAGGACAGGAAGTCCGTTTACAATTTCTGTTTCAAAAAACAGTTTTTTGTTTTTTAGGCAAATCATTTACAGAAAGCATCCTAGTCCTGTTTCTGCTAACCATTATCACAGTCAGAAAGACCATGGGCACTTGTAATGGGCAGGTGGCATCCGTATAAACAGAGAGCCTTCATGGCCCCCTAACACCTCCCGCCCCAGCCGACAATCCGTTTAATCCTAGTGAGGCTCCTCGCTGATCAGCCGCCTCCCATAAGTGGGGACAAACGTGGAAGTTCTTGGCACCGATGCCGCAAATCCTGCCTGTTCCTCTCCTCCTGCTGCTCCCGTCTGCCTGAATGGCGCTGCGCAGCCGATCGGTCTGTGTAGGAGGCTCCCCTGTTTTTGGAGCCGGTCGAGCTGAACGCAGCTGCTCTCTTTGCTGTAGTAGCTGTTAAATGGAGGTGATGATTTTCTGAGTGAAATAGAGCAGATGTTCTATCTTTGGTCGTTGGCTTAGTAATTATGCATTTGTTAAGGCTTACGTGGGCTTGTTTGTTTTTTTTGATAGACATCTGCCTGACATTCATAACCGAGCACAGGATCAGTGATCAGCCAGGATCCTGTTACAGGAAAAAACACAGGACTCGGTTCAGGACGGTGTTTTGATGTTTTTATGTTTAATGTTGTAAATATTAAATATAGAAACCTGTAATCCTTAGCGGGACTTGCTTTTCGATGATGCACAGACGGGCCTGAATATCATACTTTTGATATCTAATTCAATCATCTTGGGCGGGGGAGGGGGGTGAGCAGGGGACTGCCCGGGTGGGAGGGGTGGCCCAGGGCTGGGTTGCACGCCAGTCGTGCCTGCTGTTATTGGCTGGGTGGTTTTCGTGGGTCTACCATGTGACGTTACGCCCCCGTGTGGCCCTCAGGTTCTCTCACGCTCCAGGTGCGATGGCAGTTCCTTGTCATGTGGCGCCTCTGGTTAGTCTAGCCTCAGTGAGGATGTCAGAGTGAGACTCCACCACACAAATAAGCTCAGAGGGATCTCTGTTGTGGCTTTTGTAGTGGCTATTTCGGGGTTTGTCCTCGTGTCCTTAGTGTGTATCGTGATGCGCTGACCGACGGGACCCCGGACTCCCTCCCTCTCTGTGAGGTTTCCAGGGTAACGCGTCACCCCACCTTTCAGGGTTTCTGTTGCTTTAGACGCCCAAGTAGCTCACCAAAAACTAAAAATAAGAAGGGCGGGGGCCCTGTGGAAACCGAATGGTTACTAGGGCAACAGTTTTAATGACCAGCGTTTTATGACCACTGGGAGAAGCGTCTTCAGTGAGTCACTGTCGGGGGTGGTGGGATGGGGGGGTTGCTTAAATCCAGGGACTCACAAATCGGTCAAATTAGTGACAAAATTGTTTTTGCCTAGTGCTTGTAAATTGAAAACATTCATTTGTTGGAACCTTGGCGATGAGAAATCAAATTTTGATGGTAATGGGGTCCTCGGACGACATTAGTGGTTCCTGGTGTGGATAGGTAGAAGGTGTTTGCATTGCGCCCCCTAGCAATTATGGTAGGGAACTGTTGTGGCCAGGGGCAGCCCAGGGCTGCTGGTCAGGGTCACAGGAGGTCCAAAACCCATACGAAAACCCCCGAGGCTATAGGCGTAAGGCAGGGAACAACTCAAAATGGGGCACCAACCCATCACAGGGCACATTTGCACACCATTCATTCACACACGTACACCTATGGGCAATTTGGTAACTCCAGTTAGCCTCAGTGTGTTTTTGGACTGTGATTGTCAGAGTTCCCAGAGGAAACCCTACAATGTCACAGGGAGAACATGCAAACACAACACACATGGGGCCATGGTGGAGACTTGAATCCTGGTCCTAGAAATGTGAGGCAGTAGTGCTAACCTCTGCCTCACCATGCTGCCCCAACATAAACTGTCACTGTTTTTATAGTGGAGTCGACCGCCTGGTATTTCACTGCAGGTGATGAAGAAAAATCCTTGGATGCAAACACCATGAGTTTGGCAGTACAAGTTTAACCTGACCTCCCTGTTAGAGTCCTCTCCATCTGACACATGTGCCTCATCCAAGAAATCCCATTTATGCTTCAACCTCTTTTTTTTTTTTAAATACTGATTTATCTCCTGCCGAAGGCAGAATCACATCGCCTGCGCCTTTCATCTGAGGCATTGTATGGAAATTAAATTTTAATTGTGCCGGTAGCTGGATTTCTAATGAGCGGGATGCTTGGCCTGTAATTAATGGGGACATACAGGTTTGGTATTTATCTGGAATGATTTTATATTGACTTTGGTAAAAGCGGAGCCGCAATTCCTCGAACCACATGCTCACTGGGGAGGAGGGGCTGTAGAATGTGAAAGCCTTACACACAGCAATTTTTAAATGGAAAGGCAGAGAGCCCTTGGCAGGGGATTGTTTCTACAGGCAGGGAAGGCTTCAGGAAGTCTGTTCTTCCACGTAGCGAGGTGATTTATGCTCCAGAAGTAAGTGATGGCCTTGTCAAGGCCTGGCCGGCATATGGATGAGATGAGCTTTCGGGCGGTGTAGTAAAACCAGGGCCAAGAGCAAACTGCCACGGTGAGGACAGGCTGGATGGTAGGCGGTGAGGACAGGCTGGATGGTAGGCGATTGTCTGAATTGTGTAGGTCTCGGGTGAGAGGGCTGCAATGTCACCTGGATCCTCGAAAGTGCAGACCGGAACATCCAGAAATGGTCAGCAAACTGGGAGACCACGAGGATTCTTTCTCCCAACTTCACTTCTGTAAATTCCCAAATTCTTGTAGAGTGCCCCTTATTGACCCTACTGTCCTGCTCTTCTTTTTTCCTCCCGACACCCAGACACCTCCTTCAGCGGGACTCCGCCTACCTATGGGTACGATGCGGACCGGGCGGAAGAGCAGCGGCGACACCATGATGGGATGCCCTACATCGACGACTCTCCTGCTTCCTCTCCCCGCCTCAGTTCCAAGAGCCGCAGCAGCCGGGACACGCTTTCCTCTGGCTCCCTCGAGTCTTCCAAATCGGTGAGATAGCACTTGGGGTATGGCCGGCTTCCAGAGGGTAGGTCTTCTTGAGGGAGGGGGTGGACCTTCTGAAACCAAGTCTCGTGCTTATAATCTCTTGTCAATAATGGCCCTTAAAAAGGCTGCTATATTTTTGTACTTCGTACAAACCTAGTCCACATGGTGTTTTGCTTTGATTAGATTTTGTTGCAGGTTCTTGCAAGGTATTAAAATGTGTTGTATGGCTCTTGCACTAATGTTATTTTGCAATTACCAGTCACTCATTATATGCTCCATCTAGCAGCACTTGTACCCAAGTACAAGTGGATCCTTGACCGGTGACTGGTGATGTATTATCTAGCTCACTTGTATGACGCTTTGGACAAGACTGTCCAGTAAATAAATGTGGATCACATCCACCACCTGACAGTGATCGGTGCTGCTCAGTGATTGCTAACTGCTGACGAAAAGGAATTGTGTGGATGGGTTGACCCAGTGGTGATTTTTGTGGTTTGGGGAACATGCAGAATAGAGCTTCTGGGCTGGATTTGGAGGTGGGGGGTGGTGATTATAGTCAGCAAGGTTCCCCCGACATGTTGAGAAGTATCTGCATGTTGTGAGTATTTCAATAACAGGTGATGATGAATTGGAAGGCATGCCACTGGCCTGTGCTGCTCCTACGCGGCCTACCCTTTCCTCTCCTCAGCCGAACCCTGTCTGGCCTGGGTCCGGCAGCTGCCAACCCCAAGGCTGACAGTATGTTTAGTCTTTGATGACAGAGAAATGAAATGAGAAATGACGCCGGCTGAACGTGCGTGATCTCCATATTCTGGCCTCTGGGCATGGTTACTTGGTGGCCCCCTCCCCTGCAGCATAAGTATGTCTATCTTTAAGACCAAAGGCCACCTCACTTTGCTTGGCAGTCAGTGGACTCCAGCCATAGATAACCGTTAACAATCCTGAATAGGTGACTCAATACCCTCACCCCCGTTAATGACACGGCGCCCCCGTCTTGCGTCTTTGTAGCCTGTGGGTGTGAATTTCCACCCGAGGAGCTGGATGAACTGGCAGACATTCTGATAGAGGAAGCAGTTCAGACTGTAACTGTAAGGAACAAAACCGGGTGGGAAGAGAACAGTCACACTATTGTCTCTTCAGTGATTGATCTGCGCCTTCAGCCTGGGAAACTATGAATCTGTTATGCTTACCTTCCTAAATGTAACATGTTTACTGGATATTGTTGTTGTTGATGCAGGGGGAAATCATGGATTTTTTTAAGTTTCGGGGCAAAAGAAGGGTTATGAGTCATACAGAGGGGTCAACCTTGTTGTCAGTTCTCAGTATTCAAGGGGGCCAATCAGATTACAGCCAAGGCCAATTCCCATGTGGCCTTGCCCATGTGGCCTTGCCCATGTGGCCTCGCCCATGTGGCCTCGCCCATGTGGCCTCGCCCATGTGTATGCGTCTACCCAAGATGGTCGGTACTCATGAGTCTGGGGAGACGTGAGATACTCTCTGTGTGTCATCCCCATTTCAGGTGTCTCCATGGATGATAAATGGCATAAGGTAATTTGCACAAAAACCTCCCACTTAATCTGTCACCTATGAAGCCAAACGTGACGGAACCTTTTGTTTATTTCAGATCTCACCCAAACTCTAGAGATGTACTTTTGAGCCTGGTTCTCCTTATCCACAGACTGAACTGGACATGGAGAAGGGCCTGGAGATGCGCAAGTGGGTTCTCTCCGGCATCCTGGCCAGTGAGGAGACATACCTCAGCCACTTGGAGGCGCTGCTGCTGGTGAGAAAATCCGGACTGGTGTGGATATGACTGGGTCACGTAACCTGTGACAACTGTAAACACAACTCCTGAACACTCTCCAAATGGAAACAAAAACATTACTGCCACAACAGCAGAGACATTTTAACAGGCATCGCACATGGATGATGCACTATTGCACTCTCACAATAATGTCTGATTAGCAATCTGTCCTGGGATCTGAGGCTCAGGATCACCAAAATCTGTAGGACTTTGCCATCTTGTCCCACGGGAAAGAAGACAAAGGGCAGCATCTGCAGTTACCTGACCGTATCTAGCCTAACCGTCTCCTGCCTACCTGGAGCATGTGATTGCTGTTTTTTTCCCACTGCTGTCATGTATTATATAGTACCTTCTTTACCACTTCTCCATATCAGAAGTTCCCATGGTTACTCACGAGTTCTGATGCATATTTATTTCGATTTGATTTGATTGGTTCTGCATGTCTCAGTGCCGGGCTATTAGCATGTTTCGTAGAAATGAATCCTTTGCTTGATGGTGTGTAAATGTGGCAACTGTCTCTTACCCGCAATACACTGTTTCTTGTGAGTAGAGTTGGCTTGAGTCAGCTGGACCTCAGTTATCATATAAACATTAACCTACAAGCACGCAGAAACGCATGCATGCAAAAATGCATGCAAGCATACTTGTTCTGGTCTTTATGTGGACTGACTCTCATTTTGATATAGATAATAACTTCCATTGAAGCAACTTTCAAAAATAGATGAAAAGGAGTTTTTTTTTGTAGGAACATTTGCAATATATTGCTTTCTTTCCTGAATTTTCCTCCTTTAAGATACATTACGCGCACAGACGCATGCCACAGATGCCGTGTCTAACGCATCAACCACCCCCCCCCCCC
>JABFDZ020000047.1:13847703-13876033 GCA_019775955.2 Pollimyrus isidori
CCCCCCCCCCCCCCCCCCCCCCCCCCCCCCCCCCCCCCCCCCCCCCCCCCCGCCGCCCCCCCCCCCCCCCCCCCCCGGCCAAAACCAGGCAGGGCGAGGGGTGGAGGTAAAGACAGGAAAATCACCGCATGGACCCAACACCCCTTTGCGATTCAGACTCCCGCCAGAACACCGACTCCGTATTAAGACAGAGGAGCTGCAGTGGACCTGTGAGGCGGCAGTCCTCCCTGTGCTTAGTTCGCAGACACGCCCCCTTTATACATTACCAGTGCTCAATAGCCTATTTTGTCACTGTATTCTCTTACTCCTCTGGGGAGCCACACAGGTCAGGTGTCACATGACAAGTAGGGCATTTACTCTAGTCCCTGGCTTGAGAACACCTGGATTTTCTGAAAGGGAAATGCTTCTCTGAAAAAATCAGCATACACCACATAAATGTGTGCTGGTAGGTATCCAAAAAAAAAACAAAACAAGAGGCAGTATAGATACTACAAAGGGGATCATATTGCACTGAAACTTCAGCGCCAGTTTAACAGTGATGCATAAAATGAACAGGGCCCCAGGCACCAATGACCTCAGACCATCAGAGCAGCTACCTCATTCTGGCACGCGGCCCTTTAGATTCCTTGCGGTCATCCTCAGACTTATCACCAATGGAGGCATTCTCCTCATCCTCTTTGTCCTCCCTCTTGATGCTGGAGTTGCTGGAGGAGTGTGGAATACCACTGGGCAGGCCTGAAAGAGGAAAAGGTAGATAAATAAATGACAAGCAGACCAAAACCAGTTGTAAAAACTGGCCACTGGGGCAGAGATGCACATTGGGCTAGCTGGGACACTTACTGGGAAAGGAGTCCGGCTGACTGAGCTCAGAAAGGGTGTTCAGCTGAGTGGGAACAGATCCACGATGTCCATGCAACATGGCACCACTCGAGGGCAGACTTGGTGGGTCATCATGGTGACTGCCAACCTGCCAGCGAAGGTGGACGGGCAAGGTTAAATGGGCAGGCCCCTCCCTTCCGGCAGTGTAATCTGGTCGGGGAGAGCGCGCCAAGGCACGCTCACCATAGCCGGGTGACGGGCACCGAGGCCCAGGCTGGCCCCGGCGAAGGCCTGGCCGCTCAGCAGACCGCCGATGTCGCCCTGATCGGCGTGGGCACGCATGACGTGGATGGCCTCCTCCAGCCGGTCCTCCAGCTTGTTCTGCGGCAAGGGGCAGCCAATCAGAAGGGAGGAAGGCCTCCGTGGAGCGAGCTCCCCGCGAATGGCACGAGGCGCCGGCACTCACCAGTGTGTGCAGCCCGCCCTCAAAACCAGGCGACAGGGACGACTGTCCGGATCCCCGCGACCAATGGGACACTGTTGCCGGGGATCGAAAAGGCGTCCGATTTAGCGCAAAGAGTACACAACATTTCAGCAAGGCCACTTAATCTACAGGTGAGGACAGGAAAGGTCAATGAAGACAGCTGAGCAAAAACGCAGATAAACTCAACGGCGCACCAAAATGAGACCAACGGAGTATGCGGCACTACTTCAAAGTGCAATTCACATTATGCACAGCAGATGGCGCTATAGTCTGAGCTCTCGCTGCTGCCAGCAAAGCCAGGAAACATTTCCTGACTTGGTCGCGGTGCTTTCTGTAACCTGTTGCTCTGCCTTGTTACATTCCCAATAGGACATAAGCGCCAAAGAACCCTCCCCCTGAACCTGTCATGACGGAGGAGTGCATCACGGGTACCTGCGATGTTCTGAGGCGAGCTCACGGGAGTGGTGGGGCTGGACGGGAAGGTGTTTCCGTTGGGGTCAGAGGAATAGATCTGTGCACGTTCAAACCAGCTAGCGTTAGCGCCACAACCGAACAACTGCTGTAATAAATGGATCGTCCAGCAGGGGGCAGAATGAAAATACGAAATGTTCCTCTCACCGAGGCTAACGCCTTCCCAATCTCATCCCCTGAACTCCCGGTCACACCTCGATTGACTGGGGAGCAAAGGCAACATACAATAATGCAGAGCGTGCAACTGCACATGGTTCTAAGGCATCTTCCGGCAGTGCACAATATCTGCGGCTCGAGTCGTGGGAGAAATCACACAATTTCAATGGAGCACATTCAGTGTGTTATGGCTGCGGCGTTAACTTTGCATGCCGGAGTGGATATCGATACGAACGCCATACCCAGAATGCCGTCTGTGCCACTGACGGGGGGGGAGAGATTGGAGATGCCGTAGGCACCCGACCCAGCATGACAACCAGAGGTCAAGGTACCGTTCACCTCACTGCCGTGGAGGGGGTAGTTCTGTTGGGACAGGGCAGGATGCCGCTTCTAGGTGGGGGGGGGGGGGGAGGAAAGGGACACAGGAAGTCAGAACCGTGACCAGTCTCATGCCAAGAGAAGGGGTCTGAGGAGCAGCTCTGCGAGGCTACTCACCATCCTGTCCTGGGGGCTGACGGCGAAGGGGCCAGGCTGAGCCAGCTGAGAGGAGCCCCCCAGCACGGAAGGGAATGCGGACTGACCCAGGGCGCCAGGCGAGGCCCAGGTCTCAGGGCCGTCTGCATAGAGGCAGAGACGGAATCAGATTTAAAAATTCACCAAAGTCACAGACGCACGTGCTGCATTGTGGGATCAGCCCTCGAACACCAACCTTGCATGTAAAAGGTGGTCGGGTAGACGGAGCCAGGCTTGGAGCCAGGATAACCGGCACCGTCCCGGTTATAGTCCTCCCCAGACGAGGAAGCGTAGACCTAGAGGACACAGGATCCACAGTGGAGTCAACTAGCACCTGCTGTCACATTTACAGACCACATCATGCTGCCTTTTTGGTCTGACAGACTCATTACGCGGAAGAGGGTGCCCACGGCCCGCAGGCCCCCCGCCAGAGGAGGGACGGTGGCAGAGCGCTCTACCGAGGGCTGTGATTAGGCGGCAGCTTCTTATCTGCATTTTTAATCACATCCTGACATCAAAGAGCACGCAGCCCCCTCAAAACGCCACGCAATCATGTGGAGAATATGTTAAATCGGAATGTGCGAAGGCTTCGGCTCATGCATGACTGGTGCAAAATGGCCACGCCCAAGTCTAGACAATCCTCCCTCCCCCCCCCCCCGCTCCAGCAACTGTAGAACCCAGGACTGACTTTTCTTTGTAATTTGATTAAACAGGGAGAAGTGAAAAGAAGCATACAGAAATGCACTTCTAATTACAGAGCCATCTGGCCACTCCTGGAGTCCGGCCAACTCCACAGGCAGCTGGCTCGGGGGGGGAGGGGTGGGGGCGAGGGGAGAATAAGATGGAGGAAGTAGGAAGGAGGAGGAAAAGAAAAAGAAGAAGACAGACCAAGAACAGGAGAAGACTGGAGCAAGGGGGCGGGAGAGGAAGAGGGTCCGTTTTCTGCTTAATTCATCAAGCAGACACTCAGGTGCAGGACGACAAGCAGTAGCGCTGTAGGTTCGCTGCTCGGCCGCCAGGGGAGAGAGATTAAGAGTGAGCAGCACAGACTCGATGACCTTCTAGAACCAGGCGTCCGGCCATTCGGAAGCGCTCGGCGCTGCATGGAAGAATGACTAATGTACGGGCTGAATCCGTCCCCTTCACACAGACACCGGGTTAGCATGCGCAGAACAATCAGCGGCCCGACACAGAGCTTAGGAGGAAGGAATACAACAGCATTCCACGCAGGGTAGCCCGGTCATTTTATTCTGAAAAAAATGACGCAGACTCTGCATTACCATCAGGATGCAGGTAACAACACGAGTTTTAAGCCTGCAAGTCAGTCAAATCAGCCAATTATAAAACAGCCGCTCTCAACTCCAGTCCTGGGGACCCACTGTGATTGGCTGATTGAGGGGTCATCCCAAAAACCCGCACCGGCCCTCCATGGATCAGGATCCCCACCCCTGCTGGCTTTCTGCATGTGGCGCGAGACCAGCTGGGCAGCGTGGGTGGGGATGGACCCACTTGCGGGGTTTGAGAAGCACACACACCCCAGCCATCTACCATGGCTGATCGGACCAGACAAACTCACCGAAGACGGCAGTCCGGCAGGAACCTTCCTCACTTTTTTCACCGGGGCTTCTATCAATGAAAAAATAAAATAAAAAGGTTTATTCCATTAGTCTATCCACACATAATACAGATCCAAGAAAAAATCAGAGACTATACAGGAAAATACAAAGCATGAGACACTCTGGATGGGACGCTAGGACACGCTCATACACCGTGGAAATGTAGGGCCATTTCCACACACTGCTTCTTCCATGTTTTTGGACTGGAGTCCCCACAAGGAAAGCAACAACATGCTAAAATGCACAGCTTGGTTTGATCCATTAGTCACTGTGGGAAAGATACATTGTGCATCTGAGGAGAAGAGCTTAGCTCCGCTATGAGATGTATTACCAGCACCACTACTCTTTATTATTTCCCTGTAGGGAAACTCTCGTCTCACCTACCCCTTGTACAGACACGCATATCTGAGAGGCTGGCAGCGATGGGCAGCCGACTGCAGCAGACACCACAGAGCTGGCGGTTAAGGGCCCACAGATATGAATATTCTGCCAAGGCCAGGCTCAAACCAGTGACCCACCCAACTCGGACACAGAGGTCCGGCCTGCTGAGCCACACGCTGCCCCTAGAGGACACTCACTGGTTGTCAATATTCGCCTGCCGCCATTTTAATCCGAGAGGCTGCCAGTTAGTACTGAGGCCGTCTTCTTACCGACAGGGGTGTCCAGAGGACGTCTCCTGGGGTTGCTGGGGCAGGTGTAGTACGGTGGAGCCTTAAGCCCCGGGACTGACAGGGCCTCAGGGCCGGGCATGACCATGTCGCTGGATAAGAAGCCCGGCTGGCCAGGGGAGAGAAGGGCAGCGTGAGAGGACGGAGCCCAGCTACTCGGCAGCGATCGGCAGGCCGCTGCACTCACCTGGGACACGAAGGAAGAGTAATGGCCCCGCTCGTTTTTACCTGGAGGAGGGAAGCAGACGCGAGCATGAGAGGCAGTGAAAGCGTTTAAGGCTCGGTCGGTGACCCAGTCCATTCAGGTACGGGGCCGACACCGCGAGCAACAAAAAGTACTACCTGACAATTTCACACATACTCGTAAGCAGAGATTTTCACGGAACAGACAGGACGTGTTACTCAAGGCGACAACAGAAGAATTTCTCTGAAGGTGAAATGTAAACCATCAGCTTCTGCACTTAATAGACCCATTAAGGTGCTCCGCTATATTGAGAAATAAAACCACAGCCACGGACAGGCACATGGACACGAGGGGAAATGACCCTCTTTGCCGCAAGGCTGGAGTTTGTGGAATTTACGCATTCAGACAAAAATGTACCTGACAAATCACCTCATTAAGAACAGTGCTGAAATAAACACCCACCCCCTCCAATCCTGTCCTGTCCAGCCTAAAGCAGGAGAAGCTCCAGGCCAAAGACGGTTCATACTCTGGTGCCCGTAATAGACCTACCCCTTGAGAGGGACAGGGGATGAGGGTTCAGGTCTAAGCCATTCATCCGCCCAAACAAATCGACATCATCCTGCTCTACTTAGGGTGTTCATAAATTCACTTTCTGGGTGAGTGGACGTGGGGGGCGAGTGGCCTAGCGCTCCAGTACTTGGAGAAGAGTTCACTTGGAGCTGCGATGCCGGGTTAATTAACTTAAGGGACGGAAAACAGGTCAGCCGGCATACCGACAATCCCAGCACTGAGGAAAGGAGAGTGAGGCAGTCCATCCTGTTCGGCGTAGTGGGGGCTGTCACCAAAACCCTGCGGGGACGAACATGCACACATCAGCACGGATACGACGAACCGAGCGGCCTCTGCTTCCACAGATAGGGCAGGAAAGCCCACCCACACAACCAGTCAAAAGCTCTTCCTCATGGGTTTTTACCACTTTGACATGCAACTCAAACTGCTGTTTTTTTTTTGTTCTTGTTAAGCACTAGTAAGTTCAGTGAAGAATTAAAAACGAAAATAAGTCAAATAAAACAAGTTCTCTTTATGCGTGTCTGACATCCTATTGACTGGTTGTCTGGTGATGGCACAGTAAAATTCTGGGCTGTCCTTTAACTTTACTAGTTAACCGTTGTCTTCCAAAAGAGCAGTATTTAGTGTCCCTTGTAGAAAGAAATGGCCTCAGCTTGGTTACTCACAAATCAAAGATATGACATATTCTGGCTAATAAAAGGTGCTCAGAGGGTGAGCATATTATAAATGTTTGTAAGAGTATTTTTAGTAAGTGTCAAGAGTACCATGCAAATGTAGAAAATCAGTGTGTGCAAAAACGTTTGACTGGCAGTGCATTTCCTTACATTGCCGTACAAGTGCCATCCAAAACAGGGCTGCTTGGCAGCAAGGATCTCATTCAAATTATTACAGTTGTGTGTGGAAACCTGGGTATTTACAGGTGAGAATTACAGATTAAACTAAACTGCAGTCAGGCAATTTCGTTCCCCTCACCAAAAGTTAGGGGAATAGCTTTTGGCCAAAATAACTTGTCTATGAAAACAGTTACATAAAGCAGGATTCTAAAGCTAAAAGCACTGGATTCGAGCCCCAGGCAGAACAGGGATAGTACTATTTATGCAACGCTGGCTTTTACCCGTCCATGAGCGAGGGAGCGGCTGCTCTCATCTTCCGGCCCCCAGGACCCCAGGCTGTTACGTTCCTCCACTGAATGATACACAGAAGGATTAGTCTGCACATCACACACTAGACAAACATGCAAACACTTGTTGCTGAAAAATTGCAGCGTGTAGGGGGGGCTTGGGCAGCAAATATTGGAGAAAAGCTAACATTTCGCACCCAGATCACAAGCGCAATCTGCTTACGCCATAACTGGCAAGCCGTAATCGTATTAATGACGAGTAGTTCATTGAAAGTCTGTGTGCTTCAAGGTAAAGGCAAAAAAAATATGGTCACTGGGTCTTTAGATCTTGACCCTTAGCAACGGTAAGTAGCCTGGGAGCTATTTCTACTAAAATCTACCTCGTGAAGCGGGGCATGCGAGTAGAAGAGGAGGTGTAGCCCCAGATCTCCGTGATTTCAGTGGTATCCCCCTCCAAATCATTCTAGCGCCAGTAACAGAGTTTAATCAGAATTTCAACCCGACCACCGTTAGCCTGGACCGCGAATTTGGGACGACACAGGACGTGTTCTGACGGTCACTCGTGGTCCCCTGTACCTTCCATCACTTCCTGCTGTCCACTATGCAGCATCTCTGACCAATTTCTCCCGGCACATCTACGTCCATCACTCCCATTAGAGGGAAATACACAAAAAAAAGCCCACGGTGCATGCAGCCCAGTGTTTCTCTATAAAAGCAGGCTGAATACTAATTGCTGGTACAGAAATTTCTACGCCTCCCTCCGCCACATTAGGCTCACCATGCCTCTGCAGAGAGAGGCGGCTTAATTGCACACTGATTTGCATAATTGTGCATATTAATTTAGCTGCCGCATGAATATTCATGCTCTTTTGGATTTTTTTTTTTATTTCTAAAAAATAAAGTGAAAGGCTGGGTGAGTTTTTTTAAACAGCACACAGCGCCTCCAGCAGTCACATGGCCACTAATCAGCTGTGCGGAGCCCGTGAGCTTCATGCCGCTTACTCTTTCAGGGTTAGAGACGCCAATAACCTTTTCACCAGCAGGGTACTGGTGGAGGGGCACTGACAAAAGATAAAAGCGGAGGAGCGTTCAGAGGTACAAACCAGTCCAGACTGCCTACAGAGAACAGCAGAGGCCCTCTAAAAGCGACGGGCAGGAAAACGGCTAACGACTCAACCGTCGGCACGTACCAAGTGTTTCTGATGCCGTGGCGTACCTCCTGTGTGGGCAATTGCTGACAGAGGCCCTTAAATTTAGGCTACAATCAAATTAGGGGGGTGACGACTAGAAGGGGATTCTGGGAAACTGCTACATTTCCATGCTGAAAACCCCACCGTGTAGACAATGGAAACACAACTGCTCTGCATATACTTGTTCCACTGAAAAAGAGGAAGATACACCTCAACAGACAGAGATAACGGCCATCCCCTCCACATAAAAAACTGAATTTAAGCTTAATTTCTCTTTTGTAGATCCTATTTATTTCAAGCGACATTCTTTGATAGCGTACCATCAGACGATCCCTGGAGCTTTTGGGGGTTAACAGCCCGGCTATGACATCAGTCCGCCGACCGCGGGATTTGAACCCGTGACCTTCCGACCGCAGGTAGGGCCTCATAAGTGCTAAGCCACACACCAAACAGGACTGGCGTCTTCAACATTGTAGGAGACCCAAGAAAAATACACCACGGCGGAGGCAAAATTGTGCCCGGCAAGCATGCAGCAAGCTCGAGACCGACATGCGGGGCCCCTCCAAGTGACTGCTGCTGGTCCGAATGGGTCTAATGGGCTCGGTCCCTCAAGAGAGTTTGGCACTAATCATATGGGTGACGTTCAGCACACAGGCTTACAGAAATGGTACCCAAGTCAAACAGTGAAGATCTGCACTCATCGTTAGGACGACAGAGGGCAATCAATAGCAGGCGGACCTCAATCAATAAGAACGATATGAAACGTCCATGCTAACATCTAGATTGGCAGCAAAACAACAGTTCTGTCAGCAAGGTACCCGTGTGTTAAACATCGATGGACATTTTCCTGTATACCAGCTTCTGGTTCAGCTACCAGTTACGCGGTATAGAAACCTCTTGCTGACTTTTCACTTCTTCTATATTTTTCGTTCCAGGGTGCATTTAAAAATACCGTGTAAGATCTCGGTTTCACTCTGTCAGTAAATGAAACCACACAGCCAGGTCCCAAAGGGAGGCACTGAAACTCCCCCTTGTGGTTGTTATTGCAGGTGCACACGGTCCTTTTAAAATGAGACGCTCAAGCCAGAATCATATAAACACCACCATACGGTTGAGCAGACCTTACCGGTATGGTAACAGTAAAATAAGTTACTGAAGAGTCAAGGCGGCACAGTAACGCTACATTGGCTTATGTTCATCCAGATGATAGAGAATCAACAGCCTTTTGAGATACAGTCAACAGACATCTCTCGCTTTACATTGTGTATTTAGCAGCAAAAGAATCAGAAGACACGGAGCAGCACATTTCCTGCCACCTAGTTCACACTTAGAGTGAGACCCTGACTAGGGTTTAGCAGAATAAGTTCAGCAGGACACCAGCAAAGCCTTTTCCTGCCAGCGGTTTGATTGAGGGGGGTTGGGATCTTCCAACATAACACCAATCTAGCTATCAGAGGAACAGCTACATCAACTCAGAAGGGCAGATAAAAACACTGTAAGCTAAACAATGAAGGCAATGTACCAAATAATTATTTGATCTTCCAGGAAGGAGACTGTCTCATAATTGCTTTTACGCCTCTGTTGATCAATTTGCTGCATATACACCTGGCAGTATATACTTCTGCAGAGTGAGCTGGGATGTTGAGCACCATCTCCCAGCATATCCACATCACTGGAGAAAGTTTCCAGTTGCTCGGCCAGTGAAACGGCTCACAGGAAGTGGCTGCATCGCAAGCGACTGCAGGCCTCGCCTCATCTTTGAGCCGAACGGCAAGCATGCGAGGGGAGGAGTGAAGACGTTTTGTGAAGAAGATGAGACAAAAACCCAAGGAGATAGGTCTCGCGTCACATAGAGGCATTAAAGAGCAACCGGGAAATATTACCTGAGCCTACAAATTGGCTGCCGCCTAGCGTCATCGGCCGGGTCTTCCCGTTCCCCACAGGCGGAGCAAACGTCTATCGGGGGCAGGGCAGTTCAGAATAAAATCGACCATAAAGAGATTGTTAGCATGATAACCCAGAACTAAACAGAGTACCCCAACACATCAACTCAACACACTGAATAGTAGCGGGTCACTGCTTAAAGTGATGCAGGCTTTCCACTCCTGGGAAAACCAAAAGTGCTGGAATGTTTGCTACAAAAGTAAGCTTTTCTAGTAAATGTTAGTACTTGGACAAATCTCTATTACCCAAGACTAAAACAAATCAAGATAGTTTGGGAAGGATTTTTATTTAGATTCAACATCATGCTGGACCATTCCAAATACAATGAGTTTAGGTTAGTGGTAGTCCCTTGTTGTGCTATTCTAGAGAAGAACATTTTGAGTTGTAATTTGCGACTAAAGGTAATCCACACATCAAAAAGTGCCAGATTTAAAATGGTCACCTCATGTTTGGAATTTAATCAATCTTTTTGTAATTCTCCACCTGCAGCTCTTCACCAACTAGGAGCGATACGAGCATGTCGTCTTGATGCATTACAGACACAGACAACGTCCATCCAACAATAAAGCAAATCACAGACCAATCAGAACCAGAGTTGACAGATACCAAGGGGACCAATCAAAAACACACTTACCGTACTGAAGTCCAGCAGGTCACTAAGCTCCTTGTCTGTGCCCACAGCAGCCATTCCGTGTGACTGCTGCGTGTTCATCCCACTCGGAGATAACCAGCTTCCTACTGCACACCACCAGGGGACAGAATCGGCCACCAGAAGATTTTATTAAGCTTTACAAAAGGTCAGCAAAAATTAAAACGGACACTTTTAAGACTGTGGCCGCAGCACATCTACTCCTCTATACACTTTAGCCCAGGATTCCCCAAATCAGGTCCTATAGGGGACCGGAATCCTCCAGGACCACAGTTGGGTCCGGGGCGAAGGTAATACTCAAAGGCCTTATAGCAAACTGACCAAGTCAGCAAGAGCAAAGTGAAATCAGAAGCTTTTTTTAAAAGGGTCACAATAAAAATAAACGCATCCTTTGGGAAAATCAAATGCCCCCACACCCCCAACCATCATTCAAAAACCAATACGACAGTAAAAAGTGAACACACTGCTCTTGTGATCTACACACGTCTTACTAGCACATGTCTGATGCACCATGATAGCCCACCCTAAATTGCCCGACACCTCCGTCAACCAGCTCTTCCAAGGTAACACAGTTGTAAAGTGCTCAGGTAGTTATTCTCAGTCTGGACAAACATCTGCTTCAAAAACGGTGGGAAGCACATACAGCAGTCCGTTTTAATATCGATAAGAATTTCCCACTTGGGATTAAGGAAGTATAGCCTATATCCCAAGTACAAGCCTATATTCCATTACTAGAATTTTGAAAACTCCTCACTTATACCAAGAGGTTGGTTACTTCAAAACACTTGTGTTAATGACGTTTATTAACCCAGAAGAAAAAAAAAAAGTTACACTGCATCAACAGGTGGTGCATTTTCGAAACCTGACTACTAGCCGACTAAAACCCACTCTCCAGTATTAAATTGAACCAACAAAACCGCAGCAGTCCCAGTAAGTAACACACAATGTTGGCTCAGGGAAATATTATAATTACAAAAGTATTATAATGAATGACTAACCACTACGTCCATCTGAATCTTTGAATATCTGTCAGGTTTTTTTTAAAAAAAAAAAAAAAAAAAAAAAAAAACAAGTTTTCAGTTTGAGTGCACCAATAGTCAACTTCAACAGGAAACCGAAATAATGCAAAAATTGTGGGTTAGTCCTGTGACAGCGTTATTTGACCGATGTGAGAAAATCTTAATGGTAAAATGTCTTCATATTTTCAGTTAACGTGCGTGCCTGGTGAGTCACCGGGTCAAGGTGGACGTCGCGAACGTCCAGTCGCTAGCGGTCCAGTCGCACGCCGCCCGAACGCCAACGCCACTCATCGGCATCGATCAGTCAATCGATTAGAAATTAAAACGTCCGAGACCGCACACTCCAGACAGATTGCTAACATACTGCAGCGTACTATTATCGTTTCTCAACCAGTTGTGTTTCGTGATGACAAAAATCTAAAATCCGAGCGAACAAAAATAAGCAGGCGACACGATCAAGTAGAAACTGAAAAATGAAGGAATATATAATTAACTTTAATATTAATACCTGACATTGCACTGCATATACTTCCACTGTAACATTTGCGTTATAATAATTCATCGAAGAAAAAAAAAATCTTGTTTGGGGCTGTGTCCGTGTTAGTAAACCACCGAATCACATATACATTAGCTCATCCAAATATTTATTTTGATTAAATCGGAACCATTAACCACCGGCAGCCAGACAAACATCTACATAGCTATAAAACGCCTTTCGCGTCTCCAATCCCCCCCAACTTCACATCGGAGCTTAGGCGACGAATTGTTTAATACCGACTGTGTACTAGCTAGATTCACAGCCATTACAAAAACATCCAAAATAGTACAGTGAATAATAAGGACCACATACTCTTAAAATACACCCGTCGTGTGAGTTACACGGCAACAATCTCGAGTTTTGATTTAATCACCCCATACATCGCCATGAGATTTCACGAAAAAAGACCGAATATTGGCTTCCCCGTACTCACCATTAGAGTACACAAGGATTATTATAGATGCAACGTTTTCCCCGTTATAAAAATCGTCGTGCAGCGCAAAAAACAGCAATACCAGCTCTTAATTGAGGGCAAGCATGACACTGGTTTTAAAAAAAAAATCCAAAGTTAAGCGGTCCCGGCTGGACCCACAAAAGTCTGCACATCTGTCCAATTTGCATTAAAGGGCTTGCGCGAGGAGGAGGAGGGGTGGGGGCACAAGGAATTTCCTGCCAAATATGCAACAAACAAAAGTCAAATAAAACGCTCCTTCGGAATTTCGACCACCTTATGTATTTCGAAGAATTAAAAATCACTTCCACTTTGAAGATAATACAAATACCTATGCAGCCATTATAAAAACAAAGTAAAAAAGGACCGATTTAATGCATCCACATATTCCCAAAGATGTTTTAAAATGATCTAACATTAGCCACAATAATTAAAAAACATATACATCTGCTCGCTGTATAATACGGTTTTACAGGCTGTAGCGCCGTCCTACTTATATTCGACCAACTTCAGTTTCTTTTAAACTTTAATACTAGTCTTCACAAGTGAACAAAGGATTAATTGCCACCTCGATGAAACGTACCCGCAACTTGCAGAACAGATAAAAGTCCGATATCACCTATGAACAAACCCACGTTTAAAACTTTATATTTAGTTTTTTTCTAAAAGTTTTATTTATAAAAGATTCGCCTAAACACACAACTATTCTCATTCCAAAACACCTGGCTTTAAGGCGGGCATATTTACCTTATATTAAAAGTCTGGCTTCGAACAGCAGAAAATATATGGACGGCACTGTAGGAATAGCGTGAAACTTAAAAGGGAATTCCCTTCAACGTTTCAAACTCGGCGGATTAACCGAAACAACTGCATCCTCCGTTCTTCTATAAACGTGATTTGAGGGACAGTCCAGGGCTTTAATACAATCTAGCGTTTCTGCATCCACACAAACTCTACTACTGTTCTATGTATCTTTTTTCTTGCTACAATTGATACCATTTCATCTGCGAGGTAGACATCTTAACAACCTCCACATTGTCAGCCTCAACATTATATCCCTCCGCAAAAAATAAGGACGTTGTCACCAGCGGTGTCCAATTTCATACATTGAATAAAAAGTTAGACAGTTTACATTTAGGCAACGAAGGGCATATAATAACTGTATCCTCATATGCAGACTTATTTCTGCACATCTATTTCCCAGTATTTAGAAAAAGACGACGTTTAATTTAAGGATTCTCAAGAACTAAATTGGGTAGCGGAGGGACACAGAACATTAACGGGTAATGGAGCAGAGGCTGCGTGAGATGGAATGATAAACCTGCAGTGACCGGACCAATAAGAGTCTAAGAAGACATTGATGGGCAGGTAGAGTAGCCAGTGGAATCACCGAGCTAATATAAGAGCCAAACCCTCTTCCCGCTCGCTCTCCCATGTTGTATTACTGAGACTCGCGGTTCGTCTTTATTGAGGTCTTTTTACTGTGGTAGATAACATACTTGACCGGTATGCAGGTAAGTTTTCTTCTGTAGTATGCATTCGTAGGTATACACAAAACATAAAAACTCAAGCGTATGTCCTCTTTCGCTTTTTAATTGCGTTGTATGATTTGTTTTTTAGTGAATTTCACAGTATAAGGTCTACCGGTACCACAGATTTTTTTAAAAATTTGCCCATTAAACATATGGTAATATGTCTGAGTTTCCTAAATTACGTTACATTATCGTCCACACATATACTATAAATCTAGAGATGTAGGCTAATTAAACAAATGCCATAAGTGTTACGCCTAAAGCCACACTCTATCCTCCGACAAGTAATAAAGGATGTTTTATTGTCATTTAGAAACATGTTATACATGAAGCGATCGAAATGAGGTACCCAGGTCCCGGTACAGGTATCGATAATAGAAATAAAATCCAAAATAGTAATACAATAAAAAAATAAGAGGGAAAGAAAAGATTAAAAAATAATAATTTCCGTTTCAAGTGGACCAGGCATTGGTTATCGTGCGTTATTTCCTGAAGATATGTCCAGCCATCCTCTTTGTTCAAATTCAAGTTCAATTCATTACAAGGTCTCAGTGATGGACAAATACTGTATTAATAGTACTTTCTTAAGCGTAACTTTTTTTGTTAAGTTAGCATTTCACCAGAAACATACATATTGTAAGACACCAAACCATTTTCCAAAACAGTGTGCATTATATTGCATACTATAAATGGCAGTGGTAGTGGGCAGTGGTGTGAGGAAGAGGAGAAGTAGAATTGCATATCTCAGCATTCCATTATTAATTGTCACAAATATGAATAACATATTACATTAAACGACAGTAGAACTTTATTGCTAATGTTCGAAATGTTTAACTTTTGTCAGGAGACTGCCATACCAGGCAGGCCCTTCAAACTCCAGCTACTGTGATGACTAACTATGGGAGAAAACTTGAAAAGAATGATGTAGCAATATGACACAGCCTGGGAGAGTACACAGGCATCCCTGCGAAATGGAGGGGGAAGACGCTCACAGGACTTGGCTCACAGATGAGAGGTTTCCTTGAGGAAAATGATACAATGGCACTCATTTGCAATGGAGAGGTGAAATTGGTTTAAAAAAAACACACACACACACGCTTCCCTTAGGGATTCACTTCAGGCATGCTCTGTCATGCATTAAGCAACTGCAGTAGAATCACAAATGTGCGTAATCTTACTGAAACCTGAAGCTTGCGCTACTGAATTACAGATGCATAAATGCATGTCTGTGACAGAGTGCATGGTCCAAGGGTGGAGAAAGCATGACCAGATAGGGCTACTGTGACACAAAACGTTTTCGATGCCATCAATACATATGAAGCGGTCCACATGACGCAATGGAAAATAGGGTTCATTGGACGAGGCAACCGTCTTCCATTGCTCCAAGGTCCTGTTGTGATGCTTGTGTTGCCCATTGTAGGCACTTTTGACGGTGGACAGGGGTCAGCGGCTGCATAGCCCCAAACACAACAGGACTCGATGGCCCGTGTGTCGCGAGACGTTATTCTCTTCATTTCTAACTTGAATCGTTGAGTCTTGGCCATCCAGCACCCTGTCAGCGGTTCCTGGTTTTTCCCTCCTCGGACCACAGTCGGTAGCTGCTGACCAGGGCTCACTATGAGCTCCCCACAAGCCTGGCCCTTTCGGAGCTGCTCTGACCCAGTCTTCTGGCCATAATGATTTGGTCCTGGTCAGAGTCACTCAGATCTACATCCCTGGCCATTTCTCCTGCATTCAACATGTCTACTATGAGTATTGAATGTTAGCTTACAGTGTAATATATCCCAGACTTTGATATGCACCATTTTAACTACAAACCTAACATTACTTGCTTCATGTGGGCGTGGTCATAATCTTTTGGTTCATCAGTATATATACACAAATATATTGCAGAGGCCCCACTTCAGGCCGCATACGTCCGACGATGAGGAAATAGGAGCCATCACAAACATCATTTTAACTCGGGGACCCGCAGTCGGTCGATGTTTTTGATCCCTCCCCAGAACCCAGTAGGAGCTGTCTTTGATCACTCTCTCTAAAGGTGTTTGGAAAAATATTGCCATCACAAGTTACGGTTTTTATATAAAGGTACGTAAGTACATTAAGTCTTACATTAAATACGTTAAGTATTTCCTCTGCATTCCCAGATAGCCTTGCATTGGATTACTCACTACTACAGAGACTTTATTTATAATATTACTAAGCTCTACGAGTAAAGGTTAAAATATTCTTGCAGCAGGTATTGATTGATCTGATGTGTCAAACTAGACCCTACATTTCTCTGGTGTTTTTATTAATTGTGCCCAATGTAGTATTGATACTGAAGACAAACACTGAATTTGGTCTCCAATGAGTGCTAACAGCTAAATACAGCTTGTTTTTAAATGTAATATTCTAATAATTTGTAACGACTGCTCAAATGTACTATACATCATTTACAAGAATAGTAACAAAATGCTAGTATGGTTGAACAGACATGAGTATTAAATACTCACATATATATCATTTCGCAAGACTGAATGGCGTAGCGTGAGACTGTGTGCCTAGCTATTGATTTGCTGGGTATTTAATAAAAGAATGCTTTATATCACAGTATACATAGTCAAACCAGATAGAAACAAATGAATGCGTGTCTTCTGGTGACGTTTCTGGGAACTTGGGGGACAAGCTGGACCCTTTCGGTGTCAGTGATGGCACTTGTCAGCCTTGTAGGCCGGTTCAGAGTAACAGCTGTGTCTGACGTGGAGTGCGTGAAATGGGGGTGTACATAGAGGGTGGGTAAATCAGGAGTAGGGGGATTAACAAAGGAAAAATACCACTAAGACTAACAAAACCATAGCAACATACATGCTTCATCAAATTGAAACAGTTTTATAAGGAATTGAACTTTCCAATGGAAGTATGCATATAGCCTGTAGCAAGTTAAAATATTATGTCATTTTCAAATTGATGTTAATTGGCCAGTGGGGATCATGTGATCATTCTCATGTCATGACATCAACCCAAGAAATAAAGTGTGTGTTATTGCGTGCAATAAAATGTAATAATATTTTTCATTGTGATGCCAGTCTGTACAGGGAGAATGATTTAATGTCAGATACCGGGCATTTTTTTAACTAAGTGACTGTGGTGTGTTGTTGAAAGGGAGTTTGTGCCATCTGGTGCTGCAAATGGTTTGGAATTCTTAATATGTCTAGCCTCCTCACTCAAGAAGAGAAATATACAGTCTTTGGCATCTGGATTAGTTAAAGGCAGGGAATCCATATTCGGGATTTTGGGGTTGCATAATTAATTTTGTGCTTCACGCAGCCTCAACTCGCCGCGAGTGCACAGCGAGCCCTATTAAATCTTAGCACAGCCTTGTCCTTTCTCCGACGGCGTCCTCGGCCGTCTCTATTAACAACACTGCTTTTGGTGAGGAAAGGCAGAACTGCGTAGGACTCTGAAATGGCGTGAAACTCGGGCCCCCAAAATCACAGCTTACCTGTGTTATTTTTGAAAATGGGCAAGTCACGGCACAGGAACCCATTCTGCCCATTTTCTTGCTGCGTATCCTGGTCTGGGTCGCAGGAGAACCTGGGTGTCATGTCGGACAGTACAGGGCACAAGCGTGGGGTCATCCTGGACAAAATGGCAGGGACCATATACATATACGCACATATATGCGGGGAAGCCCTACACCGGGGCTATTCAACTCCGGCCCTCGATTCCAAATCCAGGCCTTGTTTTCAGTTCTCCCAGGTGGTTAGTGTAATAATGACTGATTCTGATTGGTCAGAGGCTTCACACCTGGCTCACAGGTGAAAGAAGGCTGGGAAATCAGCAGGGCCCAGCCCTTGAGGGCCGTGTGTTGAATAGCCCTGCCATATACCCTGGAGACCACTTGTGCGATATTAAGAATAATTTTAATACCTGCGCGACTTTATTCCCAAAAACACAGTTTGGTTTTTCCATACCACTTTACCTGGTCTTTGTTCTTCAGTGATATTCTTAATAATGCGTCGAACTGGGGCAACGCTAATTACCACTTTTGTAACTACTCATTCGCAAAAGTATAAACAAAGCCGGAGGCGATTGTAAAGGCTGACCTTGACAGCTGCATCGCTGTTAGTACTGATTCACAAAAATGTGGTCAGAAGTAGATGGGTACCGTTTAATCTTAGGGCCAGATGGAACACAAAGGATGGTGGCATTTTGGAATGTTTTGAGGCGAGGACCTGGATTCGACACAGTAATGAATAATAATGATAATAAAAACACCAGCGCTCGGATATAACACATATAATATACGAAGTGGTATTAACGGATTCCTTTCATTTTTAGTATTTCTCAGTAAAAAAAAATACCAAGCTAGCGTGGCAGTGCTTCGAACGGCAATCAAGGACCCGGACATGTCAGCTAAACGGCTTTCATCTCAGGTGTGTTTAGGTCTGCCAGTTGTGCAACTAAGCATTTCATCTTAATTGCTTCAATAAAAAAAAAAATGTCCATGGGAACGTAGCACAATCGTATGCTCGGGATGCTGTTTTGAAAGCATCTGCGGGGCATCAGGAAGAAACAGTTGCTCTGCAGATGCTGAACTTTGTTTTGCATCAGGCTCGTACTGGATTATGGCAAAGCACCTTCGGTGATACACTAACGAATGTGCCTGGGGTCTGCGGTTTTAAATAGCTGCTTCCTTTGAAAAGCCAGAGAGACGTAGAGAGAAGCGTACAGGGGCATCAGCTGCAGCCCCAGACGTACACACATGCAAGCGTGCACACAAACGCAATTGTGGTTTAGCGAGCTGGGTGAGACGCGTGTCTTTTTTCTGTCTCCCAAAATGAAATACAGCATTTTTTTAAGCGGGGGAGATGGATGGAAGTAAAAAATGACAAATTAAAAACACCGAAACAGTATTTTCAGTTCTTTAAATCATGCTTAACCGTTTTAAAAGCTATGTAGTGCAGCCACGTAAGAGAAAATCACGTACATCTCGAACCGCAACACGCAAATTTACTTGGATCTCCGTCATTTAGGTTCATTCTCGGAGCTTAAAACCAGGTGCCAGGTAAGATGAGCGGGGCAGAACGTCGACATCCTTTTTTCGTTCTGGGTTACCCCAGCGCGCCCGCCCACGCTTTAGGTACAGTAGGAGTGGCAGGGACTTCCTGTTGACAAGTGCAGACACCCCAACACTCTGCGGTCGCAGGAGTGAGAGAGACGCCGCTGAAGTTGAGGGGGAAGGGGCGTTCGAGCACACAGAGTTCATTAAGGTTCATCAAACACCAACCAAACAAAACGAAGAGAAACAGTAAGGATGGTGATGTCATGAGTCAGGCATTCTCTGTTAAGTGTCCTGATTGCAGTGTCAGGCAAGCCGGGCCTGCAGCCCATCCCTAAACTTGCAGGGAGTCTTCAAAGATGTTGCCTAAGATACACACACCTAACAGGCCTGTAGGGGGTGATCTGCAGCAGCATGCCAAGACACCACGGCCAACTTAATCCTCATGATATCCTGACAAGTATTATCTTCCCGCGCGGTGTTCTTCCTAGTGATGATGTAAGAATGACATCATCTAAGAAGGATCTGCCTTTTTAAGTACTCTGTCCTCTAAGGAAGCAAATATGCCTCATTTAAAACCCCTGGTTCAAACTCTGAGTTTTAGTCAAAGAGGCACTCCTAGGTTACATATCTGGCTAATTAGATTTGACATAGATCAGTATTCGAATGGAAATGTAATGTTGTGACGAATAAGTCCGATCCAGAGCAAAAGGAAATAAGTTTTCCTAAAAACAGCTAACTTGATCTCAACACTCGCAAAAAATAAAATTCACTTATACAGGTGGAAATGAGTTTCACCTGAGAACGCAAACATTTGATCAAAAGTTTGATCTCACCCACGAAAAAAAAAAAATTATCGGACCAGAGTTCGGTTTTGTGAAACTGGCAGATTAAGAGTAGAACTGTAAAGACTGTGGGTATAAGAAAGGAAGGTGAAGAAGTGAATGGGAGATGGATTGGGGAGGGGGGGGGCAGGGCCTGCCTGAGTTACTGCCCCAGCACGGTGACAAAGTGACATCATCCATCTTCAGCAACACAGCTGCTACCGCCACACGCTTCCTGCCAAAATACCTGACAACACCCCCCCCCCCCCCTTGCCCCCCAGTGTTCTAAGAGGGTTGTGTGTGTTCGTGATGTTGGCTCTCATTCTCCTCCGATTCTCAGACAAACCCATTTCGCTCATAATTATTTTCTGTTCATTTCTCTCGGTCCCCATTAAAGGCGACTTTTTCTAAAGTCCTCTAATTGCTTCAGACTCTTTTAGTCTTTATCAGTCTTATTCCCTGAGTTGCAAACAAGGCTGGTTCAATAAGTCTTTTATCACAGCACACAAACCATCAAAACCATAATCTGTCTACCTTTGTGTCGCCTCTGTGCCCTTCACTGACTTGATGGCCTGTCTTCCTGATATGTGCTTTTGCCTCTCGCGTCCAGCCCTCGCTCTGAATTGAAGAGGCGTTTGCATGCAGGTGTCTTTTTTTTCCATCCCTTTTGCTCTTTTTCTCTTGTTTTTTCCCTTTCCTCTTCTCTCTCTCCCTCTCTCCCCCCCCCCTTGCAGATTAGAATTCATTAGCAATCAAAGGGCCTCTGGAGAACCCAGTCTCTTAATTACCTACTCATTTGCATTTTTGCATATTAATAACTGCAGAGTTTTCACATTATTGTCGCAGTGTTTCAGAGCCGCCACGCCCTGGGTCTCTCAGGAGGGCGCCGGGGGCAGAATTCTATAGCAAACCCCCCTGGCAGTATCCCCACCCAGGGGGCGTGTGAGAGCAGACGACAGACGAGAGCGGCTATTCAGGCAAGTGAAAAGCACAGAGGAAAAACTACCCATCAAAACATACCCCCGCAGCCTCATTTTGAGTGCGGCAGAGACCGCAAGAATGCTGAATGAGTTGCATCCATCCTCTTACGCTTGATTAATGCATTCACAGAAATGCGATGCCTGCAAGGATGAAGACCCCTTTGTCAGCCGCAACCAGCCAAGAGCCTCCTTATAGTAAAGAGAAGCGGCTCGTCGCTGAAAGGAGAGAAATGGCAACGCTGCTCATTTAACTGCGAGGAAGGTATCCTGAAAATATGAAAATCCCCAGATTATAAAATGGGGCGACGGCCTAAAAACGGCAAAGCACAGCAGCAGCTGAAGCCGCTACCGTAACACATTTTAACATGTGTGCTTAATGGTTTGACCAGCTGGCATGCAAACTCCCACCGCACTGGCTTGTTGTTCTAGGGAACTGGACAAAGGAGGTTGCAAGACCGGAGTATCAAGTTCTTCCCACAAAAGGGGGGTGGGGGGGGGGCTTTCATGTCGGTGTACTTTTTCTCCACCTAGTGGTCATGGTTGGGTGAAGCAGGTTTTAGTTTCATCTTAGTGCAGCATTAATTTAATTAAACTGGACGGGTCGCCCCCTTGTACCGATGTAGGAGCAGAAAGGGCTGGCGTTTCCCGCCCCTGCCTTGAATGTGCGTTGGTCTTCAGTTATTAATACAAATAGAGGCATCTCCAGGAGGGGGTATGTGGCCCTAGTGTCGCAGGAATATCCGAAACGCAACAACGTTTCCAAGTTGTACAATGGCTTTGTGCATCCTGCCTTCGGTTTTCAGGAGAACCTCGTCCTAGAGAGATGATTTGCAATGTGGACATGGTGGCTTTTAGGTGCCTGGTAATTACAAGAAAACTGTTGACTTTACATGGACAAAGTATAGCACATGGACACAAAATTAGCCCAAGTTATAACTATAATTAATTCTTTAGGAGTAAAGGACAAACAACAAATGGAAAGCACATGACGATATCATCTATGTTGGTTTAGTATCCTCATACACAATACAGACCCGTCCTTGATTGCATAGTCAAAAATTCAGTCTCTTCAATTCTTATCCTTCCTTTACAACAGACTTTGATTAAGTTCAAACGATACATGTATTTGTTAATAGGAGCAGATGTCCCAGTCTGAGACATGGGGAATCCATGGGGATTCTAGCCAGAGGCCACGGATATGCGACCACTCGTCGTTCCCTCCCCAGGGAGCCTGTTTTGGCCTGTGGAAGCACGGGTTTGCACACTCATTGTACTCGTACATTTCTATTGGTTCTTTACAACTACATTTAAAAGGCATATCTGGGCATGCCCAAGGATACGAGGGTTTCGTCTATATGCCGACGTTGTTAGGTTGCGTGTTTGGTGGAAGCTTATGATCCCTTCCTGCGGACGTCCACGCAGGACCGTGGTCAGTGATAGACCTGCTGCTTTTGGCAGTGTAGTTGGAAATGAGTCCCGGACTTACAATCGCTTATCTGCTGCTAACACAGAGGCTGAATCGTGAGGGCACACGACAGGCAACAACAGTCTCCAAGTCTCAGGTTTGAAGTAGCGTGCCGCTAGCCCCAGGGAATTGGGTGAACGTCTATCTGTCGTTTATTTGGAGTTGCAGCAGGGGAGGTGGTGTAACTAGAAGCGGGTGGTAACCGTTCCCCGCGTCGTGCAGATGTGGTTTGTGGTCTCAGGGCAGCAACAAGGTAGACATCCAAGGCAGATATTTCTTCATATCTTCTAAAGTTGTTGTTTTTTTTTTTTTTTTACATTTCCGTAAAGTGTTTGTGTACAAATACTAATAATATCAGTACAATAAAAAATTTGAAAAGAACAGTAATAAAAAAAAAATCTGAATGGCTTTTGGCAAAAAGTGCTTTGTCGTAATAACAGAGTCACGCCGTTCACTGGACGGACAAGAGAATACACTATGCATTCAGCCTGTCCCTCACAGTGGAGTCAGAGATTGGGGACAAGGATTGGAATTAGGAACAGAAACGTGAATCTTTAAGACACGGTTTTAGCAAATTGCCTTACTGCTCCTTTGGCTTAAAATTAGATGTGAAAATCCAAGACAGAGCGTATCCTCTGTGGTGAGTAACCCACTTCGGCCACCAACAGGTATTAATTATTGTTATAGAGTGCATTCTTTCTTATTTTAATGGAAGACAATTTTTTAACCCTTCCAAACGTAGGAGAAAAATCAGGAGGAAACACAGGAAGTTGGATATGATGCATAAGCAGGGGCAACGATGGGTAGCAATGAGTGTGACAGGTATGCAAACCATCTGGCCTTCGACGGCCTTTAAAAGCACCTCTGAGACTCGGCTGTGACTCACAAAATACACGCATCAACACACAGAAACAAACTACCACACCAAAAAATGAGTAATGGATCGTAGAGGATGCAGGATATTAATGACAGCCACCACTGAAGACCATCTTGCGATCACTTTACACCATCTCTGTCTGTTCCCTACAACGTCAGCACATAGACATATGAAACATCCAATTTTTCTCTGAACCATTTCTGCAACTGCACTGCACCAACGGAACCCCAGATTCATGCAACAACTATCACAATACGAAACGCCTTGTCATTCAGAAATCGGTACTCTGGAATTATGAATCATCATCATCATCATCTTCTTTCTGTTTAAGACACACAATCATTTGTTAAATAAGCTGTGTATATTAGTCAGGATTGACGCTCTGTGTCTCAGCACCGTCTTCAAGTCATTCATTCTGAATGCTAAGATTGTGTAGATTATCAGAAATATCCACCTAAACTCTGAGGAGCATTCATGAGTTCTCTTGCCACAACTATATCTCTTGCCGCCTATAAAGGAACTCTAAGAGGATTTTGGCTCTCTCTCCACTTAAGGCACATTCTCACCAACATCGCAGCCGCTCCAGGCTTTGACTGGACAGCTGGAACAACAGTCCACCTTCAGACATGACCAGAGAAGCCCTTGTGTACACAAAGGGACCTCTACTTCCATGCAATTATTCAAAATGATGCTCCTGTGATCTGTAATTACATAACATGCCACAGATATTTTACTATGAATTCCTACTGTCTCCGAAAACCACCATTTCACTTGGTGGTTTCTTATGTGAATGTGATATACTTCTGTTATAATTATGTTACATTGTTTCCATACATATGTAACCTCTGATGTTCTAATTAGAATTTCCAGTAATGTTTTTTTGTGGGTTTAACGAGGGAAAGCCATAACGTTGCTTCCCTCTATCTGATTTTAGATTTGCAACTTCTGTTATGTGTAACCGAATATTCTCGCATTATTGAAGCCTTAGCCACACGTCGATAAATGTCTCCCCCTGCAGGATGCTACATGCACGACGCTCTTGGTTGTTAAATTAATTAACTCATAAAAAAAATACCAATGGTTTCTGTCTATACAAATTGTTGCATGGCGTTAAAGTAAGGATATGATTTACGTTATGGTTGCTGTATCTCTACACAGTTCGTTTGGGCAAATTATTATAATATAATTATTATTATATTATTGTAATTACCACGGTAACAAAGACTAACTTGTAGCTTATAGTGAGAGATTTAGATGCTTGTTGTGAAAGTCCAAACTCATGGTGGGAGGGACATAGCACACACAGTGTCAGCAAAGCATTTTGGGAAATTCAACCACATCTTCAAAGAGCCTATAAGAATAACGGCTCCTTTGTCCCGCTCAAAGAAACGCTATGCCTGGGTGGATGGGGGTCTAGTTGTCACTCTACCTGTCCTCACAGGGCGACAGATGTGCAACAGTATGCAATATGTCTGGGGATGGGTGAGGGCGGAGTCTAGGGAACCGCCGAAGAACCTTGATAAATCTTTCAGCGTCATGTAATTCCTGTTGTGGGAGTCTGTGCTAGAGGCTTGAACCAGCTAGACAGAGACAGCAGAGCATGCTGGGAATATTGTTTTAAAGTACGTTTCAGACAGGTGCCAGATAAGACCCAAATCATAAGCTGCAGAAGCTTTCACACTAATTTTCTTTCTCTGTCTGGAAATAAAGACTTTCCCCCAACACAAATTTCAAGTGCTACCCAAAGGCAAAATGCAAGGTATAGTAGAGTGTGGCAGAGGTGTGGAAAATGGCTGTTCCATGTCACCAGGGATTCTTAAGGTCCTTTTTCAACCTGTGCAGAAATTAATTTGGCATTTTACTATCCTACTCTCACCGTACTCTAACAAAGCAAGGTTAATATATTTTAAAAAGAGACTAAAGTTGGCAGCACAATATAACAGTATCCAGAGCACTGGATGAGCATAAAATAAAGATTTAAGACGGAACAGCTTGCCTGGAGTCATAGAAAAGAATTTTGGCTCAAGAATGCCCCCCGGTGGAGAGACAGTGGTGGTCTTTGAGGAAAAAAAAAGTCCCTACTTCTTTTATACAGAGCAAGAAACAATAGAATCACTTGGTTGATTCTCTCTGGAAAGTAATAAGGGGGTTATGACTGGTTGAGGTATCCTTGCATGTATGGTGATAATTTTTGCTCATCAACCACTAACCCCATGCATTAGAAATGTGGCATATTTTGTAACGCAAACTCAAAGTTGAGCTGGGACCCATGCTGTGGGACAGCCCCCAGGAACGATTTCCCTGCATAGATTTTTGCAAACCCCTGCAAAAGTGTTGTGACCCCTGCTGGTGGCTCGAAGCAAAACAAATAAAAATGGAGAAAACAGAGACAGCATGGTGTGCGACTCCCTGATTCGGGGCACGGAGCAGCAGTCGCATTATCGCTCACGATCGCTGCGGCCCAGCGGGACCCTGCTTGAGGGTCCCCTCCTGCGAGGGCCCCTGTCCCTGAGCGCTGCCAGCGGAGGGTGGATCCCAAAGAGGATCCACCTCAGCAACCTGGACCGTCTCCCGTAGGCCCCGCCTCCGTCCACCAGGGGGCGCCTGAGGCCCGAGTGGATTAGGAAGAGAGGCGGGGACCAGGGAGCGTGGCTTACAGCCCTGGGGGCGTGGCTTAAGGCCACGGCGAGGCGGCTCTCCCTCGCAGTCGTCCTTCCTCAGGTGCCGGTGCAGGTGGTCGGAGCGGACGAAGGTCTTGCGGCAGCCGGGGCACTGGTAGGGCCGCAGGCCGCTGTGACCGCGGGAGTGATTCCTCAGGTCGTAGCTGTGCGCAAAAGCTGCTCCGCACTGTGTGCACAGGTAGGGCTTCTCACCGGTGTGCTTCCTCATGTGGACCTTCAGCTTGTCCTGCCTGTGGGAGGGACACACACACACACACACACACACACATTTTCGCGTCACATTATCATGCAAGCAATCTCCCCGTGAAGGTTTTTATACAACATAAAACGAGGAAGACGGCAACTAATTCAGAACCTTCCCTTCCACCCACAACCCCATGCATAACTCAGGTCATCATGTTCCATCCAGCCCATGGGAAAAAATGAGAACCGCCAAGGCATCAAATAACAAGCAAACGAACGAATGCAATAACAACCACCGAGATCTGACCCTCGCTCAATCCTCCGAGCGAATACAGGATGTCGTCGTCTCTGGGGCCCCCCGCGATTAAATTAGTCGAGCTGGAGCAGGAAATGTGTATGAAACTACAGGAAATATCGCTAAATGGTTTTATCTTTTCAGGGGGGGCTGACACAAATAATAGGAAGTCCCCTAAAACAGGTTCTAGAACCTCCTAAAATAAGTTATTAATTAAGCTGACGGGGGTTTGCATGGTAGCACATTTCCCTCTCACGATGTGTCCAATCAGCAATTAATTAATTAATTACAGAACGGCAGCCAAATCTGAATGCTATTTCTAAACTATGACACAACTGTCCATCCATCCATCTTCCATGGCCACTCTGTCCATTGCTGGACTCTGAGGGACCTTGAACGTTTCCCAGAAGGACAGGCAAATTAATTATGCCAATTAGAGAATTTGTTACAGCAAACACTCCTGGATATTTAAATATTTAGCGTTAACATCTTACCAGCAGCCCTAGGAATACCGTCATAACATGCGGGGGGGAATACGCCGGAATTCCAGTGTACGGGAAAGAAGCAGGACTTGCAGGCAGCGACGCGGGAGAGACGGCGAGCTCACGGGAGCGAGCGCGGCGGCTGTGTTTACAGCGCGCGAGAGACGGCGAGCTCACGGGAGCGAGCGCGGCGGCTGTTTTTACAGCGCGCGAGAGACGGCGAGCTCACGGGAGCGAGCGCGGCGGCTGTGTTTACAGCGCGCGAGAGACGGCGAGTTCACGGGAGCGAGCCCGGCGGCTGTGTTTACAGCGCGCCAAAGCGGCAGCTGCAGTCACACATAAATCCAGGGCAGGATGTGTCTCTCGGCTTAATCTGCGCCCAGATGCGCCGCGCAGTTAAACAAGCCAGTGGCCAAGGAAACGGCAGGGAAGCAGGATCTATGGCTGGGCCGAGCCCTTTAGGCAGGATGGCGCTCTTATAGAGGCCGCTGTCATTTATTACGGAGTGATTTATTACAGCACACGGTACACAATTGGCCTTGATCGGAGAGGATTAAGGCTGCTGCGGGGCCAATGGCCACTCTTCGGCTCTAAACACCGGATCGGAATTGTCACAAGTCCAGTGCTCCCCTGGCCTGTTCCAAAAACACAAGTTCTTCGCCCCAGCAGCTGTGCCGTACTATATCGTTGTACCCAGGCTGTGTGATGTTAGGGGGCCTCACAGAAATGGGGAGAGCAGTAATACCATGTTCATCAGGGAATTCGGGGGGGGGGGGGGTATTCTAGCAGCAACAGCAGGAACGGAGATGGTCTTTTTGGTGCTCCCGTGGGGAGGGTAATAAAAGGTATGGTAATACCACGGTAACGGCAATAAGATGGCTCATATATGCATATCCATATATCTGCTATATTAATTATACAGCCTTTCGTTCTGTCAAGTTATTTATTCTAACCCGGCACCACGTCGGCGCCAATGACAAGTACGTATCTTAATTACGATATTTGAAGGCACATACGGACGCGTTTAATTTCACGGCACCGTTGCGGTGGGTTGAATGGGGCGAGGAGGGTCCTGGTACACATAGAGATGGGCTCAAGTCAATCCCATGTGTGTGTGCATATATAAATGGAGGGGCACAGATACCCTTACGGTCAGCAAAAGATGGCGAGGATCTTTCTGGGCGGGGCCGTACCATTTCTAGCTACGCCTGTATGTGTTTGAACTGTATGTGTGTATGTATTTATGCATGTGTTCATGTATCAATATACGCATATACACACACACACGTATATATAATACATACACATATATATAATATATATATATATATTATACAGGCTTTTGTTATATATATACATACATATATACATATACACATATATACACATATACACATATATACATATATATAAATATACACACACACACACACATATATATAATATATATATATATATATATATATACACATATACACATATATAAGCAAATGTATATAAGCAAATGAAGAGACCACAACACTTATTTCTCGATTTATGGGTCTATGAATGACGTGTTTTTTAATTCACCAACTC
>JABFDZ020000047.1:13898169-13917193 GCA_019775955.2 Pollimyrus isidori
CATTATTTCGGAAGGCATCATTTTATATAGTGCCTTTCCAATAAGTTCCCCAACCATTAGTTAGCAAACAAAAAAAAAATCCATCCACAGAATCAGAAAAACTTTATTGATCCCGGAGGAAATTGCTCATGTTACTACTAATTAATACCTGCAACCAAAGGTTCAGGAGAATGTAAATCCTGAGTATGTAAGTTAGCATTGGTATTAGTTCTTAGGCGGCGTACCCATCAATGGCGAGCAGCTCGAAGGGCGCCGGTTTGTCACACACGGGGCAGGTCCACGTGGGCTTCTTCTCGTTCATCTGCAGGAAGAAGACAGCATCGAAGCACTGCAGGTGGGCGCACGTCAGCACCCGGCAGGGCACGCCCAGTCTCATCTTCACCAACTGTGCAGCAGAGGGGGGGGGGCAAAAAAAACACTCAGGGAAACCTCTCGGCCCGCAGCAGGACACGGAGCACAGCCAACTGGAGACAGACCACCTGCATACAGCAAGGTACCAGCGCGGTGTGGTTGTGAATTATCCGAGGTGTACGGGAGAAGGGTGGGTAAGCAGATCTCCTGGCATGCCCGAGGTGGGCACTCACCGGGCATATGAGTGACACTCGCAGGCCGGTAGTCGCGATCTCACTCTCTGGGTCAAAGCGTAGTTTCTCCTGAACTGAACGAAACCAGACCCCCCCGATATGGCGAAAGTACACTTTGAATTAAGCTAAACAAAACAATGATTAGTGACATCTTACGCAGGCAACAAACACCATACATCAGCAATGGGCTGAGTGATGGCAAAATATATCCGTCCATCCATCCATCCATCCATCCATCCATCCATCCATCACGACCCGCTTGTCCGGGATTCGAGCCGCCAGGGTGGCAACTTCAGGAGATTTTTTTTCATATCAAACAATATCGAAAATTATTACCGACATAATGTGTAATAATGACTTGAATTATTGTCACAATTGGATCTGGAGAGATTGTGTAAAGAGGAATGGACTCAGATGCCCTGCTCTGTATTCTCCAACCTTATAAAATGTTACAGGAGACTCGGTGCTGTTATACTGGCAAAGGGAAGCTGTGCAAAGTATTAAAAGCAGGGGTGCCGATAACTGTGACATGTTTTTGCTGAAAATAAATTTCCTTAAAATTTAAGGAAAGATTGTATTTTTCTCATTTTTTCAGTGTGACATGACAACTACTTCATCAAAAGGTAGATTTTTACTAACCCGTTTCACGAATCTTTACAAGGGGTGCCAATAATTGTGGAGGGCGCAGTATTAAACCACAATACCCATAATCCTCATCTTAAAGCACGGGAGAGAGTCTACACTTGACCTTCACGTGCTACAAGTAAACACTGCTAATATCCACAGGCTTGTAGTTGGCTGGAAGGGGACGTGTACTCACTGCGCTCTCTGCACCGGTCGCCGCTCTCCACAGAGCATGTCTCCAACTGGTTGAAAAGCTCTGCTGCAGTGTAAACCCTCACGAGGTAGAGCGCCACGCAGTACCTCTGAGCGCATGGGTCGGGGGAGGGGGTAGAGGGTGCAGACATGTCACTGATACAGGCCAGCAGCCCTGAAGGGCCCACAGATGCAGTCATGAAAACGTTCTTCAAAGAAACTACAAGGTGTCACGGCTCGCCTCTACCGCGAGGTCCGCAGAGAAACCACGTCGCGGCGAACGGCGGCGCGGCTCGCCTCTACGCGCGGCGAACGCCGGCGCGGCTCGCCTCTACAGCGAGGTCCGCAGAGAAACAACGTCACGCTGTACCTTTCCGAAGTTGCCCCAGGAGACGGTGACGTGGTTGGTGGCGGTGGACAGGTGCAGCCAGGGCGTGATGTTGACGGGGCGACAGGGTCGCCTCGGCTCCACGCCGGGCTTGTTGGAGGGGTAGTAGCCCTGCGGGAAAGACCAAACTGGCTATTAAAGCAGGACTCTGCTCTGAACATTCCAGAATTCACGGTTACTATTAGACAGGAAAAAACACAACATTCTCAATAGCCGAACAAAAACATTTATTATAATTAGCATACATATAAGTGGCAAAAGGGAGCCTTACTGTAAAGTGGGACCAAAAAATATATAGGATTCATTCAAGCTACGCATACAAGCTTACTTAATTAATTAAGATCCGAACTGGGAGAAAAATAACACAAGGAGGAAGACAGTATAAGTGATTCGCTGAAATAACCAGGGTAGAGAAATACTGTTAAAGCACTCCGATCACAGGCAGAACGCTGATGGTTTTCTCTTCCCCACTTACTGGTACATGACAGTACGACTGATTCACTTTCACAGCTATGTTAGGTGGATACTGGTCCTCCTGAACGCCAACTGCATCTGTGTAACAGATTCTGAAACAAACATACAGACAACCAACAACCCTCACACATCTGATTCACTCTGTCATTTTTCCTATTCATCTGATTTCACTTATAGCAGAGCACAGAGGGTGACCGTCCACATAACACAGTTCAGTGTTGATCTTTAATCTTTCAGCACTTCAAGTCATGAACCAAGCATTCAGATTATTGGCAAACATTTCACGGAGACTGACAATGGAAAAACACACAGCCGTCAAAAACGTCACAGAGACTGTGTCCTTGAAGTGTGACAAGCTACTTTTATGCAAACCATCCACCTCCAAATACAAAAAGCCCTTTTTAGATTAGATAATTATGGAAACTCACTGCATTCACAAAAATGTTTTTTTTGCAAGATTGTAAGTTATAATTGCGAGATAAGAGGTGTGGCAGCACTGCAGTTTTCTCTGGATTTCTCTTGTATGTTAAGGCCATCTACCAGTGCTCACCTGTTTTACTGCATTATTATTATATTCTACTCGTAAACTCCCACAATTTACATGACCCCCAAACTTAAGAATAATTGGCATACGCGGACCCATAACTTATGCATGTTTATCTGATATCACCCAAGTTGCCAGATTGTATTGTTTCATACACAGAGACACAATCCTCATACTCCATACTATTTCAATCCAGTAATAACCGCAACCTGGCAACCTACAACCCAATTCAAGGGGTGTGTGCAGCTGGTCCCAGTGCAGCATGGCCGGCCAGTGGGATAGAAATGAATTACCCAGCTAACTTAGCTGGGGTGAAAGGTCAGAGCAGGTGGAGCTAGCCAATACCGAAATAAATAAATCTGGCTATTTATTTATTCTCATTTGTTCATTTGTCTGCTTATCTACCACCTGTATTTTGAACTGTATTTGCCTGAGCAGTGTTGAAATGCTGCCAAGAACATTCATTAACATTAATATTTCTCAGTGTCTCATATCAATTCAATTCAATTCAATTTATTTTTATATAGCGCCCTTCACAACAGAGTTGTCCCAGGGCGCAATCAAAAAAAGTTAATAAAAGCTGATTCATTGTGATAAAGCTGTCACTACCCACTTCTATATCCTGTAGCCTGGGTTAGTGCCGATTGACAACTATAGGTCATACATTAACTTCTCATAATTGAGATCCTGACCTCGTAATCTCGAGACATCGAGCCACAATTACGATATAAGTTATGTGTGATTTTTTTTTTGTGAATACAATGCGCTTCCATAAATAACTTCAATGTCACATGAACTTCTTGAATGTGAGCTAACGGATGAAACCACAGAAGACCTGCTGCCTTTCCTGTTTACCTGAGTACCACCTGGATCGACTTCATTCCTGGTCGAAGCTCTCTGAAGAAATTAAGGCAACCCAATTAACAAGAGACATCAACATTTAGCAATTTCACACCAATCTTACAGTCAATCAAGCCTGATTTTGCTTTTTCTTTGAATCAGTACCAAAATTCAGTACCAATACATGTATCTGTGGCTCTCTCTTAGGACGGAACATTCTACAAAAAAAATAACGAGTCCAGGCAATCACCTGCAGTTCCTTATCTGATCCACTTGACTCTGTGTCAGCTCAAAGGAGCACGAACTATCCTGCAGCTTATCACTGTTCTGTATGACTGTGGGGAAATTGGAGAGAGAAGGAATTAAATAAAATAGCAATGTTGACTGAACATTTAATGCAGTGCAGGGACTGAGGACAATGAAATAAAAATTTAAGCAAAAATAACCATAATTGCATGCATAAATACAGGGTACATATATTCTAATGATCTATTAAATACAAACACTGGGACAAAGACTGTGTTTAGACTAGGGGTAGGCAACGATGATCCTGAAGTGTCAGTATCTAGCAAGTTTTCTGTCGTATCTGGTCTGTGATGAACCACATGTGATCTCAGGCAGACATGAGGTAGAACATAATACCTGCTGGATACAGGCACACCAGGATCAGGGTTGCCTACCCCCTGCAACAGAGCACATGCAGTACCCCAGGGCTGAGGCATTCAGAAAATCCTGATGAAGTCTTACCCAGCTCTGTGGGGGACATCAACGTTTCCAGGGTTTTATAGAAGGGCAGAGGGCACAGCTTGACCTCAGAAGCTGGGCTGGGTGATGGCTTAGGCAAACCATTGAGGTAGTCAGCACTGTGCACATTGGAGGCAGACGGAGAGCCATGGGTGGAGTAGGCTGTCGTGGAGTTGGCCAGCCCTGGCGCCACCCCCAGCTCAGGGCGTCGCTGCGATGCCCAACCCGGCGCCTTGGGGAAGCGCGATTCATACAGCTGCCGAATGTTCTTCAGCAGCTCCGGGCTGTATTCAGTTTGCACTAGTCGCAGAGCACGCCCCACTAGGTCCTGCTTCAGCCCACTTTTACTGCGGCCCATAGAGGTCAGGAGGGTCTGTAGGTCCGACACCCGAAAACTCTTCACCATGTGCTACAGGCCAGAGGCAGGAAACACAGGCCCATTGGAAAGAAAGAGACCAAATTTACCAAAGCGCTTGGAACTGTGTAAAACACATAACCGGGACTCAAGAAATGTTCCACATTCAATTGCCGATGGCCATTAAAACACCTAAAAATCAAGATAAGTGAGTTTTCTGGCTGCATAACATTATTTATTCTTGTATAATGACAGAAGAAAAGGGCAGCAACAAAAAGATGATCACTTGTGGAAAAGTAACACAAAGCAAGAGTCATTTGCAAGGTGCTTATTGAACAAGTTAGATCCAATCATGTAGTAAATCATTATCGAGATGGAGATATGATTAACCAAGCAGCTAATAACGTGGGTAATGGTCTTAATAATCCTTAACGGACAAAACATGCACTTCAGTTACTGTTGTCATAAACAACTGCCCTGACAGACAGGCAACAGTATACCGAGAACCGGCTTTTTCAGCGGACCACTGGCAATCAATCAGGACAATACAAAGATACGACATGTCTAGCTTATATTCAATAAACACAACTGGGACCTTGAGAGGTCATACTGCTAAACTGGGCAATTTCAGCAGAATCGCAACTACAGGATGTCTCTATTTATGGTCTCATCACTCATTTTGTAGTTAGCTAGCTTGCAACTAGCTAGCTGCACACAGTTGACAACACAAAGTGTATGCTTCCTGATACTTCTAGAAATAAGAGACTTGAACATGACAAGGTACGCTCTCCGCTTATTAGCTGCGACGCCCGGCGAAAGCACTCTGTGGTTCCTCAACCCCTCTCCCGTACGCCCCGCGAGCGGAGCTCAACTTGCCATCGCCTCCACTAGTTCGGCCGCCATCTTCACACAACAACCCCGCGAGAGGCAAAGCTGCAGGAACATCAGTGCCCACCAATCAGAGACGGATATGTCGCATGACGGGAACAAATCCCTCCAATCAGCAATTACGTTACACGATGGGCAGAATGAGCCGAAGAGGGCAAACACATCTGTTCTTAAAGGTACACAGCTAGGCGCGTCAAGACGTTGTGCATCTGCCATAGACGTCTGTCAGTTAAAAATTTAAAAACAAACGAACCGTGCTCTCAGTATATACTTCAAATATTTGTGAGTTTAATTGTTCATTGTGAGTTAAGGTGGATTCGCTTAGTTACCTATAGATTTTTTGAGCCAGCCGGTTGTAAATACACAGGGCGGCCAACTTTACGTGCGCATTACCTTGTAAAAATTCTGTAGGGTTTGCAAACTACCCCAGCGCGTTTGATGTAGCTAATTTTAGGTTTATAATGCAATAATAAAGATTTGCAGTAAGATTTATTACGTGAGCGTGTCACGCTGAGTTAGCGTGCAGAATCATTAGGCAGGTGAGTATCTTAGATGTATCTTCTCTTCAGGCCCATTTTTTGAGTCCTGAGTATTCTCCAAATAGGAATGGACTGTTCCAAAACAAAATGCGCAGTGTCTGATCTGAGTTCTTGGAAGAGGGTGGAAGAAGCATGTAGGGAGAACATGCAAATTAAAAAAGATTTGTGTAAAATTAAATGGGAGACTTCCAGTAACCCTTTAGCATCAAGTGGTTTAATTTTTTCAAAACCACCATTGAAACAGAATTTCCAGAAGTAGTCTGCTGCAGCGTGCTTGCTATGTCACGTTGCTAGGGTGCAAAACGTTCAAGCACGACCTCCACTCAAAAAGGAACACCAGCTAAAATGTGGATAGAGAGGCGCACATCTGAAAACTGATTTTACCAAGGTTTCCTGGACAGATGAGAGTGATTCTCGATGGACCAAATGCCTGTGGATGGATCATAAAATTTCTGAATCAGTCACCAACAAAGTGCTGGACGAGTGATGGTGTGTGTGGCAGTTATCAGTGATAAACTTGCATAACCATCCCAACTTGCAGATTGTGTCAAAGTTAACTCCAAGACCTAGTGTCACTTTCTAGAAGACAACTTTGCTTAAACACTGATGGCTCATTCCATATCAAATCACCCAGAAGGTCTCAGGTCACCTTCTCAGATTTCCCTGAAGAAAAACAACCACCTGTGTTCCTATACCAAACTTACGTGAAAATCACAAACATTAGGTCTCGTTTATGTTCTTTTCAGGATATAAACATTTTTTGCGTATAGTTTACAGAATCACCGTGACAGTAGTCAATATGTTCATAGTAACAAGTCGACATTTCACCAAAACGATGTACTCTCTCAGCCTGTAAGGTTTGGAAAAGATGAATGCAAGGTACAATCTATACCGCGTGTGTTATCATTGCACCTAGTGTGCATTGTTCTAGAGATGACACATGGTTCGGTGGGCACATTTTGAGCTCAGTCAGGAGCTTGGGAAGAGGATTACCATGGTTGGCCCATGATTTAATGCATTGTGCAAATGAGGAGAAAAAAAACCATGTGACCCCATCCAAGGCTTTGTTTATAACAGTACTGTATTTGTTACAGTTCTTACCGTTGTGTTACAGGAAATGTTGATTATGCGAATAACAAATAAATAGAACAAAAATATTTAGATGTATATATGGATGATATAAATGAAATTTTGAGACATGGATATTAAATACACAAAGAAATACAGGTAACCACCTGATTGTCTGGGAAAAATTCTGCAAACTTGCCAGGTGGAGCAATTTAAAATGCTCTAAATAATGTCGCTGTGCTCAGTACAGATGGATATTCATAGAAGCAATACACATAAGCACATTTCTCAAAGGGTGAAACAGAGTTGCTATCCTTGACTTTAAAGCTGCAATAATCTTCTTCTGACTATGTCAGATGTTTCTGTCAAAGAAAGCTAAGAGCTCCATATGCCAAAAGTTCCCAGTGGAAGAACATCTTAAGCACCCCCTAGTGGCTTGGAACAAGCTTACACATTAAGTAACAAATATTGAAAATGCGGTATTTAACCTTTAGGTTACGATTAGCGGCATATGCTATTCTGATAAACCAACCTCGAAGATACTTTCCATCCCTCACATTATCAATGTGTTTCATTAAGCTTCATAACGCTGCGGCCTGCAGTGGGATGGGCACAGACTTCGAACCCCATTCAGCAGCAGCTCCTTGAATTTGTCCCCCATGAAGAAATAAAACGCCGGGTTAATGACACTATGGGCAAAAGCCACAGGCCGGCTGAGGATATACAGGCTCTTTATACAGCTGTGTGTGGAACTGTCCAGCCCGGTCAGCTGTGAACTGATGTATACGTTTCGCATCAGGTGGTAAGGTGAGTAGAGCACGAGGAACATGAGAGCGGTGGCGAGCGCCACGCGGCGGGGACGGAGAAAACTGACGGACCGCCGGCCGAACAGTCCTTCCTGAGTCTTTAAGAGGCGCGCGATGCCAAGAGTGAAGAAGCAGATGGCGAGCAGGGGTACGACGAAGCCTGTGAGGGTCAGCGACAAACTGTAGGCCAGGTGCCCTGTCGTTTCATGCCCGGACAGGCTGCCGAAATCGCTGCACTGGGTCCAGTTATTCAGCCTCAGGTCGGCCAGGATGAAGATCATCAGCGGGGTGACCTGCACGGTGACCAGGAGCCAGGAGAGGGCCGAGATCCAGGCGGCCGTTTTAAATTTCAGCAGGACGTGCTGGCGGAGGGGATTCTGGAGCAGCAGATACCGGTCCAGGCTGACCCAGGCCATGAAGAGGATGCTGGAGTAGAGGTTGATGTGCAGGATGAACCGATTGATGAGGCAGATCTTGGGTAGGATGTTGCCATGCTTCCGTGCGTATGTATATGAAAGGTATGGTAATGTGCACAGGAAGACAAGGTCGGACACGGCCAGGTTAAGGAGATACACATTAATGCTCCTCCATTCCCTCATCCAGAGCACATAACCCAGGATGACGATCGAGTTTCCCAGGAATCCCAGAACGAACTCCACCCCGTACATGACGGATAAGTAGTATATTTCCAGCTGGACGGACAGCGCCGAGCAGTTGGAGGTCTGGAGAAATGGTACAGAATAAAACTTTGTGAAACACACAGCAGATTTCTGAGACATGAACAAAAACCAAGACATCTAAAGTGTACTATAGGGGTTAGACAGAAAAAAATTAAATGCATTTAATGTCCTAATTCCATTACTATATAAAGTACACTGTATAGACGAAGGTATTGGGACACCTGGCCATTTATGTAATCCCATTCAAAATCCATAGGCATCTATAGGAAGCTGGTCCCCCCTTTGCAGCTATAATAGCTGCCTCTCTTCTGAGAAGGATTTCCATAAGATTTTGGGAGTGTTGGAATTTTTGACCATTCATACAGAAGAGCATTTGTGAGATCAGGAACTACAATCTCTGTTGTAGTTCATCCCATAAGCCACTGTGCCTGTGATTGGAAGATCGCCGGTCACATGTGCGTGGGCCCATGAGCAGGGCCCTTAACCCCCAGTTCCCCAGGTGCTATAGGTGGCTGCCCTTCAGCATGATTCCCGAGCTTGCTCTCAGCTGTGTGCCTCTCATGGAGAGCAGCATGGGGTAGGCAAAAAGGAGAATTTGATGATAATACAGTTGTGTGTGGAACTGTTCTGCCCAGCCGTGAGCATAACACCGGGAGGTGACGGCTGAACACTACTTCCTGGGTCCTTAGGAAGTGTGATATGAAGAAGCAGATAGTGAGTAGGTCACGTCTGTCAGGGTGAGGCCCAAAATGTACGCCAAGAACAGAGTAGTTGCATGTCCTGACATAAATATAGATACGGCTAGAAATATTCATAAAAGGTTTTCCCCATTTCATGTTTTTCATGAATTATGACTATGAATATCTTCATAATGGATAATAATGGTCAGCATAACATTTAAGGATGATTTGTGCTATATGTTCTTCATAGAACATTCATAATGCATAATACACATGACAATAATGTGTTATGCCTTTTTATGATATAGTTACAGTCGCCGTGTTTATAATACTTTATGAATGTATTTTAATCCATTATGGAAGTATATGTACGATTATAATACATTATAATAAGCGCTTTAAGTAAAATGTTACCAATATTTTTTCCCAGACGGGTACTGCGCGGATCATTTCGGAAGTGAATACAGTATGCCCTTTGTTTTACGTCTAATGAGAATAATATTGATGTTTTATGGATTTTTAGCAGTGGTGTTTCGGGGAAAATATTTAAAATATATGGCTCATTACGTACAGGACTACTCTGGAATATTTTAGCGCATAGCCCTGTAACTTGAACGACCGGATCGATTAAATTCGCTTGATTGCAAATATATGATATTCAAGTCTTTTCGTTGTACCTATCAAAGTTAGGATAATGGGTGCGAAAATAAGCGCATTTTGCGACTGTTTGGTTCTCAGGGTTTCAGACAGATGAATATTAAGGCGTTGTGATAAATTCTGAGGCATTTTGATGAATGGTCTTGACTGATCTTGAAATGAAACCTCGAGTTCTCTATGTCCGAGACCGAGTCAAAATGTAGTCGATTCTGAGACCAGACCAAGACCGGAAAAAGTGGTCCCGAGGCCAGAACACCACTTGCTGTGGAAGTCGCTCCCACAAAGCTTCCTGGATCAATTGAAACTGTGTTACCTGCTGAGCGTCAGTGAAGTATCCTAACATACCAGTTACTAAAGCAAGATACAACTTCATGTCAAACTTACCATGCAGAGTCCGGTGGAGAAATTGATGCTGAGAGTCAGGACCAGCAGTAAGGCGCTCATTGCAGGCGGCTCTGCGTTGCCTCAGTGCATCGATGCGGAAAGTGCAGGATATCAGTCATTTGCTGGTAAATAGGGGTCACAGGCAAACTATATTTGAGCAATATGTAAATTTCCTAGAACCTGCGTACTGTGCTATTTTGAGGAACTGAAATGCAGTATCAAGATGGAATTAGATGTCGTTGCTGTTTCACACCCACCACAAATGGTATCAGACATCATGTCAGAGATAGACCATGCAAATGCATTGAATTTATTATTAAGCCATGCTTTACACGCAGTGCTTGAATCGCTAATATAGCTGGAAAATATATCACAAAATGCCAACGCACCTGGCGTGCAAGTGATCACTTTTAAGGCTTGCAAGAACATATACGTTATGTTACGATGTCGACTGCAGGCGAGCGGGGAAATCAGGCAAAACGGGGTTTATTTGGACGAAGCATTGTTCAACACAGCTTTCCTATTGCCAAAAATTGATTACAGTCAATACCCTTGCACGAGCATTGTAAAAACCGTAAAAGGGTCATTGCAATGGGGGTGCATTATATAGTGTATACATCCCATGATGCATTTTTCATTCAGTGTGCTTTTGGTATATGTTCTTTTATTTCCTCTCAGTTATATGATATCACAGTGCATAATTCTGGTTTTGTAAAGCAACCTTGAATTTGAGCAAGTGCCATCCATCCATTTTCTGTGACCACTTGTCCTATTTAGGGTCACAGGGAGCCTGCAGCCTGTCCTGGAGGCACAAGGCAGGGAACAACCCAGGACCCCATTGCAGGTCACATTCACACACCATTTCACTCACACCAGTGGTCAATTTTCTAACTCCATTCAGCATAAGTATGCTTTTCGACTGTGGGGGGAAACCTCACAGCAGCAGGGGGAGGAGATGCAAACTCCACATACATCAGTAAATATTGCCAATCGACCCATTAGCACCATCCCCTCTCCACAAGAAACCCACCCTTGGCTACAGCAATCAAACTTTTCTGCAGGCACCACTGTTGGTCAGAGACCGGACATCCCCTATCTAGGGCCTCGCTAACTTGATTATTTCACTGCCAAGGAACTGTAAGTATGCAAATGGACTTTTCGTGGCTGTCACATATGATGCAATAAGCATTTCACAGTAGGTTGTGATGATGATGGTTTCATGATGATGATGGTGATGATGATGATGGTTTCATGATGATGATGGTGAAGCATGTGACAGATAAGATTTGAATTTGATATTGTGGGTGTGCGGGTTTTGAAAAGGAGAGCAAGTGTGACACTGTACTCATACCTGTGCAATTTGCAAATAAATTATAACTTAATTGACATTTAAATGTTCCAGCTAGTAACATTTTACTGAATTGATTATATTTTGAGTATATGAAACAAGCAAAATACTATACACTGTATGTACCTGTGTTATTTGTGTGTTAATATACAGTGTTATTGTTCAAAAGATAATCATCAGTTTATGGGCCTCAGATGTGATACAGGGGTGCCTATACTGTAAAAAATACCCGGTAAAAAAACCTTAAATGGCGACGGAAAAATACCGTGAAAAAATCAGGCAAAATACCTAGTCAGATACAGAAAAAGAACTGTAAATGTAAATATAAAATATTTCTGTATTTAGTACATTGTTTGACCGTTAAAAACACTGTAAAATAATTTAACGATGACGGAAAAATACTGTAAATATCAATCAGGTAAAATACTTTTTAAAATATATAAAATATTTGTAAGTATAAAATGTATCTTTATTTAATACGATTTTTAGTTGTAAGATGATTATTTCTTTTGCTTCAGTTACTGGTGTAATCTATAACATAATTACATGAGAATACGTGTTAAAATACAGTTTTGAATATGTAGTTCTACAGGTTATGGAAACAGGGTATACCGTTATACATTAAACAGTGCTCCTGTAATTTTACAGTAGACTTTATACTGTGGCGTCGGTGAGCCAAGCACCGTCTGGCCTATTTGCATGTGTAGTTCCCATTGTTTGTACAGTGACCCTCCCCCCTGTTAAAGCAGGTAGAAGTAATGTCGGTTCTTGTATGCTCTTATGTTTGTTGGTGTTCTATGGCAAGCTGTTTTGACATTTAATAGCTAGACTGGATATATATTGCAGATATCCGTAATTAAATTCCTGGTCAAAAAGAGCAGATATACACAATTGTCATTTCAGGTATCCACATCGTCATTCTTCCTAGGAGAAATGACGTCATTTTTGCCATTTATTGGGCTTTCAGTTGCAGATATCCACAGTTACATTTCAGATATCTAGAATTAACTACACTGCCTTTGACCATCTGTTTTTTTTTTAACTGCCATTTCTTTCGTTTTCTTCATAGTGCTGGATGACAAGGAAATTTTACATGTTACCTAATTTTTTTGTATCATAGTGAAATGTGAAGGGATATAATGATACTAAGTTCTTAAAAACATAGATGAACTTAAGTAAAATTAATTTAATGCCTGGGTTAAATATAGCAGATTATATTTAGAATAATCATTAATTATGAAACCTATACTGTATTTGGAGAAAATTGATTAAACAAATAAATAGTATCGGTTAGTTCAATTGGACCATTAAAAAAACTACGATATTTTTTACAACTTGCCATTTCGCGTTTATCTATATGATGCTATCATTTATTTTTTGTAGTATTTTTTAATGCATTTTCAGTCAGAGGTGCCAATTATTTTGGAGCCGTCTGTGATACTTGAAAATTGCATGCAATGAACAATGCACTTAATGCAGTTTTCAAGTTGAACGTTTACGTGCAGTTATTGCCGGTTTAAATAGTTATTTTGTGGATATACCAATGTCTCTTAAAATCGTACATTTTAATTGATGGGAGAACCCGATGAAGGAAGAGGAAAGAACTCATCTCGTCCTGCTTGAACTATAAGCCCAAGAAAAGGGAAAGAACGACCCCCGCTGTCCATTGACAGTCTATGTACTCACTTCAGACAGGGGCGTGGCTATGGCTGTTTCAAGGGGGATTAGCCCCGCTAAAATGTTTCTTATCCATCCTCCCAAATAAATTTATGCTGATTAGATTAAACACTATCTTCTCATTCATGATTAACCCAGATTCCCTAGTGAAAGACTTTGTCTCCTTTTTCATAAATCTCAAGTGACGCTCCTGCTACAGATCCTATAAATCCACACATCTTTAATTCCTCGACCGACTACTTAAAAAAGTGGAAGCTGGCAAAAACGACGTCATACATTTTAAAAGCACAGCTGGATATTTGACATTACAGTAAAACCGCTTAAAGTGAAACGACCGCCATTTTAAAGGTGAAGTCCCGGACCAATAGGATGGAAGGAGGACGTCGCGGAAATGGACTGAATACAAGAACACGTCGGCATATCCAGTGATACGCCGCATCACAGGAATGGAGTGATATCAATGCGCCCGAGAGACAGGGATGAGGTTAGGGTTAGGTCATGTCTAATGCAATAGACGTAAACGTGTATGAATTTAATTCAGCCATCTGATGGCGTGTTCAACATAGGGTTACGGGGACCATATAACTGGGCACAAGACATGGATCAACCTTGGACGGGACGTCAGACTATTATAAATCACAATTTAAACACGTCACCTAGTAATCTGCGCATCTTTGTAATGCGAGTGGAAACCAGAGTTGTCGAGCAACCGAAAAAATAATGAATACAGTACGTTCATAAGAGACAAAAAGATGTCGCCCAGGGGAAAACCCATAATTTATAGTAAAAGACTACCCTAAACCCCCTCCACATAACTTAAAGCTTCGCATTTTTGATCATTGGCTGATGACACATAAGTCAAAGACAGTCCTATAATGTGGCAGAGCGGACTACAGAAGTGGTGGGTTGGCGGAGCGATACGCAGTGACCGAACTGCGCGGTGGATACGTTAAATATGTGTGTACGTAGGCAGTTCCGCGTGAAGCAGATCGCAGTCTACGCCGGTTTGCGTCGCACGGAGTGGCAAAGCTAAGAAGATGGTTGCAAAACAGAGAATTCGCATGGCTAACGAGAAGCACAGCAAAAACATCACTCAGAGGGGTAACGTGGCTAAGACTATGGTGAGTATTTTGGCGTACTTTAGTAACGTACCGAGTGTATAACATAGCGGCAAGCCCACTGGAGTTCTTTCAAGCCTTGTATATTGGACTGGTTTGAAGTAACTGCCAGGCCTGAATAGAGTACCGCTTTTCTGCGCACGTTGCGTTTATATTTCTCATAAGTTGGTTAGACGCTGTTTTCCGGTTTTTACGCGTTTTTTCGTGATGAGTGTCGCGTTAATTTACGATCGCAGGAGTTTTGTCGTAAGTAGGCATTAATGTGGCACAACCTGAGTGCGCTTGGAGGGTGTGGGTCTGGTGGTCATCTGTCACTACGACCTCGGTTACTCCCATCGTTATTAAAATGTAACTTAAAATGTAACTTTGTTGGGTGCAGAGAAATTCCCCGGATGACAAGGTGTCGGTGGGACCCTGGTTATTGGCGTTGTTCATCTTTGTGGTCTGCGGTTCAGGTGAGTGCTTTTCATGGATAAATCAAATGCATCTATTTGATTATTCACTTATGTTCTTGGAAGTGTTAACACCGAGCACTAACTGGATCTGTATGTGGACTTTCATCGGACACTTTTAAGCGTCTTTAGTATTGTTTCCTCAAATAATAAGTAAAATACAAATTGTAATGCTGGCACAGGAAAAGAATCATCCTTATCTGTTACAGACACTTAAAATTTGTGCTGTGCAAGGTAGGGTAAAAAAAATCTGCCGCATGTATTGTGATAAGACCATCAGCTTGATAACAGATGGGGTTTCTCGCGACCTTGTTTAAACTATCCTGGTACAACCTGGATTGGTCGGGGCTCTGAACGACGGTTATAGCTAATCTGGTGACCTTCGGCAGTTGCTCTTTCAGTTTGCTTTGGGTAACCCCGTTTTAATATGGAGCTGAAATGGCAAGGACTGTCCGATTCTGTCCAGTTCTTTTTGTGAAGCATAGTAGGAATGTTTGGGCCTACAGGATTCTGTCTGGGGATTTTGGTGAAGTTTTCAAAAAGACCAGACTTGACAGCTGGATTATGTGGCTGGCAAATGGGATATTAAGATGGGTAGTTAAACCACCAAAGATGTGGTAAAACATGTTAATATGATGCAGGTAGGTGTTCCTGATTTTTAACACGTGTGCCTTTCTCCCCCCCCCACAGCGATTTTCCAGATTATTCAGAGCATCCGGATGGGCATGTAATGTAGAGGCATCTTTGTCTTCGGGCTGCCTTGCTGTCCAGTGGAGTCCCAGCAGTCTGTACTCAACCTTTTCCAACGGTTATGCCAGCAGGCAGAGATGAAGAAGAGTGGCTGCCTGATGATGGTTGACCAACTTTCTTTTAATTCTCAGGCTTTATAACTAGCAGGTTTTTTTTTTTTTTTTTTTTTTTCTTTTGAATTTGTGCCTTATATGAAACAATTGAAGCCAAACGGTTTCTACATTCTGCATTCCAGTCTGGAATTTTGGATCAAATACTGTGATGCTGTGTTATCGCTGAATGGCTTCGAGCCATTCGTAAGCTGATGATCCCCATTCCATTTGTAAATTCGGTTTGTCTTCTATGCACATGATTCCAGCCTAATCGCATGTTGTGTCCTCCATTTTAAAAGTTTATGGTATAGGTGTTGTTTTATTCACCCTGTGTTTGGCTGCTCTTGTTTGTTCCTGACCAAATTCTGGCTGGACTGGAGGCCCATGGTGGAAGTCTGGGACAAGCTTTGGGGAAAAAGAAGTGATTTCCTTCCACATCGATATACAAAATGTACTATAATTGTGTGTCTACAATATTTATGCTTGATTCTGTGACTGTCAGTCACCTTTTCATGTCTGTCCAGTTTTCTGTACATTTGGGGGTGGGTCTCAGGAGCCAGCTGTGTCCGTCTTCAGTCCTTTAACTATTCTGCAGTTTGTGTGGCTGGAGGTGACAGCCAGTTTGAAGGGGGGGTAGTTTTGGAAGGCAAACACATACAAAATAAAGCCTGCATTTTCTGCCAATTGGAACAAATATGTTGAAGGTGGTGCATGAGATGAACAGTGTCATGTTACTCATCCAATTAGGGGACAATGGATTACTGCCAAAAGATGAATGAAATACATCAGCTTTGTGGATGATTCACAAAATTTTAATATACAAAGTACTTGTACATTTGTCATTGTCATGTGTGAACTTCTTATCATACAAGTAATTATTTTATTAACAAAATGTTGTGCCTATGTGATCATTTCCACACATCCTGGTGTTTCAAATGATTTGTTAGGCCCAAGCTGCCCCATATGCTGTGTAGATCATTTCCATACTGGAGGTACCAATGTGAATCATGTATTCTGAGCAGTAGTACAGAGCTGAGGTGAGAGTTCAGCCCAAACCCTGGACTTGTAGTGAAACCAGTCGGGCCACTGTCCGCTGTTTCATTAAGGTTTCCATTAAAAGATCGCAAAATGTAACGGTTTGTGATATGTGACCTCACTACATGTGGCGGCTCTTGTACCAAGAAATATGGGATGGCCACAAGAGGGCAGCATGTCCCTCCATTGCAGACTTCCGGATGTGATTTGTCTGGCGCCGTGGAAGCCACCTCACTTCCGGCGGATGTTTCCCAGCTGTATTTCCAGTGTCACTGTTATGGCTGTTTAAAGAGCACCGACTCTTTAAGAGACAGTCGCAATTCTGGCGTCGTTTCTGTCCTCCGCACGATAGCAGAAGGCCGTTTGGGTTGGCTGGCCACCCCTGGACGTTGGGCCTGTACAACGCTGCGCTTTCTGGACAACCGGCTGTGCACTCGTCACACGACACCGGGTTAGTTGACTTTATCTACAGTAAAGATATATTAAACCAGAAGGGGTTTCAGGTCGTTTGAGCGTCGTATGAAGTGTTGTTTTATAGTGACGGATCGCATTACGCCAGTAGGACTAGTCAGTCATAATTTGCTTATTTTCGGAACTACTGTGCTGATCGGTGGACCGATCGCTACGTGGTACCACGTAAATAGCGGAAGATCCTGACTATTGTTTCGACAGTTCATGTTGTTGACTGCATAATTAGATGGCGTGTTAAGTTGTATAAACATCTCGGAGGCGGGTTAAACAAGTTTGGTGTAGTCGGTCATCCATAAACCGAGTACCGGACGGTAGTTTATAGCGATCTCATCGAAGTAGAGCCGCAAATTGCTACTGTGTAGTAAAGACTATACCGCTTAGGCTCAGTCTGACAGACTTAGAGAGGGCATCTGACTAATATAAGCGATTTATTTTTAGAGTGCTTTGACAGCTTGGTTTAGCTGTCGTGCTTTTGTAACCTTACACCATCCTCAGCCTTTCAGAACTTCCCTCCTTCAGCCCAGTAAATGCTACATACTGGTTTGCTTTTGTGGCAAGGGCGCTTGCGGAAGCTGACAGCTGGATTGACGTCACACTTAAGTTCGTAGAACAGTGCTTATCAGATTCCCTTCAAATGACTTTTGGAATAAGCTTTCTCGGTATCTAGGAACGATCCTTCGTTTGATCCACTCAGATACCAGTTTTCCCTCAGTATTTCCTGTATCCGGTTGCTATCACTTCATTGGCGAGTAGTAATAATAATAACTGTGCATATGAGACACACATGGGCGTAAATTAAGGCGGGTGGGGGGGCTGTATTTCCCTTGGAGACACACATCGTGTGACAGCACTCTAATCAGTGAGCAGCATCATAGACTTGCGGTGTCTAATATGTACCACTTGATGACTGTATCCAAAGTATCGGAGGTGTAGACAAAGGTAATGGAGTGCCTGCACATATTTATAGCCACACATGGAGGCCCACGGTTCTGGCCGACTGCTCCCCAGGAAGAGGCGCAAGGAGGACTCGAATGGGGAGGCGGAGGAGGGAGAGCGGCCCGGGAAGGTCCCTCGCTGCTCTGTGGTAAGTGAGCACGGAGCATGGAGAGCTGTGTGTGTTACTGGAACACCAGTAGCTCTAACCAGTATGATTTAGTCGGTATGCTTTCCAGGGCCTCGCAGATCCTGCCCCGTTTTCGGACGAGTTGGAGTCCAGCGAGTCGACGCCGTACCTCCGTGTCAGTATGGAAGAGGCCCGGAAAGGCACCCCACGTGAGTCTCACGCTGGTGCACTAACGCCCAGCATACCTGCCGCCCCGCAGTGTACCGTGACCTGCTGCCCGCCCTCTGCCCACAGCGGAGAGGCCGGTGCGCGTGTATGCCGACGGGATCTTTGACGTGTTCCACTCCGGTCACGCTCGTGCACTGATGCAGGCCAAGGGCCTCTTTCCAAACACGTACCTCATCGTGGGAGGTCAGTATTCTACCGCATCCTGTGCCATTGTCTTTGCCTGTCACCTTACACTTTTTTAAATTGGGCTTTATATGTCGTTTTGCGGGGGCGGCATGGTGGTGCAGTGGTTAGCACTGTTGCCTCACACCTCTGGGACCTGGGTTCGAGTCTCCGCCTGGGC
>JABFDZ020000047.1:13917293-13933902 GCA_019775955.2 Pollimyrus isidori
GCTGGCCCCCCATCCAGGGTTGTTCCCTGCCTCGTGCCCGTTGCTTCCGGGATAGGCTCTGGACCCCCCACGACCCATTAGGATAAGCGATTTGGAAAATGGATGGATGGATGTCGTTTTGCACACTGTCCTCATGCCTTAATCCCAATGTTTTAGCGCTAGGATCTAACCTGCAGCATCGTAACCTTACACGAGTCGCACTTACTGAGAAAGCACAGAACAACTTAATTGCTATTTTCCCTAATGACATCTTTAACGTTCTTTGTGACGCTGTTGGCCCTCTCGGTATTAACGCGCAGTGTGCAGCGACGACTTGACGCACAAGTTCAAGGGTTTCACGGTGATGACCGAAGATGAGCGCTACGATGCCGTCAGCCACTGTCGCTATGTGGATGAGGTCGTCCGCAACGCACCCTGGACCCTGACACCTGAGTTTCTCGCAGAACATCGGGTAAAGGAACAATCCTTCGTTCTCAAAAATAGTGTGCGCACACACACACACACACACAGGCACCAAGCACGTCTGCACATGTCCACATAGTTTTTGGTTCACTGTTCTAGGGTCTAACCATGGAGAAAAGTATACTGCCTGACCAAAAGAGAAGTCAAAATTTGAATTTAAATCGGCAAGTACTTAAGGTGACAGTGGTTAGCGCTGCTGCCTCGCAGTAAGAAGGTCGTGGGTTCGGTCCCGGGTCCTTTGTGTGTGGAACACGCTCTCCCTGGGGTCAGCTGAGCACCCAAATGTACTGAATGGCCAGGTTCTCTCTTTCTTAATGGCATCTATTCCAGGATGAGAACGCCGAGATTCATTGTTCAGGTTGTCAAAGAGCGGTTCAGGGAGCACGAGGAATCATTTTCACACGTAAATCGGCCTCCAGAGAGTCTTCACCTTAATGGCGCTGAAAGTCTTTGAGACGTGCTGAAGAATTGGTTCAGGTCACCTATCGTCAATTCAAGAAGTGATGAATGTAGATCTAGATGAAGACTGTTGGGATGTTTACTTATGCATGTGGAAACGATGCATTGATGAACGGGCACCGTAATTAAATCCGAAGGCAGTCCAATTAAATATTAAACCAGGCAGTTTAGATAAGTACTCGACTTAATGCTGTCGGTACATGACTTCATATTTTGTTGTTTTTTTTCTTCCCTCCTTCTCTGTCAGATCGACTTTGTGGCTCATGATGACATCCCATACTCGTCGGCGGGGAGCGACGACGTATACAAGCACATCAAGGACGCTGGTTGGTGTCGAAAGATTTGGGAAACATTTCAGTACACGATGCTGAAAATAACCCCTTCTGATTGGCTGTGGTCTGTCACGGGACAGGTATGTTTGCACCGACACAGCGGACAGAGGGCATCTCCACCTCTGACATCATCACGCGCATCGTCCGCAACTACGATGTGTACGTGCGCCGTAATCTACAGCGAGGGTACACCGCCAAGGAGCTCAACGTCAGTTTCATCAATGTGAGTCCTGCACAGTGGTTGGGGGGGGGGGGGAGGGCAAGCCCTCGTGTTTTGGGAAAGTCTATGTGCCGAGTCGAGTTTTCGCTGCCCGCCCCGTCTTTCAGGAGAAGAAGTACCACCTGCAGGAACGGGTAGACAAGGTGAAGCGCAAAGTGCGTGACGTAGAGGAGAAGTCCAAGGAGTTTGTGCAGAAGGTGGAGGAGAAGAGCATCGACCTCATCCAGAAGTGGGAGGAAAAGTCCAGGGAATTCATTGGCAACTTCCTGCAGATGTTTGGCCCAGAGGGGGCACTGGTGAGTTGGTCAGCTGAAGAACCCACAGCAGAGGTGGCCAGCTCAGGTCCAGAAAGTACAAATCCAGTTGAGTGACTCTTTATAGTGGTTGACACAAAATCTTTGTAAGAATTTTTACATTCTGGACCTGCACTATCCAATTCTGATCCACAGAGCAGGATTGGTACATCTGTATATACTAGTGCGGTGTTTTCTGAAAGACGGTGGGACGGAGCAAAAATGTGAGCTGCCTGGCAGGGAGCAGAGTGGGAGCAAAATGTGCACCATCTGGGTGGGGGGTCCCGAAGATGCATCCATGCACATACAAAAGTGCATCTAATGAAGTTCAAACTGCTTTTTATTTCTCTCGCATTCGATGACCGGCTGCGTTACAGACTTGACCAAATGCAGTCACAGGCCAGCTTATTGAACTTATCGTCACTTTCAGCGTGTCCAGTATCTGTGACGGAGGGAAGTTTGGTTTTTCTACTAGTATGTTAACGAGCCAAAAAAAAAGTGTGCGCTAATATTAGGGAATTTAAGGGTTCGTGGTGTAAGAGAGGCTAGAACAGTCGCGTAACTGTGAACCGAATGTGCCCGGCGTGGTCTGCTCCAGTGACTCTGCATGCTTGAGCTGACCTTGTTAACTGCCCCCCCGCAGAAGCACATGCTGAAGGAGGGTCGCGGCCGCATGCTGCAGGCCATCAGCCCCCGGCAGAGCCCCCGGCAGAGCCCCAGCAGCAGCCCAGCCCGCGAGCGATCCCCCTCCCCGACCTTCCGCCTCCCCTTCTTCAGCATGACGTCCCCCCTCCACGGCGTCGCAACCACCGATCCCATCAGTGAAGACGAGGAAGACGAAGAGTAGGACCTTCGTGGTGGCCGCCTTGCTGGGACCCTCCTGCCCTCGGCTCTCCTGCCCGGTCCGTCGAGCCGGAGGAGCGCCTGCCATCTTTAGGCGGAAACTGCGAAAACCAGCCAGCCGCTGCACTTTAAAAGGAGCGGACCGGGCTTGTATGAGTTGGCACAACCGGACCATCCCGCAGCCCTGCAGGGGCGTGTGGAGGGCCGGTACCGTTTCTCAGAAGCTGGTGGGCGGCGCGTATAGATGTTTGTAAAACGTTATTTTTAAAGTCATCTTTTAAACATATTAACCACTTAAATCACAAGCCGCCATTTAAGGGGTTGACGGAGAGGCCACCTGTATTCAAACCCACACATGCTCCACATTCCCCACTACTAACCCTGAGAATGCACTGCCCAGCACTGCTCTGCTCTTCTTTACGGTTCGTTTGGTAGTATTTTTTTTTTGGGGGGATCCTCTTTGCCATTTGAGGCCTGGGTTACTTGTCTTTCCTAAGGGTTTGGGGGTTTTAACCAATTCCACATGCGGATACACGTGCAGCCTTTTAAATCGTCCGGTACTTTTCAGAGGGAAAGGTCTTTAGAGAAAATGCTTTAATCTGCCGCTCCCAGTGATCACATGAGGAGGAAAATCGAAGCAATATAGTATCACATAGGAACTGGGCAGTTGGATCTGACTGTATGATTTTCTTGCTTCTGCTCGTAAGATGATGATTTCTGGTCACACGCACCTTAAGCCGTGAAAAAGCATGTTCGATCCAACCAGCATATTGCGTATCTTCACACAGTCAGGATTACTCAAAGTAGCTGTCAGTCATGTGACCGTCGCCTCCAATTGCCTGGCTGAAAATGTCTTGTTACCAGCCGTCCATCACTGTTGAGCTGAGGTGCAAAGCCAGCCTGCCTTTCAAAGTTAACCGCACTATGTATGTTTTATTCTCGACTCTGCTTTTGACATATTCCGTATAATTACTGACCGGAGGATTTGCCTTTTCAACGTCTCGACAAGAGATCAATGTGGATCTAGATCTTGGATCACTGGTAGCTCTCGCCCTGCGCCTCCTGTCGGCAGCATTCGGTGGCGCTACCGGACGGACTTGAGTGGTGCCTCAAGCACTGGAGCACCATTTCCCGGTAGATTCTGGTTGTGGGAACCCTTCGTTTGTGCCCCTTATGCACGTCTGCAGTTCCTTTGCTCTTTCCGGCAAGAAGGCTCCGTATAACTGTCATTAACTCCTCTGTTCTGTGGGCCTATCATGTGTCCTGAGTTAATAAATTTACATTTTAAAACATGCATTTCTTGTATCCATACTGGGCTGCTAGAGCTTAAAAACAATGGCAAGTCTGTTCCAAGTGCTGGTCACAGTCCCTGTCCCATGCAACAGAGAGGGGGATGAATACAGAAGGCATCTGTGAGTCTCAATTTCATCCATCTGTGCATTTATCATACCCGTGAAAGAGATTTTGAAAATTCTTAAATCACTTTAAAAACACCCTTGGAACAGGGAATAGAGAACCCCAAAGCTGCACCAATGGGGAATAGGGAACCCCAAAGCTGCACCAATGGGAAATAGGGAACCCGAAAGCTGCACCAATGGGAAATAGGGAACCCGAAAGCTGCACCAATGGGAAATAGGGAACCCCAAAGCTGCACCAATGGGGCCCGATACAAGCTGAGCGACGTGGAAGACCAAGGACTGCACCCAGCAAACCGTTGATGTATCTGCAGATTTGAATTATCCAAACAGTACAAAACTAGTCAAAGCTACATTCTCAAGCTGAAACGGGCCGTGTTGAATTCTGATTTTACCAGTAATGCTTCGAGTGCAGATATGAGTACAGACGTAGAGTTGTATAGCTACTGATTCCCAACAACCATTTATTAAGTGGCGAGGAGATGAATTTGCTGCTGCTGGCTTAAGGCTGGATTGTGATTACAGGTTGACTGTAAACCTACTGTACCCCCCCATTCTCATAATACCTCTTCTCCAGTCCTTGGGGTTTAACTGCATGATGTTTTCCAGCAAGCCAGCAGCAAGCCACCAAGATTATTCATACAGGTTATCAATCGGTACAGGAGCAGGACACAAAGCATAAACTACTTCTAGAGGAGCGACGGGTACTACATTAACACAGCTTGGGAGATAATACTGAAAAGGGCTGAAATTAAGCTTTCCGTGGGGGCTATAGTGTTAGCCAGGAGTGCCTAGTCACTTAATCCAGGGCTGGTTATGCATCAGTTGAAGTTAGACATCGCCCCTGACAGAAGGGACGGCCTGCCTAGCAGCGCGTCTCATAGATGCCGCTTCGACCAATGTAGCGAACCCATTTGATGACGTCGTGGTCGCTGTAGTTCAGCTTGGGTTCAAACACCTTCAGGTAGCGCACCTTGAGCCCAGACGGTGCAAAGGGTACCTGCGAGGAGCGAGATAGTCACAGTCAGTCAGTCACAGTCAATACTAGGGTTGCACTAACAGCATATTAATAAATATTCTAAAGCAATATTTATAACATCGAAAATAATGATCTAACCTGGCATAACCAGACTAATACGGTTGAAAAGTCTGCATCTAGATGTCGCATATGTAATGTTGCAATGAAGTGGTATCTGTACTTGGAATCGGAAAACTTTCACGAGTACATGAGCACAGCATCGGCCAGATACCCCGATGTTGGTACTGGTGCATCCCTAAGAGATACTGAGTAGACGGTGTGAGAGCAGGGGTACAGTCACACTGACCTCAAAGTTCATGGAGATGGGGGGGCGGGCCCACTTCTTCTTGTCATTAGTGGGAAGTAGTTCAATCTCAGCACTGATCTGAGACTCCTTCATGCCGGCCATGCGCTTGATCCTGAGAGGGGTAACAACATTTTTACCTATGCCGCTGTGTACATGGGGAGTCTGTGTTTTCCCCCTGACAATCCACCGTTTCAGTCCCTGTCTGGGGGTCCCCAAGGACTGGGGTGAGAAACACTACTTCAAGTAATCTAACCCTGGGATATAAATAAGTGTCACTCACTTCCACACGATGGCGTTCTCACTGGCCTTGTACTTGGCTTTGCCCTTCATACAGATCACCTGAACCCCGCTGGTGTTGAGAGGGGTGGGAATGCGCACCTGGGGGAGAAGGCACAGGGGTAGACGTGTCATCAGTTTCCCATTAGATAGATATTTTTCATTGTTTGCTCACGTTTAATCCCCTTTCAATTTTTGGCGTAGAATCCACGGCCATGAATTTACACCCCGTTCCAGACATCGGCAGCATCCTTCTGACTGCTCGATAAGAATCAGACCATGGCTCTCGCTCACCTCGATCTTCTGTGCCAGCAAGGAAGGCTTGAAGTTGGACTTGATGACAACCTTCACCTCTAGCTTGGTACGGCCTACCTCTCTGACCAGCGGAATGACCCGGAAGGGTAGGATGATGTCCTTCGTGGTTCGGTACCTGGAAGACGATCGACCGATCCAGGTAACACGAGGTTAACACCCAAGAAACCACACCCTGTGTTTACAGTGAGAAAACTAGTCTGATCTAATGACCACATTCTGTTTAGCCAAAACATTGCCAATTGAAATTGTTTCCTACTCTCAACCTAATGTCAACATCACAGTTACACAACTCAAACAGTCATGGCAGGGTGGTGGTGGTGGGGGGGGGGGGGTCACCTCATGAGTTCATATTCCCCGTCGGGGGGGATGAAGCTGATGCTCCTCTCCGAGTCGAATTTGCTGAGCCGCACGCATTGGTGGAAGGTGCAGTCGTCGATGGCGATGGACTGCTTCCCACTGCTGCGGGGGGGGAACAGATACTGAGCTGAGTACGAGCAAAGAAACCCCCCCCCTCGACATAGGGGGCTCAATGCGCCGCAGCACATCCAACAGCCATACTCTATAAAAGCACATGCGAGAGTAACACCTGCACACAGACACAGAAGAAGCCTGAATGGACCAGGTGAGGAGGCCTACCTTCCCCCCAACTCACTGGAGGAGGAGCAGAGTGAGAGAGAGGGAGAACAAGGAAAAGTAGGAGCTTAGGAACTAATCCATTTCAAAACACTTCGCATTTTCCCACGATCACGAACATAAAATTAACATTCCGATTTTCGTAAACGCAGATCACACTCCTGCTTTAAAATTCCCCACCTCTTTCCCGCATCGTCCGTCGCGCCGCCCTTGCCCTGCTTGTCGATGACGATCTTGTCATTCATGCCAAACTTACACTCGGGCATTCCGCTCAGGTAGCTCTTCATCACCACCCGGCCGGACACGTGAGCACTCAGAACCTGGCCTGGGGACGGTCGGCACAAGCCCGGTCAGTGGGCGAAATAAAGAGAGGAGCCGGCTGAAATGCCACCACCTGCCACTAGGGGCAGTCAACGCCTACCTTGTGGAGACATGAGCAGGTTGACGCTCTCCAGCACATCAAGAAAGAGCTCGTTTCTCCGGTACTTGATCCCCTCACGGCGCCAACCGATCTGCCCCGTCACCTGGCTGGTGATCTGAGACTGTTCCTCCTTGGTCTGCGGAGAGGCAAGTTCATCTTTGCCATCCATACATCTTCCGGCAAAACCTCATCAACGAAAACTCGCGCATATATGGACGTGCGACTCACCTGATGCTGGAGGTGAGATGTTCCACAACCAGCAGGTTCCAAGAAAGGAGACGGGACAGTGTTAAGGAATGCCGCTTACTTCACCACACACACAAACCAGTTCATTAAAATGTCCTTGTGAACTCCTAGCTGGGCTTGGGCAAAGTAAGAAAGCCCCACTGCATCCTAATCTTTAATCCAACACCAGTTAATGGCGTAAGGGCCGGTAAGAAATGTGGGGGACACCTGGCTCTTGATGCCCTGCTGGGTAATGAAGGTCTTCAAGGCTCCCGTCTCGGAGTTCTGTGGGTAGCCGAAGTCCAGGATCTCTGCAGGATGCAAAGACGCAAATAAAAACGAAACATCACCATACTGGAATGTTTGATCTAAGAAACTGGGCGAGCGGAGTAGAGTCTTAGGGTCAGTCTTAAAGGAAGAGCGGAAACCCCGATTCAGTGGCAGCCGAAGTGCATGATGGGTGTTGCACCAATTCGGTGGCAGTCGAAGTGCATGATGGGTGTTGCACCACCTCCCTGGTAGCAATTGGTTTAGAGCAGGTGCAGATACAGCTTAGATCTAAAGTAAGATTTACTCAGAGAGGTTTGCAGAGCCTAGACAGCAATGCTTAGGGATATAGGTAGCATAGTGGTTAAATATATATATTGGCAACAACCAGCCTGTCAGTTCACACGCCTAGAAGCTGTGGCAAAACGTACAGCTGAATGAACGTATGAGGTTTTGATTATGCTGTTAACCAAGCGATATAACGTGTCAGGAACACCCCCCAGCACTGAAGGGGGAGGGGGGGGGCGTCGAGAATGAAGCCCACCGTCCAGCAGCTCATAGATCAGCACGAAGTTGTTCTTGATGTTCTCCTCGCTGATCTTGCCGAAGTAAGCGGTCATGACGTCGCACATCTTGTAGAGGAACTCGAAGACCATGGCGGCGTTGACGTTCTGCTTGGTGACGGCTGCCAGCCAGATGTTGGAGCGCTTGACGTGGAAGAAGCTGGTGCGGGCGATGTTGGTGACGGGCGAGCGGACCTGCTGCCGGGCGTGGATCACGTTCACGCGGAACGCGTCCACCGCGTTGCGCCTGGGGGGTGAGGCGACAAGGCCGACCTTCACTCAAAATTCCGAGCGAGCACAAGTGGCACTCAGGCACATGAACCTCCAAAAACTCACCCTATGTCATCACGGTACACGCGGGAGATCAGCACCTCTCCCTTGTGGTTGTAGATAAACAATCCTCCGATCATTGTGAATCTGAATCCTACGTAGCCATAGTGAAGTCCAACCCTATGGGGGGGGGGGATATTTATAAAGCTTCCCAACTAACGATTCATTCAAAAAAGCAGCAAAATGATGGTATTCCCCAAGCTACAGACGTATGAAAGTCTGGGGCCTCTTAGGCTGACACGCTAGTCAAGATGGGGGGAATAACGTAATGCCTACTAGGTTACATATATCCAAGGCCGGACGAGGAAATTCAGTGAGCCAGATACCTCAACAGCAGAAATAGCTGGTCCTTGCAGCGGCCATTTAAAAGACCGGTGACACTAAAATCTTATATTTGCAGCCGGTATTTTTTCGTCCTGCCGACTCCGCACGGCTTATTACACAACCTTTGCTAAATCATACACTATAGCATGGGCTTTTAAAAAGGGTTTTCTTAAAAGAGTGACAGGACGAATGTGTAATGTGTGACTATCGGTAATAGTCATCATAGATGGAGCACATTTCATATCCCTTACTCTACACCTCGATAAAAAATAATTATGAAGTACTGACCATTTAATGGAGTAAGTAAAATCAATTTCCAAAAACACAGAAAGCAAAGACCGGTTTTATACTCCAAAAACGGAGTCGATGCCATATGAGAATTTGAGATTAGAAGACCTTAATGCACCACTTTGCTTAAGATTCCAATTAAGTGTGTCGAGTGAAAATGAGAGGAAACCATGAATCGGAGTATTTAACAAGTTTTCCAGCGCTAACCCACTCGCAGTGAGAGGTCTCCGTTATTTCTAACATCCGTAACCAGGTCATAACGAAAAACCCAGGAGACACCCATGCTCTTTAAAATGGCTATCTTTACACTGGAGTTGGTTTAGCAGCTAAGCACCTTTACACATAACTAAACTTACCGTGTTCCACGCCTCTTCACAGGTAACCTTCGCTGCTGCCTCCAATCGATAACTCACTAACATTCATTCAAGATGTCTGCAGTCGCTCCTCAGAAGGCTGTCAGCTGACAAGCGTCATGACGTCATGACGCAGTGACGCGAAGCGCATCAACGTTCGCGAGGGAAACTAGCAGTGAGAAGTTTTTTTGGACCATGACGAATTCTGTTGCACAGTTTTTAAGTTATTTTGCTACTTCACTTATCATGATTAGCAAGAGATTTCACATGTTATTCGGTTCTGTTTTCACAGATAAAAACTGTTTTTTTTCCCTGGGGCATAAAGAGTAAGTTGTTTTAATGTTTTCTTGGCAGCGTACCTTACCAGGATATTACAGCTGTATCATGTATGGTGATAATCTACTTCGGATAATTCGTACGCATAAGTGGATATTTGTGGATATATCAACTGTATTTCCGAGAATTAGATTTAATCATGTAAATCACAAAGTAAACATCCCATTCCACCAGATGGTGTATCAGCTTTACAGCTAGTAATACAGTTCATGTAATGCCGGTGTTTTGACGAGTTGAACTACCTATGGATTCGTACTACCGAGTCTTTTTGCGCCTGTGCAGTTCACCGTTAGGTTTTAGGGTAAGTGTTTCAAGGGTTAGGGTTATCGATTAGCACTACGGTAGCCAAAGTAGCTCAACTCAACAGAACACCAGCTTAGATCATTCCTCGGGGCTTCCTGTGACCTTGGGAAGATTTCACCCAGTACTATTCAGCGAAAACATAGAGGGGAGTTTTTCATCCAAGGCTATGAATACTGCACAACCTCCACAAGGTTGTTTGGGTTTCCTAACAATTTAAACATCTATCAAAGTAAACTGGTGAATCAAAATGTTTCCAAAATGTACCCATTGCTGAACTGACACTGTGCTGCAGTGGTCATCAACCCCGATCCTGGAGATCTCCAATACTTCCCTGCATCAGGAGTAATGAAGTAGTGCCCCGTTCAGTACATCCCCTGGCTGCCTGTACTGGATAAGCCATCGAAGGATGGAAGTCACCCCACATTATTAAAAATCAATAATTCACTCCACACACGGAATCTGTCACAGTTTATTTTTATTATATATATATAATTTTCAGCAGGTGTTTATAGCCATGCAGCACTGCAACATCAGTGCACTGAACTGTGGTGCAGTGTGTGCATGAATGGGCAAACCCAAAACACAAACTGCAGTCAGTGCTGAGAAACGCAAGCAAGCCTTCAGCCAGCAGCATACACCTGCAGGTTACTTTATGGATCCCCGTGGGGAAATTCTCTTTACAAAATCTCCCAGCTGGCTCTCTGTAGGTGAGAGTAAGCGGGCCACAAAGCAGCGCCCAGAGAGCTGGGGGGGGTCAAGGGCCTTGCTGAAGGACCCGCAGACCTGGCGAGGCTGGCCTTGAACCAGCGACCTTCTGGTCACAGGCGCAGACCCACTGAATCACACGCTGCCTCAAAGGTGCATTTAGCGAGAGGCGCCTCCACATACCTGCTGTGCTGCTTTTGAATAACCTGCATCAGCAGCTGTCACTGGCACTCTACAGTTAACACTGCATGTGTATATGTGTATACCAGTTACAGCAGGAAGTGTCACTAACAAAGAGAACCACAAACTATGTTTGGTACTGAAGGGCTAAAATGTTCTGCGTTTACCGTGGACTGGACGCTTACAAACAACTAACACTCATCGGGGGCATGTCTGACCTTGACCGGAATTACCATTGTCTTGAGGTGGGCCCTCTTGGGGTTTGGCTGCACTCCTGGAGACAGACAATACTTGAAATTAATAACTGAAGCCGAACGATTCAAATGCAACCTAACAGACCAGCTACAGACGCTAACGGAATCTACACCAGTCTGTCCCGCTTCTGTATTTTGTTCCAGCTGCCTGTGCTTGCAGAGGACTTGAAAAAGCGCACGGAGTCGCACCTTCCTAGGTCCAGCACAAGAGTTGCTGTCTGCCCCTGCTGACACCCCATTCGTTACACGAGGAACAAACGGGCAACACTTAGGGGCAATGTCCACCGCGTTCTCACGATACAGACAGCACAGTCGTACATTTGTAATACAGATCTTCGACGAACAGATTGAACGTCATTCAAAATTCAACTTTGAATACACTGCAGAAAGCTAAAAAATTTTTTTTCAAATTGCGACCCTAGATGTCAGCATATCCAGCAATGTCTCAGACTGACAACATTCTACATACATTTTAAGAATCTTACCCCAATAGACACTCGGAACCGGCGGCTTGGTTCTAGCTGTAGTCCCTATAAAGGAGAAAAAGAAAGAACAGACAAGCTTATATAAAGGCAGCGTGAAGGCTGCGGCTTTTAAGCCCAATGAGTGTCTGGCTGATGCACCCTTAGGTAACTTGAATTCAAACAAAAATGAGAACGCAAAAAAGTGCGAGAATAGCACCTGCGTAAATATTAAACATGGCATGGACATCAATACACTAAAAAAAATAATCAGCTAATTCCTAGACAAAACCTAAAAGTAAGCCGGAGATACTACTGCACCCGGAAGTCACGTCCTCTCTATATTTTATTCCAGCTGGATGTGCTTGCAGAGGACATTAAAAAGCACGGAGTCGCGCCTTTCTCCGTCCAGCACAAGAGTTCCTGTCTGCCCCTGTTGACACCCCATTCGTTACACATGGAACAAACGGGCAACACATAGAGGCACTGGTTTTCCGCAAATATGAATTATGAATTCAGACGAAGCAGGACCCTCAATTAGTCACTCACCTTTCACGATGAGACGGAGATATTACACGTGGGAAGGCCAAATAAAACTACGCAGCAGTAACAAGACTCGAGTGCACATCCGTACTACTATTACTCTAAATATGAAAGCAATCAATAATCAGGTATGACCCACAATCCCGAAAAGTAAAATGTATGTTTTACACACACTATTTTACATTCCGTCTCATCTGTCCCTGTTAGACCATCACCTCCGCTGTCCTAAAATCGAAATCCCCTAAATATCGGAGGCATCGTACGACTATAAACAAACTACTGTAAACCAACAGCAACTTGCGGAACATGATATTAATTAGAAACGAAAATTAATACTCGTTACACACAGTCAATAGCTACAAGAATTGACTGTAATTTAACTCACGCCGCCGCCAACAACCGGCAAAGGCAGTGAAATGGATGACGAGGAGACCGCAGAGCATGCTGGGAAACTGAAAGTTGTTTGTGGCAGCGCCGGATTAAAATTCTCAACCTTAAAGTCTGGTTATATTTAGAATAATATTTCGTGTTATGTTATTTTAAGCAACCATACTTCATTAAGTTTCATCTGTTATTTTCAGCTCTTTTTTAAAGGGATGAAACTAAAGAGGGCGTAATAGCTAGTTTACTTAGCTTTCAACCCTGCCTAGTTAGGCTTAACCAAAAGGCCCCGTTGACAAATTACTGTATGTAGTTTTTAACCATACAGCTGCATGGTTACGGCGAAACAATGCTTTTGAGAAACACCCCGTCTACTACCTGAACTACCATGCTGCATGATATCCAGTTTGATTCAGTTTGTATAGCATCTTTCCCAACATTGTTGCCCCAAAGCACTTAACAAAGAGTCAAAGAAACTTATTAAGTGAGGTACAAGAGATTAAGCTAACAGTAGTAAAATTTAATATTAATTAAAAAACGAAACATATGGATTGTGCATAATAAAACTCTGTAGTTTAAGACAGGAGAAAAAAAGAGTGCAAGGTCAGTAAGCCATTCAGTTTTAAAGTACGTTTTATAAAACTGAAGCAGTTCAAAGTGTCCATATTTACACAGATTACCTGGACACCATCTTTGTAACAAACAAAAAACCAGGAATCTGTATTACTATGTTGGTTGCTTGGTTCAGCCAGTTGGTGTTTAATGTCTTCAACTTGTGCTTCCGGTCGACGAAGTCGTGCATAACGTGAACATGTCTCTGCACTGAGATTTATTGTGGAATATCAGTTGCGTTGGAGCAAATCTGCCGTTTCAAAACACGTATTATAGGAGAACACACTATCTGTGTAATATATTTGTATTTTTCTTATAGTCACAATTCTTGCTGCTGCCTGTTGTTTCTCACAGCAATAGTATCATCACTATTAAGACCAGCTTTATATGCTAGGACTGAGCATGACTTGTTACAAAGGTTACGAGTTGCCTTCTGTGATGGTAAATATTTTTGCTCAACTGGTATGTATTCTACCATATGTGATACGTCTACTGTTTTAGTTTTCCTTCTGCATTTTGCCCTTTTCTTGCTTTCCCATATGAAAAAAACTGTATGATTCATATACAGCAACCATATATTTTTCTTACTTAATTCAGCCAGAATTGCCTTCTGTGTTTCATACAAGTCCAATATATGTCCTATACAAAATCAGACCGGTTAAATTGTATTATATTATGAGTTTAAATCCAAATGTTTTAAATATTTTTGAAAGAAAACTACTTAATTTTACACATGCATTGTTTCATTCAAGTGACTTCAGCACTGACATTTTGATTTTTTTTTAGTGTTTGTCCGGTAGAGGGCATTAAAACGACATTCAGTGCAAATGGTGCCATGACGAAAAGGCTTCTCTGCCGGTATTCTCACAGCCTACGGCATGTGGCCTTTCTGATCCTCAGTGTGGAGCCCGAAGTCAAATGTTGGTAGTTGGCCTTCCCAGCTGACACCTGTCCTTCAGCTCTGCTACAAGCCACTCCAGCTTGCCTGAGAGCAGCCTCCCAAAATTCCGCAGGACTAAACCCAAGTTGTGAGTGCGCTCGCTCGGGCAGAAAAAGTGCTGTTTCTCCACTTCACCCTGGAAGCCAGAGACAAAGAAAAAAAAATACATATGTAAATATGTAACAATTACATATCAAGTACATTTAAACACTTTTAATTACGCTACTTAAGATACTGATGTGTGTGATTTATATCTTCTAGACTAGTTGTACTAAACTGATGGGCTTTCATTTGGTTAAAAAATAAATAAATAAATGATTGCCAAATTACTATTGTAACTACTGACACTATGGTTTATCTCCCACAGATGCACTGTGTTATGTACCGCGTCGTCCGTCCCGCTTCAGCCCTATGTGTCGCCACGCCCACCTCGTTCCCTTGTGTAATTACCCTAATTGTCTTCCTCCGTGAGGCGATTGCCGCGCGCCAGTCCCGTGTTTTGTTCAAATGTATTTAGTCTGTGTCTAGTGTCTGTCCCAGTGTAGCGGCATTGACGTTGTCAGTGTTGATGTTAGTGCTATTAAAAACCCTTTCCCGTCTGATCCTGGAGTGCCTGCTGTTTCCTTCGCCTGCGCACCCGGCACTCATAACAGTAAGATAAAAAAAGTTGTGTTTTAGCCTATTCTAACAACAAGCTTTTGGTTTGTGTCAGTCCTTTTTCCACGTGCAATTTCTGTTTGTGTGTGTTACCATTTGTCAGGAGTCTGTATGCGGTCGGTTTTCCCATGAGTGTCCGTGCTTTGTCAGATAGATAGAGTTGAGGATCTTTCACCAAGGTACACAAAATCATTTACATATTTTTATTCTATAAGTGACATTTCAAATGTGGCATTCATTGTGAATACCAGTGACATTCACAGACTTTTCGGGCATGTGAACAGGGGGGCATGGCAGACGTGTACTTTTTGCAGCGGTAAATATTCACGATTGCGTGGTGGGGGGGCATGGGCGGGATTCAGTGTATGCTGTTTATGTTGACATGCTTGGTAATTCAAATTTAAATATTAAGCTGTAATGTTAAAGCTGTACTTACAATATGTATCCATCTTAATTTTACTTCTTTATATTCGAAGTCAAATTGCGAGTCTGCACCGTGTTTTCCACTAATTCTATGAACTTGATTTTGAAGGTCATTCTCAAGTCAGTTCGGAATGGTGCGCAACCCTGTTGTATACTAAAATGGCACCCAGGTGTTACGACGACGAGCCCCATTTGCGCTAATTTGTAATCGACATTATAGTTATAATATTGCAACATTGACCTCTTATTGTATCATTACCATTATTATGTTGTCCAAAATGCACCGTCAATGTCTATTTGTCATCTATTTTGGCAATCCCCATGCTACTGTGACATGACAGCAGGCAAGAATTCAAACAAACAACGACGTTGAAAATAATTAGAGGGTCGGAATATGAACGAGATAACAGACTACTTTCGTTACGAAGGGTTTAGGGTCGCGTGCTAATTGACTATCCATCTTCAGTACTAGATAATGAACTATATAGGCCTACTGTATGTGGCGTTACAAAGCTTTCGGGAAAGCCACTCCAGAGTAGCTTACGGCAATACATAAAAGCTGTATAATAAACATAAATATATGTATTTTACACGTAGGAGACAAAGAGGAAGTAATGAATGTTATTAACCCAGGATAATTGAAATTTGCTTATTTCCCACAAGGTCACGAAGCCGTCACGGGCGATGGATATTGCTGCTAGTGAGCTATACTGCGGCTTTACGGAATCAGCTCAGTTAACCCTATGTCGCCGAAAGGTCCACAGAGGGCAGGGTTAATTCGCGCGTGAGGAGCCGGGCTAAGAAAGAGAGAGCCAATGTGCCCAGACCGCAGGCGCTATAGTTTACAATGGCGAAAATTTAAGTTAAAAATATTTTAGTGTATTGCAAGGTTGCCAACTTTGGTCAGATGGCTGGCGTGACATTTTCAATTTTGTGACAAGTCTGCATATGCCTGTAAGAGTTTTATTACCTTGTAAATAGTGTATATATGTGTGCAAACCACTACAATGCTTTTAATGTAGCTAACTTTTGAATAAGACAGATTTTGCCCTTAATATTTCTTGCCGGAGCGTGTCTGAACACACACCTCAAATATTACCTTGTTATCTAGATGTCACGCCCCGCTCCGAACGATCCTCATGTGTGCCACGCCCACCTCATTACCTTGTGCCTTGTCCTGATGATTCGCACCTGTTGCGCATTTTGCCTGTTTGTTTGCTTGCGACAGAGTAGCTTCCGGCAGACTTAGCATTAACGTTACCCTGCTGCCGTTCGCCTGTTTGTCCAGTGCTCCAATAAACCCCGTTTGCCCGTATTCCAGACTGGAGTACTTGCCTTATTCCGCCTGCATGCTGACAGTCGTGACACTAGATGCCCTATATTCATATTAAAATTTATGTGGGGGGGGGGGGGGGGGGGGGGGGGGGGGGGGGGGGGGGGGGGGGGGGGGGGGGGGGGGGGGGGGGGGGG
>JABFDZ020000047.1:13937126-13948386 GCA_019775955.2 Pollimyrus isidori
ATGACAAGCGGTTACAGGACACTGGAAAATCGAGTCCATGTAAATTTTCTCTATGGAATATATTTGACTTATATACATTGTGCAGAAGTCCTGAGATAAATTATATTTATAATTTACACACATACGTATACGTATATTGAGCTATCTATCTTATCTACTTTTTTAGTTAAGTCATGGGTTAACTTGCCCGATTTGATTATATCAATATTTACTTGAGGAACGTTGTCTCAGTCCGAGCCGAAGCTTTGCCAGCTGTGTACCATGCTGCCGTATTTAGTGTCTGCTGACGTCATGACCCACCTGACAGGCGATATCATTCTGCTGCACCTATTCTCCTCCACTCCTTAGTGCGAATCCACACCAGCGGCCTGGTGCCGTTTTGAACAAGAAGCAGCAGGGGGCAGAAATAATCCTCACCGGAAAGGCAGCCTGACTGATTCAGTGACTTTTTGACTGATTGATTGCATTATTAAATAAGTGATTGTCTGACAGGCTAATAGACTGACTGACCGTTTGATTGACCTGTTGACTGTCTGATTGACCAGCTGATGAACTCAGCCAGCTACACCCCCCCAGCGCACTTTTAAGTGGAGATCAAAACCAGACAGGAGAATGATGGTACAACTTTACTGTATTAACACAAATACACAATATTCTGTTTTTTTTCATGATTATTTCATCTACAGTTCCAAAATTCTTTCCATACGCATTACACCTCAAAAGGTCTGACCTTCAATGACATTCATCATTTAAAAAAAATAAATTCCTGTCATCCGTCACATAATATGCCACCAGACTGAAAATCATAGTCATAATAATTACCAGAACAATATTTTAATGGTAGAAAACTAGTGCAATAAAAGTAGATCTCTGTGGAGAAATACTTAGAGAAAGATGTAACCTGGTCTGTAAGAACATTTCAGCAGGCTGGTAAGTCTCCCAGTGCATCATACTGGGACTGGTATCCTTCCGGCATGGGGGAAGAGATTCCACACGACAGCATCTCTCAGGAGTAGAGCAATAAGCAGAGGGTGTTCAGGATATACAGAAATAAAAACTCAACTCCAAGCCAGGTCACTTGTGGGAGAAGCACGTCGGTGTTCTGTCTCCTAAGCGGGTCCATACCATCCACACAAACCTCCACCCGTGCGTGGACGGAATGTAAGGATGCTAAACAGAGATGGCAAGAGGAATTTGGTCACGGATATGTTGAGCTGGGATTAAGTTTGGGGTGAGACCATGTTGAGACTGCAGGCTGGATGCGTGTGAATTGTTAAGGGTTCTGCTAAACACCAGAGAGGGAATGTTACATTAAGCTGAGCAAGGAATCACCAGTTAACTGAACACCTGGTGGAGAGAGAAGAACCGGAGATGATATCACCCCTCTTCCACTTTCTCTTCCAGGGGCATCACCTCAAACAAGCCCATATCAGATATTTTTCTGCTTCCGTCATGTTCTGGGAGATATTCAGTCTCTATCAACGACTCAAAAGGCGAGGAAGAAGAAGAAGAGTCTTCAGCTGGACTGGAAGGGGCGCAAGCTCCCTGCAGTGCGGCCAGGATTTCAGATGCAAAGTATGCAGGTAAGGTGGGCGTGGGGGGGGTCTCAGGGTTATGACCCCGGAGCTGAACCTCAAAGCTGTGGAATCTGGAACAATGGGGGCTTAGTGGGCTCTCCGATGGGGCCGGGCCTGTACAGAGCATAGAGTCCACATGGTTAGAGCATGACAGAGGTGCGTGAAGACTGGGGAAGCTGGATTTGCGACTCCCCGGGCTAAGCACGGATGGGTGCGTACCTTCCACCTGGACATTTTGCGGAAGCTCATTTTCAGGGGAGAAGCCTTCCTCATGCAGGTCTTCATCGGGGTCGTCGTCGTCGTCCACGGAAGACCAGGCTCGCAACTTAGCCTCAGCGATGGCGAATTGCTCAGCTACCCCTGAGGAGCATAAGCACCAACCTAAACACATGTGTGCACACACAGACACACTTACGCGGTTTCTCACACAGACACACGTACGCGGTTTCTCACACAGACACACGTACGCGGTTTCTCACACAGACACACTTACGCGGTTTCTCACACAGACACACTTACGCGGTTTCTCACACAGACACACTTACGCGGTTTCTCACACAGACACTGACTCACAGACAAAGTCATTGACGGAATCTGATTCACAGAGAGATTCAAGTACACAGACAGATACAGACTCACAGACAAAGTCATTGACGGAAACTGATTCACAGAGAGATTCAGGTACACAGACAGATACACACAGACACAGACTCACGCATAGTCCTTGACTCGCAGTCAGACTCTTTTACAGACATTGACTCATAGGCACTGACTCACACAAACAGGGGCTCACATAGAGATTCATAGGCAGATATACAGAGACGCAGACTCATACACAGACCAACTCAGACGCAGACACCCCACCCGCAGCAAAGCGCGCCTCCTGCTCTCCCTCGCTGAGGTGGCGGTAGGAGGTGAGGTGAGACTCCAGTGTGCTGAAAGGCTCCACAGGCTTGCACCAGCCTTTCCACTCGATCAGATGGGCCACCCGGCCCTGGGCCATGGCGGTGGGCTTGGTCACGTGCTCCTTCACCACCTGGGAGATACCTGTGGGTTTGGCCGGTACAGCACACACATGACCAAAGGGTGCCGTCGGCAGAGGGGGCACAAAAAAATAAATTGGATTCTGGGATTCTGTGAAAGTCAAACACACTGTAAGAAAAAAATGTGTAACCTTTGAGGGGACAATTACGTGTCACTGGGGCCAAATATACCCCAACGGTAGGTACCTTTTAGTCTAATTTAAGGTACAGAAATAGACTCTGAGGAACATGTTTGTACCGTTGGGGGTACATTAATGCTGTTGTATCAGAGCTGGACACGTTTTGCTGACGGTCGGCGCTCGTGTACCGTAGAGCGACGACCAGGCCAGTGCTGCGATCTCGTGGATGGTCAGGGCTTTCCTGGGCTTTGGAAGCATCTCCACGCCGTCCACAGCATTTACCTGCAAACAGCGCGATCATCCAGTTACTGGCGCATCAACAAGGCCAACAGGCCGACCTCAGTACGTCCACAAGCGAGGCTCCCAATTCACATTAAGGCCGACAAGGTCATCCGTCTGCTCGACCCAGGCATTCCAGTCCAGATATGGGGCTTTTGCGTCATCCAGTGGCCGCGTGTGATGCTACAGATCCTGGGTAAAATATCATCTCTGCCTGGCTTTGCTCCAGGGACCCTTGTTTGCGGTCCCGCTTTGCAAGTAAGTCTGCTGTCTTCTCATGTAGGAACACCTGCCCGGGGAGGCAAGGGGATGGTCCAGGCCCCGTCAGCTGCACTCCACAAATACAAAGCCGTCCTGATTCAGCGAGACCCCTAAAAGCTGCTCATCCGCCAGGCCCGTCAGCAGATCCGTTAACTCTCTACACAGTCTGCTGCAGAGCTCCACAGGCGCAAAAACGGGGCTCACTTTAAATCCAAAATAACACCCATCCCAACCCGTCTCGGTACAACAGAGGATCACAGCTGCCTCCTCACACCTTTACGCTCCCTCCTGAGTTCAGACAACGACGGCGGGAAAAGCTTAACTGCGAAACTGAACGGAAACAGGCAGACATGCCCCTGCCCATCCGACATTAACTCGAAATAACAAGACCTAGTTTTATTTATCATAGAAAAGCCGTACCAAACTGGCCCCTTGTGCTGCAGTGCCGCTCAATCTGCCGGGAACACGCTGACTCCAGAGGAACAAGCCGCCACACACCACCATCTCTTTAACCGGCATACTGGGCTGCTGGCTGCGCCTGTTTCATTTTCTAGCTCCTGCGCTTGACTGTGCATCTACCAACTTTCCACTGGGAAAGGTGCGTTTCTATAGCAACTGGTCACCATGGAGTTATTTCCCCTAGGCTACCCGGCGACGTACGCAGATGATGTCGCGTAAAAGACTGGCTGCTCGTCGTCTGCGAATGGTGCCCTTCTCTCGCCGTGGGGAACCCGGGCTGAGGCACCTGCTCTCCTGTGGCGACGAGCTCGCTAAATGCTAGGGAGCGGCAGCCAAGAACATCGCCGGCAGATGTTAAAGTCACGAAACCGCGCAGTGATTCGGCCGTAATGAGCTAAAGACCCTGCCAGCCGGTTAGCCCGTGTGTGGCGGCCGGTTCCTGTTTCACCGTGGCGTTCAGTCATCGCTACGCAAGGCGACACCACAACCACATTCACCTGAGATGTTCCTCCAGTTCACTTTTATTCTTCTGTGACTATGAAAGTCAGGGTTTTAAGTCCCTTATCCCTGCAATCCAAGCACATTTCATTCAATTTTCAGTCTGTGTTAATGACTCTCTCTCGTCTGGTAACTGGCAAGGCACATTTGGAGGTTTGTGGCTTTTCCGGCTCTGATATGTAGACGTCAGTAATCGTTTCTCTGCTGTCTCTACCTCTTAATAAGCTGACGGCTGACAGTGCATTTTAAAAATGTTCGACCTTCTTCTATCCCCCTAGGATCCCTAAAGGCGCCTATTAAACACATGAACCTTGAAATGAAGATCGAAATGTAGGATGTCAGGATTTTGTTTGTAAAATAGTACCCAGAGGTCTAAGTAAATGTGCTCCATAGATTTCGATTGGACTATACATTCTCCAAATGTATCATTGGAGAAGTTATTTGAGAATAAGCTATTATTTTGTAGTATTATGTAGTATTTTGTATATTATATTCTTTTGTTCCTCACAAATAGGGTCCAGGTGTTTCACGCAGGTTGGCAGGGGCCCCGATGGACAGTGGTTCTGCTTCAAGATTTGCGTCGGGAATCAAACCAGGCATTTGCCGCTGGGCTACACTCCTGTGCCAATGTCAGTTACACTAATGGTAATCAAACCCTGTATCCGGTGTAAAGCCGTAGTTTATTACCATTACCAGAGTAATGAGGCTTATTATCATCTAACCAGTGACTGGGTGAGTTTGATATGTACCTCAGAGAAGAGCAAACTCACTCACAGTGGTAAAATAGTGCAACCGACAGCCAGACTATGGGCACCCATGCGTCTACGGTGTTATGTAAAAAGACGACCTTTTCTAGGTTACGTGAAAGTCAACGTTCGAGTAATGCAGACAATTCGGCAGACGTGCGACAGTCGTACGGTTGTACCTCTCTGTGAAGTGTGGAAAAGCGAAGCATCAGTAAGTTTTTCTGGTTAAAAAGCTCCAAGCAGAGACCCCTAGGGACCTGATAACTGGGTCAAATTCATCTTCAACTTCAAGTGCTGCACGCCCTCTAGTGGCGAATGGCTGAAAGGCATGTCGGCGTGCTTCCCATGAATATGGGGGTTAGGTAGAGAATCCTCAGCTCCATGTTGCACGCAACAGGCAGTCTGTTATGATGAGTGGAAATATGTCTGTATATAATGTCTTTCCTCACATTATGAGTGAAGGGGGAGCGTCATGCAAAACTGTGAATTTCGGCTATTCTAGTCAGGATTGTGTGTCACATTGAGATTTTGAGAGTCACTTAGCAGTGCTATACACAGCACTATGCTATTCGGCCACGGGGGTAACGCTGCTGAACAATCTACGTCATCACATAGGGTTAACCCAACTAATAGTGTTGTATTCCTGGCTGTAAATAGTGTATATGTCATGCATTTCATTATTTACTGAAGATTTCAGGGCTGACATGCCCTGTTGAGCTTGTCTATCTTGCCGTGTGTAACATCTGGTGCTGTTAAAAGGGCGACATTAAACGTTCCAGTTTCGTGTGCAGGTTTTAAATCAGAACGGACTTAAAGATAGATACAATATAAATATATAGATAAAAAGTGCCAAAGATCGTGAGCCCAGTGAATTTCTATCAAAGTAGTTCAGCATAAGTGTACGTAATTGTTTGCACGTTCTGACATACATAAACCCCAAACACCGCTATTTTATATTTATATATATGTAGATCAACGCAAATGTATAATTTATCATTTTTACTGCAAATAAAGCACAAGTAAGAATAAAATACATACCCCGTAATATTACTTAGAATCGCATTTTCGAAATTTTGTTTGGACTAGAACCTTTACCTGTGGATCATTGTTTTGATAATTTGTTCAATAGATTCCTGAATCTTGGTGCACTTTATGTCCAGAAACAGGTGCATCACGGCATTGATTTTGAATTAATAGCGAAGGTAGAGGCGAAGACGCGACGCTGCGGAGCAACCCGCTGTTTACCAATAACACAGTGTGACTGGGGTCATCATTCTTTTAGCTATAATTTAATGCAGATATGCTCTTATAATAATACCCATCTTACCATCAGCACTAAAACCTCAGTAGCATACAAAAATCATCCATAAATGAAGGCAGAAGTGAGCCACAGAAGTCTGTCTCCTGTCAAAGGCAAATTCGCGGCTGCACGTCAATAGACAAAGAGTCATTGGTCCGCCGTCGCACGAAACAGGTGCATTACGACATTGATTTATATTCGAACGCTTCAAATATACTCTTGCAACACTATTGTGATAATAAACGCACGCAGGAAAATAAAAGAAGACGTTTCCACGTTCATAATAACGAGCGCTGTCTTACCTTGGAATTAAAATCAGTCAACGCAGTCAACAGCATATTTGCTACGAAGACGGGTCTAGGTTGTATGGTGAATTTACCCTAACCCCCTTAGTCATACTCCAGGTGTTTTATAAGGCGATTTTGTATTCCCTTGGTCTGCTGGTGCCCGACCTCCACCGATCTACAGACTCCCCGGTGGCAGTGTCACCAGTTTGAACACCCAGCTTAAAGTCAGACGTTTTTCTTAAAGCTACAGGAGATACCGGCGTGATATGCTCTTCTGCAGTCGGCCCTTGGTGTTCTGGCGCCCTAGGTGAGATTTTGCTGAGCGCCCCTCTGCAGAGTAGCAAAAAATAATTTTAGTCAATTCATTTGCATTAAAACATTGTACATAGAATCCACAGACATCGCTCTGACTCACAACTTGAGTCAGACTCAAGTCACAAATTTGATGACATGAATCTCAACTGGGCTTAACTGATGGAAAGACTCATAGACTCGACTTGGACCCTATAACTTGAGGTTATAGTCATCCCTCTGGCTACCACAACATTATTTTTTTATAATTTTAGTGCATGCTAATTCTCTATGGTCTGCATTTTCTTCTGGCTGAATGCAAGGTATCCTGAGATAGTTTGTTGGAAAGATGCATCACTCCCTGCATATACATGGATGTAAAATCTGCATGAGGACAGGTGTGACACTGTTTTCAACCTTCCTCTATCTAAGAAGGACTTAACCTGCAATGTAGTGCGGTGGTATTTTGCTGCAGCAAGTTTAACCAAAGAAACTGTCATTGACTCGGACATACAATATTGTGACTCGAGACTCGATTCAGACTCACCAAGGATTGTTTGCTCCCATCGCTGTTAACTAGCTAGTTTGCATCTGTTTGACAAGAAAAGTAGCGAAATATTAAAATTAGTGTAAATAACTGCAACGTCACAGAAAGGAGTCAAAGGTTTTTTTTCTTTATTTTTTTCTCTCTTTTGCGCCCCCTAAGGAAATGGCACCCGGGGCGATTGCCTAGGGTGGCCGGCTCTGCTCTTCTGTACTCTCCGATCAGGTTAGTTTCCTGAGCAGATCCATTAGTTTGTGCAGACTTGTGCAGTATATAAGCTGAAGCTTGTCATTAAATGCAAACCTCAACTCTTGAAGGAGTCTCTCCATCTTTATGGTTAGACTTGTGATCTTGCTCTGGTTATCGGAGGTGCTGTTTTGATAAACCGAAGTGCCTATGGACCTGCTTCCCTCTTTCAGCACCAAAGCTGATGGACAGCACCCGACTGGTCTTTTGGTTCATATCTTCCTGGTAGGCCTAGTGAAAAGCATGCTGGGAGTATAGCAGTCAATGTTACCATCTATTACTTGTGTCTGTCGCTTATTTTTATTATTCTTACTTTGTTGTAATATTGTTGTATTTCTGGTAGAGCTCATGCGAGCCCTTACCACAGTGAAGGGACACAAATACTCTTAGGCAGTCAGGAAGGTCGGCACCACGTTTTTTATTTGCTTTGGGGGGGCAGCACTGGTCCTATAGGCAATGTGGCGAGCATCACTGCCGCCACTGGTTGTCTGAGGCATATTGAAGTCAGTGCCCCCTACTGACCGACAGAAAAAAATCTTTTAGCCTGTGTTGCAGATAAAATTTACCGGCCCGGCCTGGTGGGTTCTGTAGGAGAAGCTAATACAAAACACGACTAATGGAGACAAATCCTCATACTTTATGAACAATTTATTAAAGAGTTTAAGCCATAGATACTGGCCACAATTCCCCCTCACACACAGTAATTGAGTCCTTCACATCAGAAAATCAACTCACATTGTACACGATATACAAGTTGTTTCTCACTCTGTTGCAACACACAGGTGTAGAGGGAGTATTTCTTCGCTGCTGATGTAATAATAGACCCTGTCCTCCACCCACCCCGATAATGTTCCCCTTGCTGGTGCGGCCCAGGAGACACTAGGCCAAAGCAGAGAGTGAGGAAAATCCGTTTCCTGAGTGCGGATCCACAGATCGGTGCAGCCCTGATTCCACAGTGCCCCTTATGACTGTGGTGCAGAGCGTTACTCATGGAGGGGACAGGTAGGGCACATCCCACCCAAAAACTCTAGACAGTCATTTGTTCCACCCAGTAATTTTCCAGCGTTTTGCTTTTAGAAATATGCATAAACTTGTCATAAGAATTTGGTTCACAACTAATCTACTGACGTGGGGAAAAAAAAAACAACTTTTAGCTGACAAATTCAGTTCCATACGCATAAACGAACGTATGCAGTCAATATTGAAACGGACAGGTAGCCTATACATGGGTATACATACAAGGTCATACAGGAGAATGCGAGAGGACGGATTTGACTCAGTTGCTTAATGGATCTGCACCTGTCCCCCCTATATTGGAAACAAAATGACGCCCTCAGGCAGCAGTTCTCCTGGGATGCAGATTTGGAGGCAGCAGTCAGGTTCCTGGAGTAGGCACTAGTTAAGGTTCCCATTCTGTGTATTCCCAACCCTGCACTGCATTTCATTCTCCTGCTCTGCATTCCAATTCCCCACGCTGCATTCCAATATCCCGCCTTGCATTCCCTTCCATTCTCCTGCTCTGCATTCCAATTTCCTGGCCTGCATTCCATTCTCCTGCTCTGCATTCCAATCTCCCGCCCTGCATTCCATTCTCCTGACTGCATTCCAATTTCCCGCCCTGCATTCCATTCTCCTGCCCTGCATTCCAGACTATGTGGTAGTCTACTTCAGCAGGACCCTGAGCTGCCAAGAGAACACCGACAGCGTGACACGATGGGAGCTGCTAGCAGTGGTGCCGGCTGTGTGACTCTTCACGCCTCCCGTCATTGACTATTCAATATTAGGGAACCAGAGGGGCAGGTCGGTCAATGGATCGAGGTTTTACACAAATTTTATTACCCTCTGCAGACGGAGCATGCAGGCACTGTGCCCAGTTAGATGACAAAGTTCACCATGGGGATAGATCAAGGCTTCGCATTCTACTCAACAAATGGAGGTTGTGACAAAGAAGAGCTGAAGCAATTACAGGAAGATGATGCTGACCTGGGCCCAGTGATCCACTGGAAGCAATTGGGTAGGTAGAGCTTGCTCCTTTGTGGCCAGCAGCAAGGGCATTGCTAAGGCAGTACAACTTCCTGTTTCTCTGGCATGTTTGGAATCCCAGGGGAGCTCTACAATGACCAGGGGCACAGTTTTGAGGGTTAGATCTTCAAAAAAGTCTGTAGGCAACCGAGTAAAAAGATGAGGACACTCCCACTATGCTCACAAAGTTTTTGGCTTGTGGAAAGATTTGATAGGACATTGGTGGCCCAATCAGCATCCTAAAAGGAGACCATCGGCAGCCCCGGGGCAAACCCTTACCCATTGTGTTTGCATATTGGATGAACAGTACAAGTGACTATAGGCTATACCTCCGCAGCTCTTATGTGGGGGAGAGAGCTTTGCATGATGGTAGGCTTGATTTTTAAATAGCCCTGGGCCACCAAGTCTAAAGTATGTCTGTCTCCTACAGGGCTGTGTTGACAGTGTGGATGGACTGGCCCATGAATGCCTCACACAGGCTGGGGCCTGAAAGAAGCAGGAACACAAGACGTGAGAGATCAATATGTGTGTTTAGCCCATAGTGAAAAGGGGATGTTGCCCAAAACCCTATAATCCATAGGAAAGACTCTGTTTAGTACTCAGGAGGACCTTTGATGTTGAAGATACGGTGAAGATGAAGACCCAGACACGATCGGTAGTTTGGCACCATACCTGCATCCCAGTACTGGGAGCTCCACTGACTAGCCAGTGAGCATAGCGCTGATGGATATCGGGGGTGTCTCTGCAGGGGTCCCACTGTGAAAGCCTTGTACACACCAACTGCAGGAGTCTCGCTGGTGCAGTGCTGACCAGTCCAAAGAAGACATTCCCCACACTGGTCGGAGGGCTATAACTCGAGACTGGCAATGCTGCAAACTGGATGTTTGGCCTTTCGAACGTCAACTCCAGCATTGAATGTGTATGTATGTGTGTGTGTGTATATATATACACACACACACACATTTCTGAACTTTTTGTGTCATCTGTAGCTCTTGCACAAAAACTCCCCATTTAAGCTCTTATATCAGGGTTCTTCAAATCTGGACCTTCGATTCCAAATCCATGCCTTGTTTTCAGTTCTGCCAGGCAGCCAGTTTAATAATTACTGATTCTGATTGGTCAGAGGCTTCACACCTGACTGACAGGTGAAGGAAGGCTGGAAAACCAGCAGGGCTCGGACCTGGAGGACCGTGATTTGAATAACCCTGTCTTATACCAACTCCATGATGTAGAGGGACTGCAACGGCCACATGTCACCGAGTCATTTGCGTCAAACCGCATGCGGAACTCGGTACCGTTTTCCTACAGAATTGTACGTCGCTTCAGGTTGTCAGGCATCCGCGTGCTTCCTCCCGCCCCCTTTCGGCCATCATTAAGGGAAATAAGAAACAGGGACACAGACCCGCACGACCAGGGGAAGTTAAATACAATCAGTCCCTTGGCTACTCTTCAGTCCAGGTCAGCAGTTCAGACAGTGGAGGTTACATAAGAACATAAGAACTGTACAAACGAGAGGAGGCCATTCAGCCCATCAAGCTCGCTTGGGGAGAACTTAACTAATAGCTGAGAGTTGTTAAAATCTTATCTA
>JABFDZ020000047.1:13988594-14001441 GCA_019775955.2 Pollimyrus isidori
ATATAAATTGTACGCGCCAGGAAATGAGTCATACTACAATGCAATTCTTACTTGAATGCCTTCTCCACAGACTGGACAATTAACCAAATAAAGCAGCGCAACATTACAGTAACTAACAATAAATAAACCACTAACTTAAATGTATGATTAGAACATTTATGTAATTTATTTAAACTTTATTTTACCGGGTAAATTAACTGAAAACCAGTTCTCACTGCTTCAAGTGATATTCCGCAGAAATAGCAGATTACACACCAGGACTGCCTGGGATACAAAGTCATGCGTGTAACTAAACTCTTCAGTCAAAAAGGGCAAAGATGTGTCATCACAGAGCCGGTTCCAGTTTCTGCAGCCGGGTGAGAGGTCGCAATGCATCTAACTGTTAAGTATTGCGTCAGGATAAGAATGCGTTGCTTTAAGCCAGCGCTGTAAACAAGTCTAATGCACCCAATGTCTGGACTGGAGAAACAAACTGAAACGCAGACTTAATACAGAGGACTAATGACAACAACCAGTAACAGTTGATCATATGGAGATCCCACACGAGGTTAATGAAGGGGCATGGCACACAGAAGGAGTGGATGATCGGAGCAGGACAAGGGTCATGTTGGGATAAGATCTTTATACTTTTGGAAGCCATTAAGAAAAAATGCTCTTCTTGTTATGACCTATTCATTTTGTGTTTAAATGCTAAAAAAAAAAACATATTTAGGTATAATTTTGGGGGACCGGGAACCAATTAATTACTTTTCCATTATTTCTTATGGGAAAAATTTGTTCAGAAGCTGAACTTTTGAGAATTCGATCCGGAGTCCGGAACGGATTAAGTTCGAGACCCGAGGTACCACTGTATTAACTTTTAAAAGCATTATGCAAATGTTTTCAATAGGAGTTGAGGAGAGAGAGGTAGTCTAGGTGTGCATATGCAGTAGCTTGATAATGGTAAATGGCAAAATCAGCCGACATAAAAATTTGTAATAAAGAAAATAATTCTAAGTTGATCCTTGTACACCACAAATGAATAACGAAAAATACAAATATTACGTTTTAATAGCACTTATGTACAAATAGCTGTACTACATGTCCATGTTTTTGATAGGAGTGGAGGATTGGGCATTGGAGCCCCATCAGCTGGGTGCCCAGGCTAATTTTGCTGGACCTGCGAGTTTAGGATTTGCGAACCTGCTCTTGGAAGAGAACTGGTTCATATCTTGGGGACTTCCTGTTTATGCTACGCTGTACAGTGCGCAGTATGTACTATATTCTGTATAACATGTATGGCGATTACCGTGTAGCACACACTATGCAGTATACAGCAGCACCGAGTAGGATCTCACCGTCTCAAAGCTACCCTTGTGCATTAGCTCAATGGGGGGCCTAAACAGGTCTGCCAGGGTGCTGAGTTTCTTATCCACCGTACTGCCGTTCCTCAGCTCCTGCTCCTGTCGGACTGAAACCATGGCGAAGGGTCACAAAGCCGTCAGCTGGTGTCCGCACGGCGCCCCACCCCGCGACACAACACGAGGTCGGCAAACCCGCAAGCGGGTCTACGGCCTTACTGGTCTCCGTCTGGAAGTCTCTGAAGCCGTCGAAGATGGATCTGGCTGGCCGTCGTCTTTTTGGCACTGCTGGAGACAAGAGCGAGCGTGCAGACAGCCTGGTGAGCCTTGGCCTCCCAGTGGAGACTATCGGGGCTACGATGGCAAAAACCATACCTCCGTACAGTGGCTCTGGTTCCACCAGGATGTCTTGTTTCTGTGGTATAGGAGCTCGCACCTCCTCCCTGTGGAGAGAAAGCAATAAACCCAAGACTTAAAAAAAAAAATAAAAAACCCACCCATAGCAGACCCCATACATGACAAAAGGCGTGCACAGCTGGCAGTTCCATACTCACTCTGTAGGGGGCGCTCTGCTGCTGGAGGCCCCTGCAGAGCTGGAGCTGGTGCTAGGCTCCTCAATCATACCCCCTCCATCCAGAAACATAGTGACAGCCATCTCCAGGTTATTGTCACAAGCCTCTAGCATGTGTTTCCCAACACTCTCAGTCGCACCTGTGGATGTGCAGCCGTCACACAGAGACTATGCGCACACACTAAAATTTCAGTTACCTGGTTAGCACAGCAAATAAAAGATGGCATACAAACGGGTCCAAAATGCTTGCCATTCAACTTATTGCTCTGTTCAGAAATGAGACGCTTAACTTTTTTCATGAAAACTGAATGAAACTTTTTACTCAGCTGCCAAGATATACCTTATTTCTTTATATATATATAAAAAAACACCGAAATTATCCATTGATTTTTCAACGATTCAACCAAAAGTACCAATTTTACCCTCGATTTCTCCATAGAATCCAACTAAACTGGATACCAAAATAGACCTTGAAAAACAAAGCTTTTCAGGAGATTTGCAGCAAAACCCCACAATCACCTGCAGAAACCCGCTGTAGAAATGAAACTGAGGTCCACACTATCGGGTCAGGGGGTACCACGTCAACCATGTCTCAAAAAAGTTAAAGATAACGACTGGTCTTTTTTGTGTCTTTCCTTGGTACCAAAATAAAACATTCTGATTTATTAAATCTAACCTAATCCAAGATCCCTTTTTCACACGTCTTTCTAACATCTTCAAATTATAACCGGAACAATCTCTCAATGGAATATTAGAAACATCTAAAGTGTTTCTCCAAAAAGAGAGAATATTATCTTTGTAAATATCACCGCCTATTCCTACATTAGGAAACAGGGGCCCAGATTGGGAAAAGGGTCAATAATTAATAGGTTTCATGACGGTGGGAGTCACCGAAGCGGTTTAAAACGTGAAAGTTTATTACGGCTGGTTAATCAAAGCGCAACATACGAGCGCACACATTGCGCATGCGCGAAAGATGGCGACCCGTAAATTAATCAACAGGCGCTTCATGCAGTTCTGATAAACACACGAGTCGTGTACATTTCTAAAGTCGCCAATGCTTATGAGGGTTCGACACCTACGAACTAGTAAAGGAACAAACACAGTAAGAGAGAAACAGCCATTTCAATGGTCAATTGGCAGACCAAAATGATGTAAGGCACCACAACTACCCCAACATCCTCTCCTGCGCCCGATGCGTTTCTTTTAATTAAGCAACATCCCTGCTTCATAAGTTTATCTGGCGAGCAGCAAGTTTTGCCGGGCTGCCTGTTGACACTTTTACTATTGTGGCCACACCATCTGAAAAACGTGTTAGAGATGCCGGTGGAGCCAGCATTCGTCCTGGGTTGTGCTGCTTGAAGCCCAGCTGTCCCGGGTTAGGAAGAGCCTGGCCAGCTCCGTTACAGGAAAAGCAGCCCAAGCCCGTGTCTATAATGTGCAAATAACACCAAGCGCTGTACCGGCCTGTCAAAAAGTAACTTTATGCACGACCCCATACAGCTTTCCTCCAATATTACTCCAAAGTTGACCATTTTTCCTCGCTGAAATGGGCAATATGAGATGTCGGTGGCCACGCACGGCTGCCCATCTCTTCCTTTCGTTGTAGGCTTTTCTCCTGCTGACAGAGGGGGCAGTAGTTTCTAATGCCCCTTCAGTCCTGACTACGCAGTTTTCCCTACTTATTTCGCGGGCTCATTGTTTTGACAGCAATTTATATGAAGTAAAATTGAAACAAGTGTGAACAAAACGTGTTTACCCGTTATGGCTGTAAATTGCTGTATTAACCCGTTCAGCCCCAGAGCTGATGTATCCCCGATCGCCGCCATCTTACCGCCGCCGACAACAACACGGCTGTGCGCCTGCGCACCTAACTACGATAACAGCGACATCATCCGTCATAGGATGCCTCGTAGGATTATGGGTGTTGTATTTCATCCGATGGACTGGTTTTCCCCACAAATTTTATTAAACTTTAAAAACATAAGTGCTTAAGGGACCTGCCACGTTTGCCGCTGGGAAAATGATCAAACATCCATCTAGTTCTCTATAAATTGCTCCTTGTCTTTTTTTTTTGAGAATGTGAAAAACACAGCGCCATCTACCGTTGAGATTTACACTGGCTCCTCTTTTTGCACACACATACAGCATGCAGCTGTCATCTCAACTACATTTGCAAAGTAAACATTCAACGTAAAAGGTAATCAAGCATATAACAACGACTCTGTGGCCTCAGTATACAGATAGTTAATATATGGTTTTGAGCAAAATACAACAAAATCAGGTAAAACATAATGATTTTTTACCCAATTTTATTTCATATTTTATGATACATTCAGTTTAAAACAGTCAACCAAGCACTTGAAAAACATTAAGCAAAAAAGCAAATGATTTCTGAAGACCCTCTTCACTATTTACGAAACACTAGCAGTGTGTGACTTGCCTCAGGGACAGAGCCGAGTACTCTGAGCAATCTCCCTCGAAGCAGACTGATGCCCACTCCCTAGCGCCCCCACAGCCTCAACCAGAGCACCAGAGAAATGCAAACATACCGGAAAACATGCTAGTGCAAGACCAACCAACACAGCCTAAATGGAAACAAATGCAGTCTGCATGGAAGGAAATTGTTCTTGCATGTTTATTCTTTAAAAACATTGGATTTTTTTTTTTTTTAAAAAGGAAAACCTTACTGTGAAAGATTTGCCCCCCCAAAATTATGGGACCTGTCAGAGATCCTGCATTAAACTTTGTTTGGTTAGTCAGAATCCCTCACAATTGAAAAGACAACAATGGGAGAATCTGCGTGCATGACAAGGGCTGCAGATGCTTGTAAGGAACAGGGGTCACAAGTTAAAGATTAGCGTGTGTCACTTGCCTTAGTCTCGGACCGAGAACCACAAGGCGCTGCTCTTCTATTGCTGTTAGACTGTTACCAAACTCCCAGAATGCACTGCTTCCTCTAAGAGGCTATAGTTTTCTGCATGTGATGGGGGTGTGGGACAGTGACATGCACAAACCAAACCATCAAGCTCTTGGGAGGAGATTATTCACACCTTCCAGCAAGAGTCCAAACAACTGTGATTTCATTGGTATAGGTAGAATAACTGTACATGTACAAATGTATGCATGACTGTGTATTTGCACGTGTGCATGTGCAAGAGTGATGATGAGATGGCCAGGGTCTTGTGGGGAATCGCAGGCAGGACCAATCAGAAGCGGATGAAAGTTGCATCGATCTGCCGCACGCTGGGCAATGCCAGCATGATCTTGCGGCGGTACTGTGGGTCCTTCTGAAGGGGATTCCTCTCCAGATACACCGTCTCCAAGTGCTTGGCATTTTGCAGCTCGTCCAGGTCAGCCCAGTTCTCTATCTGGTTATCGTTCATCTGGGACAGACCCGGAGAGCAACTATTATTCCAAAAGCACATGGAAATTACAATTTTTCTAATATGCAATCAAGGTTTATTTAGCTCCTCCATTCCCTCCCATTCTCCTTGCTCTTCATGCATGCCTCACCCAGAACTCCTGGAGCTCTGTCAGATGACCGATGTTCTCAATCTTCTTGACGCGATTGGCAGCGATGTCCAGAGTTGTCAGCTTTTTCTTTCAGACCAAGAAGGCAGAACATGAAGCGGGAATAGACAAGGGGGAGGACTGCACTGCCTTTGGCCAATACTACTCCACAATAAACTACCCATCACCTTTAGAGATTCATTAGCGTCATATGAGGAAGCCGGCACCTTTACAGCACGCCCTAACCCTACTCACCTTTAAATATCCAACATAGTATTAAGTAATAACAACAAAAGATCATAGACATTGCAGTAGATGAAATCTCATGCTCTAAACCAGGGATTCTTATGAATCGGTATAGTTAGCATAAAAAGGCTTAATGTGGTTTGAAGCAGAAAAATACAACGTAGAACATCCAGATTTCCCACATACAAAACTCATCAGAATCCCCCATCAAAACGATCAGCAAACATTAAACCAGTCTTTACGTCAAGGTCCCACTATTGTGATATAATGACGTCCAAAATTGAAAGTTATCGCTAACTCATGAAATTGTGTTTTTGCTATGGAAAATTGTTCTGGACTTCTGACTTTGAAGTAAATCTGATGAGGTCCATTGATCAAAAAGTTTGAGAACCCCAGTTCTAAAGCATTCACTGCATTGCCCCATGTTACATGAGGTATGCAGTCCTGTGTGTTTAAACTTTGCAGGAATGTTATCTACGCTGGGGTGCCGGTGTCACATGAACCTTTCATAAGCATGTTGGTAAGGAGGTGCGGACAGATGAACATTGTGCAGACTCACATTGGATTCCAGGCCTTCGAGAACCTCAATGCCGTTATGACTCAGGTAGAGCTCCTTCAGGTTAACCAGGCTCCCCAAACCTTCTATTTTGGTTATGCGGTTACTCTGAAGGATGCAGCAGCACACAAGGTTACAGACACACAAAACGCATGCACACACCCAAACACACGCATGCAGGCGTGTCTGGGATGTACCTGAATACTGAGGACAGTCAGGTTATGCAATCCTTCAAGGTTCTGCAGCTGAGTGATCTTATTGGTGCCCAGAAACAGGCTGGTCAGTGAGGAGAGAGCGTCCAGGTTTTCAATCACCTAAAGAGGACACATCACATCACATCACATGCACTCCATTATTGGACAATGTTCACAAGAACTCCTCACAAGAGATGAGTATTGGCATTAGCTACACATGAAGAAGCCCTCACCCGGATACGGTTCGAGCCCAGTTCAAGCATCTCCAGGTTGGTCAGATGGTCCAAATTTTCAATACGGCTGATTTTGTTGTGCAGCAAGAAGAGCTTCTTCAGGCCTGTGAGCCGATCTAGAGCCTCCACTTTACGAAGAATGTTGAAGGAAACATCCAGAACCCTGGAGGTCAATAAAGACACAGCTCTGTGAGCACTGTATGAAACCCCACCCATGCATACGGCGCTCACTGCAAACTACTGGACATCAAACAGTGTGCATGGATGTAGGGCAACAAGAAAACTCACTGCAGCTGGGTCAGGGTCTCTAAGTTCTCCAGACGCCGGATCTGGTTATCATAAAGGTCCAGCTCTCGGAGAGAGACCAGACTATCCAGATTTTCAATACGTTTAATGAGGTTCTGTCTCAGCGACAGCGTCTACCAGAAGAAAAACAACAGATGACCCAGAACAAAATTACACACCTGCTTCAAGAAAGTCGAAGTTAGGATGGACCTGAGAACCCAGTCTCTCCCCAAACATACACCCTGACCTCAACCACAAACACACAGACCTTTGCCTTCTGTAAGACCTCCAGCCCTTCGATCTTCCCAATACGACAGTGAACCAGATCTACATCCTGGATGGAGACAGGAAGATGGGACAGCATAAGACTAAGACTTGACCATGCACTACATTATGCTTCAGGAAGATCCAAAAAATAAACACCCCCTCCTGGTGTGAAACTTCACCTCTTCCTCTGGGTCTAGTGTTATGGTGTCCATGTCGACTGGGGACTCCTCCTTCTCTGAAGATGGCACAGGTGGTCATTTCCATAAGAAGGGAGTGGGGAGAGAAGGACCAGGCTGGATTAAAACATCATGCATTGCTTTGATGCCCGCATGAGATCTCAATGCCAGGGAGATCATCATCTCACCCAACAAGGGCGGCTGCTGGGGATCCAGCTCCCCATTCAGGCTCCTTCGCTTAATCTCATCATCTCCAGACTCCTCCGATTCACCCTTCCTGTCCACTGAAAACAGAGCAGGTGGTGTTATTGAGAAGCAGCATCACCTACACCTTCTAATTTACGGGCGTTCTATACAGAGGCTAGGCAAAAGGTTTTGCATCGCTTTCCACAGTACTGCAGTGCTGCTCTAAATGTCATTGTCTAGGGGATACGGACAAGATAAGTACAACTCAGCTGGCAAACTGCACGCCATGATCTACACCATTGGACTCGTAAAGTACGCAGGGAAGAGACATCTCGTCATTTTTCTGCATTAATAGAAAATATCACTAACATCCCACGGATCAAGCGGTCCAATTCAGCCCAACTTAACGATTCCCATCAACAACCACGTACACCCATCTTTCACCAACCGGGCGGGTTTGGCTCGCATACAAATATAATCAAAGTAAGAAACTCAGCCAGCTTAATGGCAAACAGAAATATGACGCAGCAGAAACAGGCAAATATCCACCCGGAATGTGCAGGCATCTTCATTCGGATTGATCGTGCAGTGGCAGGCGTGGTTCGTCGGCTAGTTGGATAGCATGACGTGCCTGTCCAATGCACTTCTTGATTTGAAACATGATTGAACAGCATGCTATGATGTTAACGTTTAAGATACCCGAACGCGAGCTTGATGGAGCAGAGCATCGAGCAGCGTAGCCAGCGCTTTCCATGTAAATGAAGCTTATGCACAGGGCTGCATGACTAAGCGTTGTTTAGGCTAATTCAGAACACGGCCCACGCTCAGGGAAATAAACACAGCCAAAGAACCGAAGCCCACCGTCACAGCCAAACTGCTGCAGCACCACAGCAAAGCAGTGCAATCTCACCTTCCATTGCTTGTGGCTCGCCTACGGACATAGAAGCCATCTTCCCTGGAGAACCCGCCTACATGTTACTGACAGTTCCGTCAGCCAATAGAGAAGCGGGGCAGCGCCACGTCACGCGGCTCTATGACGGCGAACCGCAGACGTGATCCCGTGTTCGTTTGCAGTAGGACATCTTCATAAATAAGAATTACGCCATTGAATATTTTGCGGAATATTGAAAAATATGTCTCTTTGTTATTGGCAATATTAATTACGTTAATACAACAAATTCACTTCGTTTTGAGTAACTCAAAACAAATTATATGTATGATATGAACCATTTTATTTGAATGAACCATCTTTATTTGATGTGTTTTTATAGTTAACTTTTTCTTTCTCATTCTACGTTATTAATAAAGGTTAGTTATTTTACTGTTTTCAGTCTGAGAAATTGTAATCTAGATTTATGTGGGAAGTTGCCAAATTGCCCGTAGGTGTGCGTGTGTGCGTGACTGGTGTGTGTGTGAGTGTGCCCTGCGATGGGCTGGCCCCCCATCCAGGGTTGTTCCCTGCCTCGTGCCCGTTGCTTCCGGGATAGGCTCCGCACCCCCCGCGACCCAGTAGGATAAGCGGGTTGGAAAATGGATGGATGGATTTATGTGGGAATAATGCATTAAATATATGCAATTATTACGGAGACTATAATAAAAGTATTTAAAGTCATTATTACCCAAATTGGATCATTTAAGTAGATGTATGAATTAAGTGTACATTTTAGGCTGGTGAAAAAGAACTTTAGAACTATAATGTCCACGTTTACATTCTGATTATTGAAAAGTACCGTCCTTAACATTCTGACGTCTAAAGATAAAGGTATATTTTTCTGTTTATCTTTTCCACTAATAAAGAACGCCAGTCACTGAAAATATAGCAGCCATATAATGTATTGTGTAGATAAGAAATAGCTTAGTTCTATGTTTTCTGAAACCTGGTGCACATTTAGGTTTGAGTTTCCAATATATTTCTTAATGCGACGTCTGTTAAAAGATAGAACTTACGAACGACGTATTGTACGTAATCTACTTAAAATCTTGACAGCTTGTCCATAAACAATCACTTGAAGCACCTGTACCGGGGCTAGTGGTTTTACCTTGTTTAACAAGTTTACATTATACCCAAAAATAAATGGATGGTACCCCTGCCTTAATTGACACCTAAGGTGCCAGGGGTACAGGCACTGGGCATCTATGTAACTCTGGCCAGTATAAGCAGCTGGAAGATGGAGGGATGGTTTGAGAAAAGGATTGTCAGCTTTGGCACACTTTTACCAAGCAAAAGTAAATGTTTATATTATCGCGACCACATGGCTTCAACTGATAAACCCCACTTAACCTAGTTGTAGGGTTTTGGTCAGCAAGACGAATGAACAGGAACGATCCCAGTTTTTATAGAACCACTGCACCATCCCAAAAATGCAGTACAAATTATAAATATACACGAAAAAAGTTTCTGGGTGCGCCCCATTACTTGCAGGAACAAAAACACACGCTGTATTAGGAACTTCAGAGTTCCGAAGTCCCCACTGACAGAATAGTAGTGTAGTGTCATTTATTTCATACTACTGCATGTTCCACCCGGACACCTTTTAGCGCTGCACCGTAATATGATCAACGGAAACCAAACCCGAAATTCTGTGGCAATTCAAGTACTTTGGCAACTACCGTCTTTTCCTTTTTGTTGATTTCAAAAAATCCAATTGAAAAGATTTTGAAACACTTGTATGGGTTAAGATGGGAGTACCGAAGTTTTACCGATGGATTTCAGAGCGGTATCCGTGTCTCAGTGAAGTTGTCAAGGAACATCAGGTATGTTATGGATTTAAGGCTAAGTGAAGTAGCAGGCCCGTCAGTGGTGTATAAATTATAGCCCAAATTTTTGAATACCTGGCATCGTTAAAAGGCAAAACACACCAAATCTAGGTGTTTAACCTCGGCTACATTGTCTGTCATGCAATAATCTAAACTTTTTTTGTCTGTAGTGAGCCAGGCGTTTGGTAAGGTTGACCCTCGAACTAGCAGTTGACTGTACAGGTCATTTGGCTACTGCTTCTCGGTAGATTATTAACAGTGTGTTCAAGCTGCTTCGTTATATAGCTAATTATTTGTATAATTTAGGGTCCACGTCGTTATAACCAGATTGCAGAAAGATTAGGGGATGTTGTCTTGTTGAATATGTACAGATGAATTTAAGACTTCGGAAGACTTAGACTGCGAAAAATAAGTTTACAAAAATGTAGTTTACAAAACTGTCGCAAATGTCAACGAGAAAGGCGATTTGCAGTTACCGTGGGGAAAAAAAATGGCTTCGGCTTTTCTGGTGATCTCTTGCCGAAAGTGCCTCGTATTAACGGGCTACATGCTGCTTGTCCATGCAGCGGTGACACTAATCTGGGATACTGTGACCTCCTGCTCTGGTTTTGCTACACTTTAGTAATAGTTGCAAATAAGAGGCCACAATTATACTCCCACTTGTTTACATATTAAATATTTCAGTATAAATACTTAATATATTTTTCATTATATCTTAAAATATAAAATTCTAACAGGTCTAGATGTTGTCCAACCAAATAGACTTTTCAATATTAATTCAGATCCATGGCCATAGGTAGAAATTAGCAGGAAAACATTTTAAAATGGATTTGAGAAAGTACTTTTTTACAGACTGTGTAGTATGGAATAGTCGTCCTGTTAGTGTAGCACAAGCTAAAACCTTTGGTTCCTTTAAATACGAGCTTGGTAAGATTTTCACAACTCTGAGCCATTAGTTGAATTCTTCCCAAATTAGCTTCTTCTTATGGTCTTATTATGCGCTAATCATGCAGGATTATTTCGTGAATGAGGTCCTGGTACTCAATGATTTTGTGTTTGTTTAAGTTCCTGGTCTGATGATGTCAGATGTTTGTTCTTTCCTTTTCTAGATTCCTGAATTTGACAACCTCTACTTGGACATGAATGGCATCATCCATCAGTGCTCCCACCCTAATGATGAAGATGTGCACTTTCGTATCTCGGAGGAAAAGATTTTCGCAGATATTTTCCACTACTTGGAGGTGCTCTTTCGCATCATCAAGCCACGCAAGGTGTTCTTTATGGCCGTGGACGGTGTGGCTCCTCGGGCAAAGATGAACCAGCAGAGAGGAAGACGATTCAGGTACCTCCGAAGGGTCTGACGGGAACATGTGGAATCGAAGAGTTCTGGGATTGTGTCTGAAAAGTATCCATTCTTGTTAAGGTCGGCAAAAGAGGCCGAGGATAAGATTAAGAAGGCACTAGAGAAGGGTGAGGTGCTCCCAACGGAAGCAAGGTTTGACTCCAACTGCATCACCCCAGGTATTGTGGATATTTGAGTTGTTGTGGATGGTGCTCATTGTGGCTCTGGCTTTGCTGCTAAGAACAAAAGCATCTTTCCTGCAGGGACAGATTTCATGGCCAGACTCCAGAAGCAGCTGAAATATTTTGTCCACAGCAAACTGTCGTCGGACAAGTTATGGCAGGGAGTCAGCGTCTATCTCTCTGGCCACGAGGTGAGAGTGGGGCAAGGCGCGGCTTAACGTGACGGTAACTTAACTTGTGACCCTCATGTAAACATGCCTATATATCTGATCAGACGCCTGGAGAAGGAGAGCACAAGATCATGGAGTTTCTTCGTACGGAGACCGCCAAGCCGAGTTATGATCCAAACACTAGACATTGCCTGTATGGTCTAGATGCTGACCTGGTAGGTCATCATAAGTGGTCACTATACTCCTTGCATACTTAGAGCATGGACTGTTTACTTATGAGCTGAGTTTCTTGTATACAAGTAAATGCATTTCTATAGATAATTTGTGCAGCTCTCTGTTCGGGTAAAACGTGTTTCCCTGCTGTAGATTATGCTTGGGCTGGTCAGCCACCAACCACATTTTTCTCTGCTGAGAGAAGAGGTTCGCTTCGGGGGTAAAAAGTCTCAGAAAAGGTATGCCGACTTGTTGTGAAACTAAAAGCGCTGGTCTGATGTTCCGCCTGATTTTACACTCGCTGGGTCACCTTGCTTCTGTCTCAGGATAACAGCTCCTGAGGAGACCACTTTCCACCTGCTGCACCTGTCCCTCATGAGGGAATACATTGACTATGAGTTCTCTGCGCTAAAGGTAAGCAGTTTAGCTCTTTGGCACTCTGTTGTTCACTTGGAAGCCTTCTATTATACCCAGACCTCAGAATTAAAGTTGGCTGCACCCTTCATCAACAGAATGTTGTGTCATTGAACTGGTTGTACAAACTAGGGGTGCTCCGATCAGGATTTTTGAGGCCGATCACCGATCTCCGATCACTAGAAGCTATATCGGCCGATAC
>JABFDZ020000047.1:14015920-14026536 GCA_019775955.2 Pollimyrus isidori
AAAAAGTTTCAGTCTTTTAATTGTGATTAATCGCGATTAATTGCAAAAAATTGTGCGATTAATTAGTTAATTTTTTTTAATCGATTGACAGCACTAGTAATAATTAATACGTTAAGTAAGGGTGTACTACACATTATTTGGGCCCCCTCAACTAAAGTGTTACCCATGAGCTTTAGATGATGGACGAAACGGTTATCCGGGTGCCAGCTTTTTGGTTATATATGGACGTTCACTCACGCCCACGTTTTGGTAAGCGGATTAGCAGCGGGCCTAAAATATTAACGAGACCCCTATTGTAATAGTCTGCACCTGTGTAAATTTGTCGCATCCTTTTTATTTTTAATAATCCCGTTGGTTATTGATCATCAGTGATAATGGGCTGATTTTTACCGCCGGAGGCTCGTCGGTCATTGGTGGAGCCGCCGTGCTCTGCTTTTAACAGGAAGTGATGTCATCGCAGTCGCACGTTCTCCTCCACACACAGAGCTCTTCTCAGACGTGAAGGAAACGGAGACGATGGCAAACAGTGTGGAGGATTCGGACGGCGTGTGCTTTGTGCCATCCTTCAGCGGCCTGCAGGTGGGTGTGGGCGTGCGACAGGCCTGTAGTGTTTATCTGCTGGTCACCTTCTCCTGCCACCGCTACTGCTTTTGTGCATTAACTCCTTCCCTTCCTTCTGCTGACCTGGCCAACGATCGTGTAAGTCATTGGTTAGTCTCCTACTTCTCAGCATTGACTGAAGCTGGGGTGTTTCCTTTCAACTCACTGCTTTCCTGTCTCTGTGTGTGTGTGTCTCCCAGGCTCCACTCAATGACCCCATGGCTTGTGCCTCCTTCATGGGTCTTAAACCTTCCAGCACCAAGAACCACCTCGTCCGGGCGATTCTCGAGTCGGTTGCGTTCAGGTGGGTAACCTTTGCCCGGCGACCCGGCGGGCCGCCCCCGGCTGCGGCAGTGCCCGTCGTCGCCAGTCACGACCCGGTGCCGCTCTTTCAGGAACAAGCAGCTGTTCGACATCATGCTGCAGGAGACGCGGATCCCTATCACCAAGATCAGGTGGGTTATGGCTCGCTCCGAGATCCGGGGCCGGTGTGTCCCTGAGGCCGGTGTGTCCCAGAGGTCGGTGGGTCCCGGAGGCCGGGCTGCCCCTGACGCGCCTGTACGTGTGGCTGCAGGGCGGATGGGGGAGTCAGCACCAACGACTTCATCATGCAGATAACCGCCAACTTGCTGGGGAGGAAAGTGGAGCGCTCGAGTCACTTCGACATGTCCAGCCTGGGGGCGGCTTTCATCGCAGGGCTGGTAGTGGGTGAGATTTGGTTAATATACCTACATGGCAGCGTTTTTCTATGTTTGATTAGACACGCTATATTTTTGCAGTCCACTGAAATCTACCTTTGTCCACTTCAGAAGATGACTTTTACTGTACATGTAGTATCTGCATTCCCCTCAGTCTGCTGTTAACGCATGTTGTACGAAGTCTGCTGTTAACGCATGTTTTACGAAGTCTGCTGTTAACGCATGTTTTACGAAATCTGCTGTTAACGCATGTTGTACGAAGTCTGCTGTTAACGCATGTTGTACGAAGTCTGCTGTTAACGCATGTTTTACGAAGTCTGCTGTTTTAACCAGTAGCTCTGCTGGGTACTGAGAGGTGTCCAGTAAGTGTCCCCCTGTTTGACAAAGCGTCGACTTCGACTGCACAATTCTGGGTAAAATACGAGTTATTAAGGGTCACGATTGTTGAGAGTTGTTATCATTATCGGTTATGTGCTGAGCTGATGCCAAAGATCCGAATCAGTCAGTCCAGCCGCATCTTAAGCTCCATTTCATTTCCCGCATCCACCCAGTTTGCATCAGTGCTGCAGATTATGAGGCTCCGTCACACGCTGCAGTAAACCTGAAGCCTGAGGCTTAAAATTACAGACCATAAAGATGTCAAGTGTGGAGTAATATTATACACTGGAAACTCGAAGTAGCCAAACAGCTACCTGTGATGTTTGCAATAGCATCCTTCCCTAAGAGGCAGCAAAAGAGTGTCGTTTAATACAGCAAATCTGATTGGGCACTTCCAGAAGCTTCATAAGGAAGAATACTGTGAAACTAGGCTGCTGAGAAGAAGCATGCACCGATGCCTACTCTGTTCCTATGTGTTCGTAAGAATCTATTAATAGATTGGATTGGTACTCAGAATCGGCAAATATGAATATTGAATGGGTCCGATCAAAAATGAGAATTCGGGAAAGAAATGCTCCTTAATGTTTTTTGTTATGCTGTGAGGATGGATCCCAATTGGGTTTGGGTCAGTGTCTGAATTTGCATTTTCAATTATTGCCACAAAAAAATGTCTAGATTGCTGATAAACACGTTTCCGATCACGATTATTATGTGGCTTATTTTGCTCTTGCATTCACAAGCAATGCAAAGGTAATTTTTGTTTAAAATTCCATTAGAACAATTTCCAATATTTTAGTTTCTATTTGGCAGGGCGGAGATACTGAACATGGAGCTTTAAAATCTTAATGCAGGTCTAACACGTGAACAGGGAATATTGCCCAAATAAACACCGAGAGTGTTTATTGTATAACGAAAGTAAACGATACAGAAACAGAAATTGCAGTGTGTAATAACAATAACCATCAAAGTTTGTTTGTATGATTTAGTACGCTCTCATTGATTAAATATATAGGCAAACCGCTATCGCTGTATGGGAGCGGAACTTAAACGGTAACCAGTTTACGCATTTTTAGCGAGAAACATGAGCATGTTTATTTGTGTAGGATTCAGCTGTGCGCGCAGTGGACATGCAGTGTGCGTCATCTTTCTCATGGGATGTTTTTATCACAGAACTGCAGGAAAACGTTTTTGTGTGTTTTTGTTTTTTAATCCGATAGCGCAGTTTGAGGGGCGGCATGGTGGTGCAGTGGTTAGCACTGTTGCCTCGCACCTCTGGGACCCGGGTTCGTGTGTGGAGTTTGCATGTTCTCCCCATGTCGTCGTGGGGTTTCCTCCGGGTACTCCGGTTTCCCCCCACAGTCCAAAAACATGCTGAGGCTGATTGGAGTTGCCAAATTGCCCATAGGTGTGCATGTGTGTGTGACTGGTGTGTGAGTGTGCCCTGCGATGGGCCCCCGTCCAGGGTTGTTCCCTGCCTCGTGCCCGTTGCTTCCGGGATAGGCTCCGGACCCCCCGTAACCCGGTAGGATAAGCGGTTTGGATAATGGATGGATGGATGGATGGATAGCGCAGTTTGACCCTTTGTAAATCGATTTTTATTTTTAACAATGAAAAGTCTTTACGCATTTTTTCGATTTATATTAATATAGTTGGAAAACCAATGATGAGGAGATAATACTGATTATGGATTAATACAGTTATCTACCCAAACCTATTCGCAATCGCTGTCCGCTGCACTATCTCCTCACCTGGCCGGCTTCACGGAGGTACTAACAGCTGTGTTCGCTGTAGTTTCAGTTTTGCGTAGTTGCCGACCTCCTGATCCCCAGCCCAGTGTGTGTATCCTGATCCCCTCGTGAGTGCTGGTTCCGATATCCCCACATCTGGATGACGGCCTGCCTCTCTCTTCACTTCTCAGGATTTTTTGGCCTTTCCTTTAGTTTTTTGGTTACCTGTTTGCTCTGCATTTGGGTCTCCCCTTCCCTTCGTGGGGCTTTACCACCTGCAACCGCCCATTTATTAGATTAAAATGTTTATCGGTATCCGTCAATTTCTTCATCAGTGACCTACTAACTGTAAGGTTGTTACTGAAATGGGTCTGTCAGATTAACTTCGTTAAAAGAAAGGGCACTTTACTGGTTTTTAACAAACAAGTAATTTCCCAATTTTAGAAATGCTAAAAAGAAACCTTGTTGCCCTTTATTATGTGACCTGTTTTGTGCCCTTCCCCATTACAACAAGGAGGCTGGGGGGGTTTTCTTTGAAGCAAGGGATCTCCCCCACAAATGGAAACATGGCAGAATGATTTTCACGCAAGAATGAGGTTGCATTAGGGATTGAGGAAACGATGGCAATTGAGCCCTCAAATGAGATCGCATAGGGGTGTAAATCAACACCACTGATTACTCATCAGCATTAGTGTCAGATAATTTACCTAGACTGATGGTTGTCTCTTGAAACCCGACGAAAGTTTGCACTGCGGTTTGTTTGAATCGGATACCGCTGCCAAGGTAAAGTAATACGCTACACCTCTTGTATGAAAACTACTTATATTTGTATTAACATTTGTTTTCTTGACGGTCCCCCGTATCAGCTACTTTTATTACTCATTTTAACCTTGATAGCTAGATAATCAGAGCTTTATCTTGCTATATTATTTCGACGCATTTAATCTAGCTGTTGATTACCTTTGGAGTTCTTGGAATATAGTGAACTGGGAGACTAATTTCGAAGTAATTGTGCGCCATCGGAATGCATGATAAGGTGGTCTATCTCAACAATCGGCGTAGTCGTACATTTAAAACTGACGACTGTATGAAGATCGGTTTCTGTCTGTCGTGCAAAGGGAGATGCATTACACTGTCTGAGGTTTTTTTGCAAAATAGTTTCAGAGAAAATGTGTTTTTCATGCTCCTGAAATATTCGGTTTTTGGAGATGAGTGTTCATTGGACAGCGGCGATATCTGCTTTATTTCTCATATGAACACCCGATATAGTGCCTGCATGTGTGGTGTTGAGTATACTGTCATACAGTGCCCTCGCTGCTCTGTTGGGGGTCTTTCGTGCCACCATGATGGGTCCTTCTCTCCTGCAGGCTTCTGGAAGAGTCTGGGGGACCTTAAACGGCTGCACCAGTCCGAGCAAGTGTTCGTGCCGCGGGTGGAACGCCGATTCTACGCGGCAGTGCTGCAGGGGTGGGAGAAGGCGGTGCACCGCTCTATGCACTGGTACCCGACGAAACGTTCCGCTGGGCTGAGGGTGGCGCCACCTGGGGACCAGCAGTGATACTACAGCACCAAGACCAAACCTCAGACTTTGCTAACGACTAACCCGTGTAAGACTTGATACAGAATCTGTAAACGACGACCAGCGGCTGCTGTGTATACAGCCCCTCGTACCTCAACAGCTGCAGAAATACAGTGAAAGGCTTTTTTTTTTTACAAATTTTTTTAAAGTGACTGTGTTAATCGAAGATATCTTTCTCATGGGAACAAAGGGGCGATGTCACTATGCAGATCATTCAGTATTGCTGCACTGCCATGTTGCAGTTTAAACACTGTGCGTGACCAATGTTCTGAGGGCATCTCTGCTAGGAGACGTTTACTCTGTGAGAACCATGTGATCCCCGAATGATCTCTAAGGACACTGGGGTCACGCATGCGCAATGAGAACCTTAGGAAGGTGCTACACAGGCTACAGACCCAGGAGCAGTGATTCTGCTGTAGTTTCAGTGTTTACAGCTCAATTGAGGTTGCATTTGTGGGATGATTCGTCAGCCAAAAGAAAAAATGTGATTTTTTTTTTTTTGTAGAAGATGGACTGCCTGTTTGCAGCCTCCTTCAGGTGAATGACACTGTCCCTCATCATGTCTGTTTCTGTGCCAGAGTGTTCTGTTCCATTCAGTGCGTTTCAGGTTGTTCCAAATATTTAACATCATTAAAATCAGTGAAACGTTTTGATTCAATGCCCCATTGTTTGAATGTTAATGATCCTAGATCCTTTGAAGTTTCGCCAGGCTGCGGGGTGTAATTTAAGATGGGCATTTCAGTAGCCGGCCTGCCAACAGGGGAGACGCTATCTGCGAAAGCCAACTTCAAAGGTCTTCCACAGGCCGTGCCAAACTGCAGGTTCCAATCGGAGACGGCCTTCAGTCAAGCTCTGCTGATGTCGCATTCTCTGATTGGTCAAACGCTCCGCTGTCATACGCAGCGTGTCTCGCAGAATGTTTCGCTTGGTGCTATTTATATGGCTTGAATATTACAGCTGATTCATCTGTTTCAGCAGGCTTTTTTTCCATTGTAACATACTGTTTTTGTTTTTTTTTTTAATTTATGCGTGTACCCTTTAGTTGACTTAAAATATTATGTACCTCTGCTGAGTGGAGCACAAGAAATGAGCAGGTCAAACTACTTTTACTTTAGGTAATACATCGCACAGGTTTTATCCAAATGCTTGCTGCGAGGTCAGGATGTCTGATGGACGAATGCCCGGTAAGATGTGCAGTCGGGGCACTGCGGTCTGTTTACTGCTGCTGGTTTATCCAGACGGAGCGGGCAGTACTGGGGCACTGAGTACTCTGTATTCTGCACTTTTGGGTGAATTTCCACATTGGGGTGTGAGCCCCACCCTCCTCCCCTCAGCGCGGCCTGCATACTCAACGGGGGAGGCCTACCTTCATCCATGCAGCGAACCTAGGGATGAAAAAGTGGGTGTAGTGCAGTGTGGGTAATGGCTGTGTCTGGGAGGAGCTTGTGCATTTGTACTGTCACGGGCCTCATCTCCCCACATGCCCTACACCAGGGCTATTTAACTCAGGCCCTCGATTCCAAATCCAGGCCTTGTTTTCAGTTCCACCAGGTGGTTAGTGTAATAATCACTGATTCTGATTGGTCAGAGGCTTCACACCTGGGCTCACAGGTGAAGGAAGGCTGGGAAATCAACAGGGCCCGGCCCTTGAGGACCGTGAGCCCAACGCTGCTCCTGGAGACCTACCACCCTGCAGAGCTTAGGCGGAGCCCTAATTTAACACACCTGGTAGAGGTAATGAGGCCCTTCAGTAGCATCTCAGTATCAGAGTCAGCTATGTCGAAAACTAGGCTGGCTCTAATAGTGAGATATTACTGAAGGGCCTTATTACCACCTATGAGGTGTGTCAAATTTGGGCAGCATGTAAGCTCTGCAGGGTGGTAGATCTTCTGGAGCAGATTGTGCAGCCCTGTTCTACATCACCAAAAGCAGGTTATTGAAAACTGGGGAACGTTACTGTCTGAGAGGTGGACACAAAGCGAACCGCGACACAAGTGTGGGAATCGAAGCTGGGAAGCTGGGGCAAAAGGTATGGGTTAGCCTCACCTGTTACTGGCAACACACCCCCCCCCCCAGACAGAACCCGTCTTTTCATAAGTGAGGTTAAGAGCCTTTCAGCAAGGGGGGGAAGACTGCCGGTGTGAGAGAGCAAGCCAGCAAGAAAGTGTCAGACACTGCCAATATGAGACGGTGTACCAACCATAAAGAGTGTCTGACTATAGCAGTGAGAAGGTACCGGCAAGACAGCATAAGATTGTCATTGAGAAAAATGGCAGCAGAGACTGTGCCAGGGAAAGGCTTCTATGGGAAGGTCAGTTGAGCCCAACTCTGTTCTCACACTCCTCAGAGGGCTCTGCTAAAGCATATCAGTGCTGCTATTAAATCGCCGCTGACACAGACGGAGTAGGACTGACGTGTGACCCCTTGTCTGTGCCCCATAGTGCTGTGTGAGAACATGGGTTTCATATCTGCAAAGGCGATGTGTTTACATAGTTGTGTCGTGGCGTGCGAATCGGCGGGCAGCGCCGTCGGGTGACCTGCGCGCTGCCAGGGTTTTCCGCCGGGCCCGTTGGCAGTAATCTGCTTACCATGTGGAATGTTTGAGGGTCTAATTCAAAGCAGATTTGACACAGGTGGGATCTCGGTGTTGGCAGCCTATAGCAGGTGTTACACTGCATGCGACCCCAGCACAGATTTTCCCAGTGTGCTCACTGCAGCTGACTGTCTATTCCAACTGCGCTATTACAACACTAACCAAAAAGAAGGAAACCTCTGGCTGCATCTGGAGTAGGCCTGTGTTCTCTCCTGTTTTCCAGCCTATTCAGGGTGAGATCATCCCCAGGCTCAGTGCTAGATTGTAGTCAGGTAAGTAAGTAGTTGCCTCATTTGCTGCTAGGGCAGTATGTTCATGTTGTTTAAGTGTACGATTTAAATGGCTCACATTAACACGTCGTTTTACAATTAATCACTTTTTGATACACCGTGAGACCACTTTTCCTTTTTTTGTAATATGTGTTGTGGAAAAGACTTCAAATAGCTATGACAGGTAGAGTTACGGTTTTTATTACGTTTGGCGCATTCAACTGCTGACTTCACTTAGGCAAGCAGTTAGTTCAGGGGCCAGCTGTTTACCCTACCGTCATCCACCACGTTGCAAAATACTGTATCATGTTAAGGGAACCCAAGAATATCTTGGAATCTGGAGAGCGTGGAATGGCGCATGCGCACCGGCATCCCGGCTGCCTCGCCGCTCCAACGCGGTTGGTGCGGATCTGCGCTCAGGGTCTGTCAGGGGACGGACCTTCTGGAGAGCGTCAGTCATCGGCACAGACCCCCGGGTGCACGGTCATTTTTGCACCGTTCATTTACGCACTCCAGCTCGTTTCTGCTTAAGGAAGTCTACAGTTCAGCCATGGCGAAACATAGAGGAAAAGGTGATGAGGAGAAACAGCACCAGACCAGCTGGAAGGATTTTATTTACAACCGGAGTAGCGGAGAGTTTATGGGTCGGACAGCCAGTGGCTGGGGTAAGGAGCTCCTTTAGGGGCGACTGGAGTGTAGATTAGTATCTGACTGAAATGAAATGATGTGTGCGCAAAATCTTTTTTTTCATTCATACTTTTACCGTTTAAAAGAATATCTGTTTACGAACATAGCAGGGGTCTTAAGCATTTTTTTGTTTTAATGATGCACAGTAGTTTTGGTACCTCGCCTTACCTCCCGTGCCCGGCTCCTTTGACAATAAGTGCTTGTTAGAAATGTATATAGATGATGACCATTATACCTCCCATTCAGCGTTATCCTGCACAGAAAACTGCTTATATTACCGCCCCTCCAACTACGATCATGAACTCAAAGCTTACAAGTAAAACTGCCCAGGCCAAGACAACACGTGCCACCGTAGATTTTAAGTGTCATCGATATTAGGAACAGACTCCAGGTATTATAGGTTTAACCCCATTCACGATTAAACTAATCCGTTAAATCGTGTCGCTGCTGCGGAACAGGTATGTATTTATATTAAACAAGTCAGCCATGTACAGTTGGGTACCTTTTATTATTAGGCTATAACAGTCTGATTGATGACATAGATGTCTTGCGTGCGGAGTTCCAGTTCATTGTGAATGCTGTATTCATTCCATACTCTTCAGTTTAACCCCCGGGTTCTAAGTAATCTTCCTCTTCTTTTGATTACGACATGGTAGCTTCCCAGGGTCGTCTTGAAGGGGAGCCTTTGCAAGATGCCAGTCGTGCAGAAAAACACTCTATTTTTGGCCGCGCGTTGAATGTCTTCGCAATAGACATATCGAGTGTGACGCTTGAAAGGGGCGACTTATTCTCATGTTACTGTACACTAAATGCGGACTCTTTCTGCGCCGGCATTCGCGGTGCCGTGGGCACGGTGCCGCCTTTCATTGGCTCGGCGGTGATCGGCATTCCTGTGTACCGCTGTCTGATGAGGCATATTGCCATCCTTTCGCATGTGGACGGAGCTATGTCGATACCTTCGTTTTGCTTTCCTGCTGCAGGTCCAATCAGCTCATTCTTTGAAGCAGCGGTTTGGTTTCGGCTTTAATGAGGATACTCCGGTTTCAGGAAATCACTAGAGGTCTTTCTTTTGGAGTACCTCCAGATTTATAGCGGGTTTTTTTAACTCTGTCCAGGAAATGTCATCCTACTGTAGGAGTAGAAGGATATATTATGTTTCTTGAGTTTCCTGAGAGTATATTTGGCTGCGTGCTCAGCAGAATATGGTTGAAAGAAGATTTATTCCAGTGTATTTGATCGCGTGCTTTTGTAGCGTCATTAATATTTTCGCACACTGAAGTCACGTAAAACGCAATATGCCTGTAAAGAGTCAGATCTGTCCAGCGCCAGGAATTCCCACTAGAATGTATATCATGTGAAAATAAAATCAGAGGCCTCTGTGTTCTGCGAGAGCTATCTTTGCCTGGTGCTTTGCCCTAAAGCCGCCCCTACCCTCTGCATCTCCAGCTCTCATCATCCTCTTCTACCTGGTGTTCTACGGCTTCCTGGCTGGCATGTTCACGCTAACCATGTGGGTCATGCTGCAGACGCTGGATGACTACACTCCACGGTACCAGGACCGAGTGGCCAATCCAGGTGATTTCTGGGACATTGAGTCCGGTGCAGGGCCGAGTGGAGTAGGGGCCGCTCTGTTTGGGTCTGTGCCGTCCTTTGTTTGGGAACGCAGCCTGTTTCTGACCAGGGTTGGACTGGCATTAAAAGCGAGTCCTGGATTTCCGTCTGTACAGGCTCACCACACGTACATGCTGATTGGGAGGGTGGGAGTCCCCCACAACAAATTGTGTTTGCCCACAACCTCGTCGGCCCACCGGGGAAATGCCCGGTATGCCAGATGGCGAGTCCAGGCCTGTCTGAATGTTTTCCAGTCAGACCCCTTTCAAATATGTCTTTCCTCTCACCAGCTGTGACTGTTGTGTAAATCTGGAACTTAATTTTGTCTTCTTGATGATATATCTTTTAAATATAGCTATAGTTGTAAGTGGTTAATTTTCATACTTGTTAAGATGGGGGGGGGGGGGCCAGTTAGTTTTCCCAGTCCAGCGAATGGCCAAAATTAAATTTGGGGAGGGGCGTTTTGTTATTTAG
>JABFDZ020000047.1:14058260-14082737 GCA_019775955.2 Pollimyrus isidori
ATGGACCCATCATGCCTTGTTACCACTGTGCAGGCTGGTGGTGGTGTAATGGTGTGGGGGATGTTTTCTTGGCACACATTTGTCCCCTTAGTGCCAATTGGGCATTGTTTAAATTCCACAGGCTACCTGAGCATTGTTTCTGACCATGTCTATCCCTTTATGACCACCATGTACCCACCCTCTGATGGCTACTTCCAGCAAGATAATGCACCATGTCACAAAGCTCGAATCATTTCAAATTGGTTTCTTGAACATGACAATAATAATAATCAATCCTTTATTGATCCCCGTGGGGAAATTGTTTTTACGCCTCCCTCAACTTGGTCCGCGAAGGGCAGCCACCCATAGCAGCGCCCAGGGAGCTGGGGGTTAAGGGCCTTGCTCAAGGACCCGCAGACGTGCTGAGGCCAGGTTTTGAACCTGTGACCTCATGATTACAGGCACACAGGCTTAGCCCACTGAGCCACACGCTGCCCCCAATGAGTTCACTGTACTAAAATGGTCCCACACAGTCACCAGATCTCAACCCAATAGAGCATCTTTGGGATGTGGTGGAACGGGAGCTTCGTGCCCTGGATGCCCCATCCCACAAATCTCCATCAATTGCTAGATGCTATTCTATCAATATGGGCCAACATTTCTAAAGAATGCTTTCAGTACCTTGTTGAATCGTTGCCACGTAAAATTAAGGCAATTCTGAAGGCGAAAGGGGGTCAAACACCATATTAGTATGGTGTTCCTAATAATCCTTTAAGTGAGTTTATATATAACTTAATTCCTTGGTTGACAATTTTGTCAAAGGACCATTGTAAGCAGATGGATATTTTAGTGACTAAACATACTACAGCAGACCACTCCTGAAACTTAAAATGTTAGCATTCAGTTTGCAAATTAAAGTCTTTAACTACCAGGCAACATCCTGACAAAGTAGTGTAGGACAAGTTCAGTAGACCACTGCCTTCGCCTAACACTTCCATTACTCATCACAGACTAACAGAAATATATGTGAATATCACTAATCTACCACGTAAAGTGACTGATGAATTCCTCAAGGTTAAATAAGATTAAGCGCTACCCTTCACTGCTATTATAATTCCCAATTTATTGTCCACCCAATAACCCCCTCTGCCGCACACACTCCCGTGCACTCCGTAGAGGTAGTCGAACGTCTTTATACGTTAAGTCGGTCGACCGTGACGCAAGACGCAGTTGCGTAGTGACGTCACCCCGAAAGGGCAGAGAAGCGGCGGGACGACTGCGCGAACCAGCCAGCTCCGACATGGAGGCCGTGGGTGGTTAGCAACAGGCCGATTTTCTGTCGGTAGCTACGCCGTTGGCGAAGAGGCAAACCCCATAGAAACAAATCTTCGTAAAGACGAATCTAGTTAATCTTAACTGGGTTCTATTGCGGACTGTGGGTGAGTTGAGTAGCATCGAGTAGCAACAGGACAGCCGAGTGAGGCCGGGCGCCATTTAATATAGTCTACCAAGCGACGAGCGCGGTGACTAGTCTTTCGTTAGGTATTTCCGCGCGGCGTAGCCGCGGACTACCCCCGGTAACGTTGCGGGAGTTAGGGTTCCAACTCTCCGGTGCCCTTTCGGTCGTGAAGCCGCATTAATTGTTTTTACGGCCAAGCACGCAAGCCACCAGGATGGGACCCGCTAGCCGGATACCAATTAGCATGTAGCACGGCGCGGCCAGCCTGCTTGTTTAGCGAGCTACTCCGGATTTAAGGTGCTCGCACGCTCTGCTTGGGACAAGCACACAAGCGGCGTTTGGCCGTTTTAAGGCCAGGTGAGACGCCGTGATTTAGTGGTTATCGCCGGGACTCAAACGGCCATCTCGTGTAGCTGGCCTAAGCTAACCGCTGAACCTGGAAGTACTCATCACTGTGTTCGGTCCTTAACGGACCCCTTGCACCATCTCCATCCATTATACAGTAACGGAAGAGGTTAAGACTAGGCAGCTAGTTCAATAACAGATTGATTCCCTCGTAAACTGTTACGTGTCTCTGTGCAGCAGTTAGTAATACTCTTCCCGCGTCAATAGTCATGTTTTAAGTCAACTTTAAATAATTTGTAGTAAAGCCTTGTGTTTCACATTGGGGCTATGCTGGGGACCCAAAAAGAGGTCATACCCTGTCAATAGAACGTCAATAAAGGACTGAGATTAAAATCGTATTCTCTGGTCAGGATAGAGTTCAGTTTCTGTACTCCGTACCTGTTACTGCACAGTTCTGACCAGTTATTAGGCACTTGTGCTCCTGTCCATTCCTTTGCTTGTCTCCCTGCTTTGGCTTCAAGCTGCTGTCTGCATCAGGCCCGGATGTTGCCTTTCCCATCCCGTACCCATAACATGTCTCCCACTCTATCTCTTGCCACCGGGCCACCTTCCGCACAAATCCAGGGCAGGCCACACTTGTACAGTTCTTTGGTTCCTTGCTGGTGGAACGAATTGACCCCCCCATTCGTGGAAACGGCTCAGTTACAAGCCATCTCCTTTCGCCTCACCTGTGTAAATTGTACCTTGGCTTCATCTCATTCTCAAGCTGCATTTTTGTGAACTGATCAGAGTTGGATTGTTAATAGGTAACATTTTTTTTTACATTTCCATGACTCATTGTTTGTGATTTTAGTATATCTAACACACCATAACTAGTTTTGCATTTATTAGTTTATGGTAACTTCTTATATTTAATTGTATGTTTTTGTGGAATTGTGTATTGTATGGTTTTTTTTTTAACATGTATCGTTCAATGTGGAAGGACTTTCAAAATAAATAAATGGTAATTACCATTTTAGTGATAACCATAATATTAAATCACTGGGAAGTTCTTCGGTAATTCTGTCAGCTGCTATTGTATAATATGTTGTCATTCCTATTGAGACTGAAAAGTGCAGTTTGGTTGGGGGAGGGGTCTAGATCCTTTAAAATGGTAAATAAAACCTTTTAGGATCAGATGGATGGGAGGATTTTGGGTTTTAAGTACCATGTGGAGTTCTGTGTGTGTTCGTTTTTGGATGTTCTGCACTATTTAAAACAAATCCTGTAATGTTCTTTAATTGGATTATTCACACACAGTAACCTTTTCTGAAGGTGATCTTCTTACACCTTTTTTGTCGTTGCATATTTCCATCAGTTTCTAAGTCATATGAAGAAAATCCTGAGTTCAGACTGGTAATGGCCTTGTTTACTGAAACACACATACAGGTGTTTATGCGTCTTGATTAGAAATGGCAGAACTGTTTCTGTACACTAAAATGTTTAATTTGTGGCTGCCTCCTATAGTATTTTATTTTTTTGCGATAAAATCTTGCTGGGAATGAAAGGAGGTCCTGTCCATTGAATTGTCAAAAGTTCCATCTCTCCTTGCCAGGTCCACTTGGACCATGACCTGTAAAGCATGACTGTTAAGAGTCTTCCTTGTAACCTGACGGTTTTGTGCTTCCTGTTCAGTGAGTAGTCCCTGCTGTTGTGTGAACAGTGTGACAGAAAGCACCCAGCTGCAAAAAATGGGTAATATTCACTTTGCATTGTGACCATGGGAATGCAGTTTGCCATCGTGCCTCAGAACCAGTCAATGATTCTGTGTGTAAGGATAGATCTGCTTTTCAGATTCTCTGAATCTTTGGATGTGGGTCCGTTACGGTGCATTGACACCTGACTGCCTCAGCGTGGGTGTAATTGTTTTCACTTATACTGGTCCTGTGACGACCACCCCCCAGGTCTGTCACCTTTTCCACGTGTCCCCATTGCGCATTATGTATATGAACAGCGTGATTCGATCACGTGTAACACGGCAGTCGTTCACATAACGTGTGTTTGTGGTATTCAGAGATCAGTCTGTGTAGCAAAACCACAACCTGGGAAACGCCTGGTGTTTCGGCCCGTCCAGTATCACCCCCTCTCCCTCCCCATCGCTGGCCTGCTCTGTACCTCCCTTCTCCCTGCCATCGGCTTTCCCAGCTCTTTGCTGAACCTGCGTGGTGATTTGTGGTAACTGAAATGATTTTACAGACCTTATGTTATTGCACCCAGTTTCCCTGTGTAGAGTAGTAAGGTGGGACACAACTTCTCTTTAATGCATCTGCTCGCCGCCATTGTCCATGTTTGTGCGTACGAACACACACACACACACACACAGCATGTTTTTTACATGCAAGTGCTTTTTTAGTCCCTTGTTACTAAAGGAGTTCTGTAATTCTCAACTTCCCCTATGTGGTAGAATTTAATGGCTGGGATTTCAATTTCTACAATTATGTTTAGGATGCTTAAGGCTGATGTATATTTCTGTGTAGAATCTACTCTGTAGGCAGACTCTTACCCTACACTGTAGCCTGACGCTTGTAGACCTCCCCAGAAATAATCCTGTCAGGCTGCAGTGTAGATTCTATGCAGAAGTATACATCAGTCATATTACTGTCATACAGGCATAAATGTATCTTTGTTATTGCTGAGTGTACCGAGATTTTGCCCCTTTTATTTTTTAAAACCATTTCCAGTAGTGGAGTTCTGGCAGCCACATTGAGGGGACTCCAGCACATTCTGTCTAGGCTGTTGTGGACTGGAAACAACATAATTCAGGGTCATTTAGTGAACCTGTTTGTCTGATGAAAATCACCTTTATTCAGAAAGTATGGTTTTCGGTGCACTACATAAGCTGCATCTTTGCGAATTCTATAGCCTCTCTTTCCAACTTTGCTTTTCAACTATTATTTGAAATGATGCTACTTATCCATGTCTTAAGTCGCACATGAAAATAATTCATATGGAATCCTTTCAACAAGTAATGTGCTCGTTTTGCTATAAAACTGGTGTACACTGGCATGCGCTACCACAAAATCAAGAGAGATCTTTGTGGTGCGGTCATGGTTTCTTATGTTTTTTATTTTAAGAGGTTTTGAAATTTTATTTGGAAGAACAAGGATCTGCAGGACCCGTAAATGTTCACTGCGACCTTAACGCTTGGCGTTCTCAGCCTCTGGTATTTGGTCACTACACACAGCTGACTTACGGAGCTCTTGGTCTCCATGGTAACAGGTCTCACATTCCACTGGTTAAGTTTTTGCTGAGACATCTTGATACACCATGTGAGGGAAAATACAGGAATTCCTCATGGTGTCACCCTTGTCCCATCAGGATTCTGTGACTGTATCTGATGAGCTTATGAAAAAGCTCTGGATTTTGACATTAACATTCCTTCATATTAACTTCACAGTAATAATTTAGGAAAATGTTTAAATCTGAGAACATGAAGTAAAAATGAATAATTGTAAGCCTCCTCTGGATACTTGTGTGGTTCAAATCTCACACGGCCTTAATGCTTTATTTTTAGTTATGATGTTTTAACTCAATCTGTCCCACGAGGAAGCTGAGTGCACAGTTTCAACACTGAGCTGCGTGTCTTGTCCTCTCACTACACTTGTTAAACATTTATGGAAATCTGTGTGATGTCACTCCTGTTATGTCGCCTGCACACCTCCTAGTGTCAAGCATGGAATTACATCTTGTCCAGTTTACCAACTGTCCCTGTGAATAGTGCTTTGATGTACCCACTGATATAGCCTCATGTCCTGTTCGTTAGATGTTGCAACATAATTAGTGTGGGCATCAAAGTTAAGTGTTAACAGCATGCAGATAATACGGTTGTATGGCCTTGCATTTGTTACGTATCGGATACTATAACTACGCACATAGATTTCTTTGCTTTATATGGTGTGCGTAATGTAAGCAGCGTGTACTGTTGCCACTGTGAGCAGTGAGCTCTGAGAAGCTGTGCGATGCTGTAAACACTTGGATGCTGCACTGCTCTTTTGATATGCAGCTCATCCGATTATATAACTTTTTTTGCCGGATTAAGTACTGATAATTACGTGTTTTACTTTGTCAGCCCACTGCAAGGTAGAGGCAGCTTGCCGCACATTGCGTTGAGCCTCTTAACAGCTCTGTTAATCTGGGCTGGTTGTAGGTAAAGCATCAGTGAATCAGTGACCCCCCTCCTTTCCCCCTCGCTTGTGCCCCTCAGGTGCACAGTCCTGACAGTCGCCATGGCTACGGACATGGGCTCCCCGCCGCGGTTCTTTCACATGCCGCGCTTCCAGCACCAGGCTCCGCGCCAGCTCTTCTACAAGCGGCCTGACTTCGCCCAGCAGCAGGCCATGCAGCAGCTGACCTTCGACGGCAAGCGGATGCGCAAGGCCGTCAACCGCAAGACCATCGACTACAACCCGTCGGTCATCCGCTTCCTGGAGGTGAGGCCGGGGACCGGGCCTGGCGGTCGGTGCCGGCGGTGGTTCGGGGGGGGGGGGGTCTGCCCGTCGCCCGTTCCTCATCCCATCTTCTCTGTGACAGAACCGGCTTTGGCAGCGGGACCACCGGGACTTCCGGGCGATCCAGCCGGACGCCGGGTGTTACAATGACGTAAGTATGGGGGTCACCGAGACGAGAACTTCTTTGAGTTCGTGGACCCAGCGGGTTATAGCTAGCTTTGCTGGAGCGTGCAGTGTGCCCTCTGAACAGCGTGCAGGCACTGAGGCAGCCAGCTCTCTCCCTCTCCCTATCAGCTGGTCCCGCCCATGGGCATGCTGAACAACCCCATGAACGCCGTCACCACGAAGTTCGTCAGGACCTCAACAAACAAAGTCAAGTGTCCCGTCTTTGTTGTGCGGGTGAGTTCGACTTTGGGGACAGGGCTGCAGGAGAGACAGGAGGAGGACATTACTGTGCTCAGGACATTACGCAGCTCACCTCTTGTTCACTTTGTCCCCCCCCCCCCCTTTCGGTCACCAGTGGACCCCCGAAGGCAGGAGACTGGTCACTGGAGCCTCCAGCGGAGAGTTCACCCTGTGGAATGGGCTCACCTTCAATTTTGAAACCATCCTCCAGGTAAGTGTCGCTGACGGCGATGGAGAAATCATCGCCGAAAACCGAGGATGATGGGTCTGGCTGTGTTTTGAAGTTGCCCGCACCGCCGATCCCCCATTGACCGGCTCGTGTGTTTGTGCCGCAGGCCCACGACAGCCCGGTGCGGGCTATGACCTGGTCCCATAACGACATGTGGATGCTGACCGCCGACCACGGGGGCTATGTAAAGTACTGGCAGTCCAACATGAACAACGTCAAGATGTTCCAGGCCCACAAGGAGGCGATTAGAGAGGCCAGGTTTCTACACAATCTCTCACTTTCTGTAGATCAGTCTTTCCCTTCCCTGTCCTCGGGGAGCCCCAGGCCGTCCGTATTTTTGCTCCCTCCCAGCTCCCCGCCGGACGGCACACATTTTTGCTTCCCCTCAATTCTGTGTGATGCCTGGGGGTCCCCGACGACCAGACTGGGAAACGCTGCTGTAGATGGTTCAAGCCTGTGTCTGTTCCCAGATTGTGGCGGGACCTCAGAGAGGCTTGTGGGGGGTGCAGCTCACTCTGCTGGTCATGTGCCTCACCTGCAGATTGTCATGTGCTGTTTCTGCCACCTTGCCTTTGTCACTCTCCTGGTGTTGACCTTTGTACTCTGCTGTTCTATACACCGAAAATGTTTTGTACAGAAAGGTTTTGTTTAGTTTCTAAATAAAGTGTGTGTTAACATCGAGAAGAATAATTAGCAAGAATTTGGCTGCGTGGACCGGATCGGAGGTGCTGGCTATCCAGCAGGGTGGTATAGAGCTCTCTTCTACACAAACACATCCCTTCAGTAGGCCGTAGCAGAAACACTGCCCCTCCCCTACACTGTAACGTCTCCATGGGAGCCAAAAAAACACCATGTGTTTTCTCTGCTGTAACACATCCCACACCCGTTATAAAGCAAAGTCCATTTGACTGACATTCCCCCCTTTACGGATTATGCCGTCTGTTTATTGCCCTGGGGGATCTTCATGCTTCTGTAAGGAAGTTCCGTACGCGTGGGAGGACGAGTCTCTGAGGCTCATCCCCTCTGGCCCATGAACTCGCTCGGCTCCACTGGGATGTGGCCGCTGTTGCCATGACGCCCGTGCGGTGCCTGTGGTGTAATCCGGGAGATCGTGTTGCTTTGCTGTGTTGATTTTCTTCCTGCTGTGTCTTCAGTTTTTCCCCCACGGATAATAAATTTGCCACTTGCTCCGATGATGGAACAGTTCGCATCTGGGACTTCTTACGATGTCATGAAGAAAGGATCCTCAGAGGTAGGACCTGCACACAGCTAGCCTCATTTGGGCATGATTGTATACCTGTTATCTTGCACTTCTCATTGTGTTCATGATTCCTACCCGCATACAAACAACATCTAAACCTCGAACCTATGCAAGACAAAAAGCTGATAGACCTTCTGCCATATCGAGGAGCCCCTAGAAGATTCTTTTTTTGTTTGCTGTTACAATCGTCCTTTTAGACCCCCCATCTTGTGTACATCGTACAGCACGTTCTCACATACAAATTAATGCCGTAGGTTTTTTAATTTGCGTCCAGTTGGTTTTCTCTCTTCAGCTCTAAGAGGATTGCGGTGTTTCGCGTGGCTGTAACCCTAAAAGTAGGAAACTCAAATACTGTCTGGTTCACCACCTTTAAACCTTACACTGGAGTCTGAGCACAGCGGATGGACGTTACCATAAAGGCCAAGTTCGATGTGCTGGACAAAATCTCAAAACTAAGCACACTGTTAAACATAAGCTGCGATGGATCTTTGCATTTTATTTGTCTTACGGTCTAACTTCTAACTCCATAAGTCCTGGGGGGTTTTTCCACAAAGCAGAATTTCCCAGTTAGCTGGATAACTAAAGCCCAATTTTGAATACTCTCCAATAGGAAGAGTGGTAAGTAACGTTCCTGTTGGACAATCCGTACATTTGGCTTAAGTTATCTGGCTAATGAAGTAATCCTGCTTTGTGGAATACCCTCCTAATCATCCAAGCAGGAGGGAAATGCACACATCTATATATTAAGAGTGGAAGGAAACACTCAATAGGGATTTCTACTTTGAGAAGATGGGAATTTGCCGATATTAGCAGCCTTAAACGTCAGCGCTATAGGAGCTCTCATCGTGGTTAAGTCCTACTCGGGTGTGATCCATCTGAAGAAGAGCATGCGTTCATCTGCCTTTGTGTGGCCTTCTAGGTTTAGCCCATTGCTTCCTTAGTGTCCTTCCCAAAACAGCTGCCCCAGAGTGTTTATTGAAGATCTAACACGAACAGCATCATAGGTTGACATGAGAGTGTTGAAAAAGGAGAAAAACTTCATTCCTCTAAGCTATGAATGGCAAAGGCTAGTATGCTGTCCAACACCCCGAAGTCTCACAGTTCAGTATACATGTGGTATAGTTTGAATTTGGCTGCCCTCTAGCTTGTGCTGTCACTGAATAAGGACTGGCGTGAGCTCATAGAATACTTTTCTACATTTCGATCAGTGCAATTTCTTCATCACTGGACAAAACGTTTCCTTGTCCTCGCAGCACAAAGTGTGAGGCTGGCTTTTACTGACGTGATTCACAAATGGGTCGTTCTTTTATTTTAAGTTGATGTTTTCCATGGAAACCCGCTACCCAGATGTGACTGATTGTGGGTATGTTTATGATTAATACTCCAGTGTCCTGAACCACAGCTGCATCAGCCATCCATTTCTGTGTCCCCACACAGGTGTGACCCTCAAGGGTGTGGTTCCATGGTCAAAATTTCTACTTTTGAACTTGTGATTTTACTGGTTGTTCATAAATGGAAATATCTTGCATTTCACGCCCACAAGATTTCAGCTTGGAGCATATTTATTGGTAACACTGCATTTTTCCCCCCACAAATTTCAGCGGCAGTTTTACAACTCATCTCGTGACCCTTCATCTGGGACTGAATGGCTTCACATGCAACTGTGTGATTCTTACATAAATGTAACAATTCCGCAGGTGTCTGGTGGTACAGCTACATGCCAGTGTCCTCTAGCTGTGTTTTACTTCTGAACACCGAGATTCCAGTCTCCTTCCTTGTTTGCTGTATGCTTCCTTTGTAAAAACAGGCCTTGAACTCCTTTACCCAGAAAGCTGTTAGGCTGGGTCTGATTGTGCTGTTTGGTCAGCCAATAAAAAGGACGCTGCACGTTATGTCATGTTTTGTGGAAGTAAATAGTAGGGTTACGTGGTGGTGTAACAACTTTGGCTGGCTTGTGTGGTGGAGGAGGATAGGAGTATAAATCCCGCAGCCAGTTCGTAGGCTGTTAAGAAGAAAAGGTTCGCCATGTTTCAGAGTGTTTGTTAATGTCAAATACTTCTCATGAACAAGACTACAGAGACACTCAATAACTTAAAAGTGGAGCTTGATGCCCTGAGCTGCTGGATTGTTGACAATGTGACCTGAGAAGTAAATGCGTGTCTGGTGAGGACAAGCAGGGCTGTGTGCGAGGAGCTGAGAGTCCGAATCTGCATTTCTTGGCAGGTCATGGTGCAGACGTCAAGTGTGTAGACTGGCACCCGGCGAAGGGTCTGGTGGTATCGGGCAGCAAGGACAGCCAGCAGCCCATCAAGTTCTGGGACCCAAAGACAGGACAAAGTCTAGCCACGCTGTGAGTCTCGAGTTGACGTTGGGAGCCGCGGGCGCTCGCCTCGGTAACGGTGTTAGCGGTCAGTTCTAACGCCGACTCCACTGCAGACACGCCCACAAGAACACTGTCATGGAGGTCAAGTGGAACCTCAACGGCAACTGGCTGCTGACTGCATCGCGTGATCACCTCTGCAAGCTGTTCGATATCCGCAATCTGAAGGAAGAGCTGCAGGTCTTCAGAGGGCACAAGAAAGAGGCCACGGGTTGGTATCAGACGCGCCTCCGGCTAACTCTCAGCCAGTGTCGGGCATTTCAGGTTCACAAGCTACAAATCCAGACCAGGATTTTGTTTTTACCAACCAGTTAATAATAAATTTAATTTATTTATTTTTCAAAGAAAATCTCAGTTCAGCATAAGGAGTCACGGTCACAGAGTATTCAGCTGCTGGGTAGAAACAAAATCATGGTCTGGATTTGTAGCTTCTGGACCTGAAATGGCCAACACTGTTCTCAGCTGCATATAACTAATGGAGATTAAGCTTGAAGAGTCTGAAACGTTGGTCTGTGCGTGCAGCTGTGGCGTGGCATCCTGTCCACGAGGGCCTCTTTGCCAGCGGGGGCTCAGACGGGTCGCTCCTCTTCTGGAATGCAGGGTAAGATTGTTCGGCTCCCTCTACCCAGCCGTGCTTCTAAAGTTCTCCGGCTTCAGTGTTGCCCGAACACTGGAGGTTTGGGAAGCTGACCGCTGTTCCTGTGTCTGCAGGGTAGAGAAGGAGGTAGGAGGCATGGAGATGGCTCATGAAGGGATGATCTGGAGTTTGGCTTGGCACCCTCTTGGACACATCCTGTGCTCTGGATCCAACGATCATACCAGGTAAGTTGCAGGAGGGTGTCGCACATCTCCCGTTCAGTAGTGAAATTCTCCAAAGCGTCATGTACACTATCTCACTGGTGTGGTTTCTGGATTTCAGTAAATTTTGGACCAGAAATCGTCCTGGAGACAAGATGCGGGATCGGTACAACTTGAACCTTCTCCCAGGCGTGTCCGAGGATGGAGTGGAGTATGGTGAGCATGTGCGCCCACCCACCCCTCTGTCCCTCCCCATGTTATCTTAACTGTGCACTAACACAACTGCTGTACCTACAAGATGACATGGAACCGAACAGCGTGGCAGCCATCCCTGGAATGGGCATCCCCGAGCAGCTGAAAGCGGCCATGGAGCAGGAGCAGAGTGGTGAGTCTGACACAGTCCGTCCTTTATAAGAGTGCTGATCTTTCACTGTTGGATCTTTTCACTGCAGCACTTGGGCTTCAGCTGGGTACCATAGCAATTTCCTTCCTGAGTATTTACTGGAATCCTTTTGATCACAGATCCCTCTTCTCCAGACATTCTTGGTTTTGTAAGACCATGGGCTGAAGGGGGTGTTCATTAGCGATGGACAAAATGAAGCTTATTCTGACCGCTGAAACTTGAATCATTCTGTATATGTTCCTGGTACTTTGACTTGTTTCATGACGAATAAAGTTATTCTCCTGTAAACTGGATTACTCTGCCTGATATGGTTTGTCTTATAGGAAAAGAAACCTCAGCTGAAGTGGAGATGACCATTCCTGGGCTGGACTGGGGCATGGAGGAGGTGATGCAGAAGGACCAGAAGAAAGTTCCACAGAAGAAGGTTCCTTATGCAAAGCCAATCCCTGCACAGTTTCAACAGGTACCTCTGGGGGTCTCCATCTGTGGCTGGGCAGGCCTGCTCCCCTCGGCCTCTGACGCCACACGTGGCCGTGTCTCGTAGGCATGGGCAGAGAACAAGGTTCCCGCACTGCCACCCGGAGAGACGCCGAAGGAGAGGAAGGATGAGAAGAAGGTAGACGGCAAGAAGAAGACGCAGGCGGAGATCGAGCAGGAGATGGCAGCCTTGCAGTACACAAATCCACTGCTGTTGGAGGTGAGGTCTGCACCATCGGCACCACACCCCCCCCACCGGGGACATGAGAAGGCTTCCAGTGGGAATGCTCATTTATGATTGGATAGTTGTCTCCTTGACAGTCTTGCACGCACACTGTTTCTGTTGGTAATACTGCAACACTAATACTTCTGTAATCTTTCTTTACTCCTCCAGCAACTCAAGATCGAACGTCTGGCTCAGAAGCAGTCAGAACAGGTGGCGTCGACCCCTCAGGGCCAGCCGGGGGGACTGCAGACCTTCCCTGGCCAGGGCCCCATGCCTCCGCCGCCTCAAGGATTCCCGCAGTCTCTTCCGCCTCAGCAGATGCCCCACAACATGCCTCACATGGGCCCCGGGAATCTCCAGGCACCATTCATGCCTCAGAACCAGATGGGCCCCCCAGGCCCACAGCTTCATCAAGGGCCTCCCCAGGGCTTCATGGGGCCCTCTGACATGCACGGGCCCCAAGGCCTTCAGCGGCATCCAGGACCAGTTAGGCATATGGCACCTCAGGGGCCACAAGGGCCACATGGCATTTCCCCTGGGTCCCGAGGGATGACTGGACCTCCTCAGGGAGGAATGCAGGGCCCGCCGGGACCCCCCAACAACATGATGCCCCCCCCGCCTCGAGGAATGGGGCCAAGAGACAATCAGGGGCCTGGACCACAAGGAAACATGATGGGCCAGGACATACGAGGGCCACCATCCCAGAGCAACATGATGGGGCACCAGGGTCCCGCCATGCAGAATCCCGCTAGGACTCCGGGCAACATGCATGGTCACCCGGGCAACATGCACGGTCACCCGGGCAACATGCACGCCCCACCCGGAAACTTGCACGGTCCTCCGGGCAACATGCAGGGTCACCCTGCAAACATGCATGGTCTCTCTAGCAACATGCAGGGACATTCTCCTTTCATGCAACAAGGCAAATCACCACTGTTAGGCGAAGGATCCAGGGGGCAGTTTAACCAGGTGAGTGAATTATATTTATAGAATGAAAATGTTTAAGCACACAGAGCAGTTTTACATGGAGATGCCAGGTATTCCAGGAAGGTTCATAAAGGGCACGAGCATATTGATGACGTTCACCAACGGTGGCCCTTGTCTTATAGGTGGGACAGAGTTCGCAGCCAATGATGTCTGGAATGGCACAGCAGGGACCCAATGGAAAAGGTGACTCATGCAAAGACACGCCCACCAGGCTTGTGCACAGCAAATGCTTACTTGACTGATTTAAAAAAAAAAAAATTCCCTCGCAGGAGATGCCCGCGGACCCCCCAACCACCACATGGGGGCGCCACCTGATCGGCGGGGCCCCGAGGGTGTAGGGGTGCCAGACCAAGTTGCTGACAGGGGGGGCCCTTACTGGGGAGATTCTCGCGATGGACGCCGTGGCCCCCCAGATTACGAGGGATCGGACGAACGCTTCCACGGACGGGGGGAGGACAATTGGCGGCCGAGGGGCCCCGGGCAAGAATATCCCGCCGACGGCAGAGGCCCCAGGGGGGCGGCGCCGGGGAAATGGGAGTCGCACCGAGCTTCAGACGAGCGCTACACTCGGGACGCCGAGGAGAGCCGCTTCCGGGGACGGCGGGAGGAAAGGTGCGCCGGTCGCCGCGCGCGGTTCAGATAACCTTCCACGCGGGAGGCTCGTTCGCACAGCCAGGCCTAACGCCGCCGCCGTTCGCCTGCCTGCAGGTTCGACAATTACGAAGGTCCCGGGGATGACTTCGAGCAGCGTCAGAGGGAGCCCAGACGCCCATCACTGCCACCGCGACACGACTCTGACGAAGTGTAAGAGATGCGCGCCCAGGCCAGGCTGGGGTCTCCCATACTTCACCTTCTATCAAGTGTCTCTTCCTGAAGGTCGTTGCAGTTGTAACTTTTCTACTCTGGGCAGGTTTCGCAGGGGTGGCCCAGCTAGGTCAGACTCCAGGGGTGGTGCCCGGGGCTTCCCAGAGGAGTTTGGGGGAGAGGAGGCCTTCGATGCCGCCGAGGATGTCGGTCGAAGTTGGGACAGTGGAGGCAGAGGGAGGAATCGTGCCGGGCCGTCCAGAGGAGGTCCGATGTCTACATACCCCACCCCACCCTCCCCATTTTACTGCGACAGCGGGCCTAACCCCTCTGGCCTTACTTCTGCCCCAGGTGCACGCAAAGGACTGCTTCCAACACCAGAGGAGTTTCCCCCATGTTACGACGGAGGACGCAACTCTGAGAACTGGGAGGGGGGCCGAGATCAGCGTAAGCTGTCTGGAAGAGGAGTGTGTGTGTGCGTGCGTGCGTGCCCACGTGCCTGCCTGCCGTCACATTCACTCAGCTGCTGTGTGTCTCCAGCTCACGAGGCCTACAGGGACGGGCAGAGGCCAGACCACGGCCCGCGGGACAGTCCCTCGCCGGCCGGGAGGGAACGTTCCTCTTCCCTGCAGGGCATGGACATGGCCTCCCTGCCCCCCCGTAAGAGACCCTGGCACGACGGGCCCGGTACTGGAGACCCCCGCGAGGCAGATGCCGGCGCCGGCCTGGAGGACCGGGGTGGGTAAAGGTTTGTGTGCTTAAGTGCCCTCGAACGGGAGCTGCCACTCATAACTGCGTGTTCCTCAGGTCGAGCCCCGCAGAGGGATCCCCACAGAGACGAGGGGGGCTACGGAGGACCGTCCCGAGGCCGTGGGGGGTGGGGGAGGGGCGGATCGGGTGCGGCAGGGGGTGCAGGGCCCAGCTCGGGGCCTGCCACACGACGGGGTACTGGCCGGGGGCTCCCACGAGGTGGGAGGTCTCGGTAGGACTGTACTAATGGGAAAGGAGCTACAACTGTACCATCCACCGGCTCTGATTGGGGTGGGACCAAAGACATACCTCCATATGTGCACCGTGTGTGTGTGCACGCGCGCCTGGACGCCCATGCGGACCCTGCTCCACACCTGTGTGTGTGTTTTGGCCCTGCTCTCACTGTGGGTCTGACACTGGACAGAGAACGTCCTCCTTGTTGGATTATCTTTCCCAAACTGGTTGTGACTCCAGCCCTGAGCAGGGAGGCTCAGCCCCCTCCCCACCTGCTGCTGTTATCCAGTCGCGGCCCCCGTCAGGGAGCCCCCCCACGCATCAACAGAGGAAGACGGGACTGACTGCTGCTTCACTGTCAAGCGGGCGTTCGTGTGGTTCCCCCACAGCAGCACTGGCACCCGACCGTCTCAGCCCCACTGGCAGAGCAGCGAGAGCTGCTGCTCCAGTGCAGAAACCCACTGTCGTCGCTAAATGTACAGTCGTTTTTTTCCCAAAAGCACATTCTCATAAAACGGGATCTGATTGTTTCCCTCAGTCTTTAACTCCTTTAATTTTTAATATAAAATGGAGGAAGGTAATCTAACATTGCCACGCCCCTTACATAGAGGGTGCATTCTTTGTTTCTAAATGTACAGTTTGTCAAGAGATTGTCATATTGTTTTGTCCATTTTTGTATGACTGCAATAGAACTTGTGCAAAATTTAACAGTATGAGTGTTTTATTTCAACTCTGTTAAGCTGGATAAATCAGTAAGATACAAAGCAAAACTTTTTTGTACATTGTCCAGTTCCACAATGATAGCGGACGAAAAGCTGTTAGTGGTCCCTGCGGCTTTTTTGTTCGCTAATGTTTAGTTACACACTTCCAGGACGCCTGTGTAGTGTCATGAACCTTACATTAAACTTAGTAGGATCCTGGGTAGCACAACAGCCACCACGTGTTTTACGGATACCAGACTTTTCGATCGGCAAAATAAATCCCAACAGCGTCCAGCTTCGTGTCAGATTGGCATGGTTTTGCCAGAAACGGTCCTTTTGATTGCCGATGTCGCAAGACTGCCAAGGAACCGCATCCCACCGCTTCCTCCCGGGAGCAGGGCGACAACATATCCCAGAATCGCGGCGACCTGGAGGACGGCCCCCAGAGCAGTCAGGAGAGTGCTGTGGAGACTGAGGGCAGCGTACAGGGTCGCTGCCAAGGTACACAAATAGAAAATGGCACCAGGAGTCGGGGACATAAGTAATTTGCTGGGTCCACGCAAGATCGCCGCGGCAAACAATGCAAAAAGCGACCCGAGGGACCAGAGAAGGGCGAACTTCCGGGCTTTGAAGAGCAAAAATGGGGCGTAGAGGCCGGCTAGTCCAAAACACAAGACGCAGAGTGCAGCGCATACCCCGAAAGCCATAAGCCTCTGTGATCTGCTCATCCCGGGCAAACACGGGTCCGGCTCCGATGTCCAGGGGCACGAAAAGTTGGGTCCCGCTGCTGAGGCGCCGTTGGTAGCCGACCGTGTGAAGGGATTGGACCAGCTACTGAACCAGTTCTGCTTCACCGGCGGAACGTCCTCAACGCTGACTACAGTACTCGAACCAGCGCCGTTTTTGGACTGTGCCAGGTATTCTTGAAGCTGTCTGTTTAATTCGGTCATGTTTCACCTGGTAGTTACACAGGTTCACAGATGTGATCAACAAATATTCCAAGAATCGGTGACCGGAAGTCACGGAAAGTACCGCTGACGTCAGGTGAACGCGACGGAAACGGGAAACTTAAAGACGCAGCTCCGCTATTCTACAGCAATAAATTTGGCTTTAAACATGTGGAGTTGTGCGCTAAAGTAAAAAGAATATGTATAGTATATATACAGTTGTTTATATATACAGTTGTTAATCTAAACCGTCTGTGGGGATCGTAATACAGCAATGGTTAGGTCAGTGTGGCTTCTTTTGAGATTGTTTACAAGGGAAGGCAGCGTGGCTCACACACTTGATGGGGAGGCTGAGCTCACCTGTGCCAATAGACTTGAGGAGCGGGAATTGCCAGGAAGATTTACGTTTCTTTTTCCGCTTGTAAGCAGGGGAGACGTGGTGTGTTATTTGCGTTTGTTTAGACCAACAATGAACACGGGTAGAAGTTTGTGAGATCAGAGAGGAACCCTGGTTTCGCATGATACGCAGCAGTACTCTTGTACTTTTAAAGCTGAGAAACGGAAGCCCCTTGCTATTTTCGGTATTTCTTGATCCAATAAATATATACAACTTATGGAATTGTAGGTCTTTCAGATGTTTTTTCCATTGGTGCGGCCTCCTCTTTTTCATCGTCTTTACTGATACACGTGGACGTCTAAAGCCACGTACACGACACGTCGATGGAGGACAAAATCATTTATACTTTAACACTTCAAATTTTTAAAGTTTAGATGTGGCTTGTATTTATACGCATGTATTTTGTAATTGCAATAAAATGTCTTCGGTTTCTGTAGGGATGATGTGTCAGCAATATTTGTTCACGTACGATATAAACTATGTGTCGATAAATCCATTGTAAAACCTGTTATGCTAAATTTGCTATTTGAAATAATAGCTGTTTCAATACTCTAATCTGATCTCACCAATCAACCTTACATTCAAAATGCGGTAACCGATTTGTCACACAGGCTCAGTACCATAAATCGATCGCACATTTTCCACGGTTTCAGATTTTAGTCTAGGTATCACTCCTATAAGCAAGACCTATCCTTGTCCCCTGTAATGGGAATGTCGGCATTTCTATAATTAACCTGCCGCTACATTGGCTAAGCAATGTGCTAGGGCTGTCTATATATGGGGTTGCCTATAGTCACTACCACGAGGTGACTGATTTGAGAAAAGCAACCGGTCTAGAGCCCAGAGCTGGAACCAGTGATCTCGGGTGGAAAATTAGTCGATTTCATGGAATAATCTATCTGGCAATTCGGGTGACTTTAAGCGACAAAAATCAACCGTTTCATGATCCTAAAGGAAAAAGCGTAGACAAGCTTTCTATAATTGGGACAAAATAGAAAAGGCGAGTACCACGTGTTACCGAGCATCTTCTGTATAATTCTATTTGTGTGATGCCTGCAATATGTGCCATGAGTGTAACAGTATTTCCTTTTGGAAATAAGGTTAAAAATCACGCTGTTATACGTTTCCGAAATAGAGCAAAATGACAGTGTTTTGCATAACGTTTTCTACACTTATGGGATTATTTACATCAGTGCTGTGGTGTAATGTGTTTATGCAAGGTCCCAAACAAAAAACAACAACATTTCAACATATTAAATGGTCTTACAAGTAACAGTCTCTTACATTAACAGTTCAGCTCAATGTGGAACCAGCTGAATACCCTACTGGGAAGCCCACTGATCTTTTTCAACCGAATGAATACAAACCGTTAGACCTGCCCCACTGGGTGATAGCTTGTATCAAAATCGTATGTGGGAATAGGACAGCTCAGACTGACTGATTGATTGTGGTCACTCCTCCCGCAGGTCCATGCCTGTGACACAGATCACATCCAGCTTGTTCCTGGGCAGTGCGGAGTCCGCCATGGACCAGACGCTGGTCTCCCGGAAGCACATCACGCTCATCATCAACGCCACAGTGACACACACCTGCCCTGCGTACCGCGGGGTGGAGTGCATCCGCATTGCCGTCCCAGACCTCCCGCACGCCCGACTGGGGGACCACTTTGAGAGGGTCGCTGACCGTATCCATAACAACCGAGCGGGCAGCACACTGGTTCACTGTGCGGCTGGCATGAGTCGCTCACCCGCCCTAGTCATGGCCTATTTAATGAGGCACAGGGGGGTCACCCTGAGGCAGGCCCACCACTGGGTCCGTGACCGACGCCCCCATATCTCCCTCAACGCTGGCTTCTGGCGTCAGCTGCTGCAATACGAAAAGCAGCTTTACGGCAAAAACAGCGTGAGGGTGGCCACTCCGCCCCGGCTGCAGGAGGCCAAGAACCTGCAGGGCGGCGCTAGAGCCCACTTGTGGCGCTGAGCTAGCAGTTTTCCCCTCAGGTATCAGGTATACTTAAGAAATGCTCCTCCACGGAACAGCACCCCTCCCCTCTGACCTCCAAAGATTCACTTTTTTTGAACATGATGTTTCTCTGTGAGCACAAATTGATCGAATGATGTAAAGCACTTATAATCTATGTGAGCTACACTGTTTAATCTCTGCAGGACTGATCTGCTTTAGTAACAGTCCAGAGCCCACAGGTGGCTTTATAGCCCACATCCAGTACAACAACCAAACACTGTGAAAGTAAAACTACATATACAAAAGGCAATGGCTAACTTTACATTGAGCATATGATGGGATGCAGTCGTCTGCACCGCGGGAGATTCTGGTCTCCTGAAGTCACCTGCGCATGAATGATAAGCGTGGTGGTCAGTGTCCATGAGGCAAGCGAGGGGGCGTGAACTGGCTCCACATGTCATCTCAATACTGGAAGCTTCTCTTGGTCTGAATGTCATCCAGAATCTGCTGAAGCTCCTCATCCTCAAAACGTCCCTCCAGGCTGCACAGACAGGGAAGTCAGAAGGCGCTCAAAAAGCAACGATCAGGCGACACCTCAGATTTCACACAAACGCATCTGACCTGGGGATAAGTGCTTTGGCCTCTTCTGCCGCCTCTGGACACAGATTAGCCAGACTGGCCAGCTCGAACTTGTGGAGTTTCTTCTGCAGGAGCAAACTGCAGGACAAAGGATTAAGTAAGCCGCGGCGTACTCGGGGTTTCTCTTCCCGGTACCTGCAATCGGAGACACAATATCACCTGCGCACGCTAGCGATTGTTTCTCTGTTCTTGAATCGGCTGAAGCGCGCGGTGTAGTTCAGCGTCTTCATGAAGACTTCGGACAGTTCCTGCTCGTCCTCGGCGCTCTCGTTCTGCTGCTTGCGGTGCTCCAGCAGCATGTGAACCTCGGAGTTCAGCAGCGTCTCCGCATTCTCAAACTCTGCCGGGGACACGGACAGGCTCGGAGGTCGCCCACGCAGCCCCTCGGCTCATTCCACCCGAAAGGCGATTCCGAAATACCGTACCTTTGGGGAAAAGCAGCTGCGACGCGTCTTCCTCCACATCGCCGATGCCCGCTGGCCCCGACACGCCTGCCGCCGCCATGCCTACTCTGTTAATTGCTCGCTACTGTTGTATAACAACGCACTCGACTTATTTACAAAAACCGTACACATAAAGTAAATCAGAGGAAAACCTTTAATATTTTTAATAAAAGTACACCGGAGGAAAAACCCAGGACGATTCGGAGCCCGCCAGCAGCCCTTTCAGATTCAAGAGCAGACAGCTGGAGAAGAGTGCTGGCAAAGAGCGCCCCCGTCCGTCTGAAGGTCGTCAGAGCGATAGAGTACAACGTCTGATCATTGGCAGACAGCGCCCCCTTCCTTCTGGAGGTCGTCAGAGCGCCAGATTCCCCCGTCCGATTATTGGCAGACAGCGCCCCCGATCGATGGATGTCGACTTTTGCACACTTTTCCGGCGGCTTTCGTGTCCTTTACACAAATATAATCTTCCAGTCATGCTTTTAATAAAGAGACGTATTGTGTGTCAATAAGTTCCCATCCCGTCCCGCATTAATTCTCTCATAGTGTCGAATGCAAGATAATTGCTTTGGTCGTTGTCAAAAAGTAGTAAAAAAAAAACGTTCCATTTTCCAAACCTCGATCCGAATTTGCGCTGCCAAAACCCTTCAAGGGCTCGGATCACTAAATTCACACGAAAAGTTAAACGGGAGTCCTAAGTAAAAGGGAGAGGGAGTCGTGCAGTGTTTGGACCTGCCGTACCAAGTTACATGTTCTAGAAATAAATGTCCAACAGGTCTGACGGCTAACTTGACAAAGCATGACAACGGGGCTGTGCACATAACCTCTTACCCTTTTGAACAGCACCCTCCCCCCACCCACATACCACTCACTGGCATTATTTCATTTCGGGGAACGCTGTCGATTCCCTGTGTTTATGTAAGGACTCAAAGCACTTCTCTCAGCGGGTATGGGGCAGTGGGAGGGGGGACGTAAATGGCCCTGCCACTCAGGTCATTTTTCTTTCTTCACATAATTTGACACTCGCCTTTCCTTGTAAGGTAATGTTGCTGTTCCACAAATGGGTCTGTGGCTTTTTCTGGAGCAGTAGCACAGTGTTCTGGCCCTGTTTACATTCCAGGCTGGCTGTGTCTGCCTGCCAACCGGACGACAGGGCGCCACCGGGGGAGCAGTGACTTCACCCCACGAGAGACACCGTCTGTTGTTAGACATTAACAAAGGACACATTCACTCCCCAAAATGTAGCACCTAACTGAAAGTTCACAGCTGCCAAAAGAGGGCGCTCTTCAACTGTCATTACATGTTTTATTAACAAACAAACAAAACAAAGTCATAATTGTGTTATATTTATTTATTCACCTGTATGTGTCAACACAGGAAAGACAATCACTACACAGTGATACTGGCTTTTGAACTTTGGGCTCAATGTCCAGGGTTTCTCATAAACAATCAACTCTTCCATATTGGTAAGCACTCATGGAAAAAAACAACATTTTAAAGCTCTGCATTACACACAGCATGAAAAAGAAGTTCTTGGCTATTTCATGTAGCACACCATGTACAATTTACACATAAAACTGTGAATTGAAACATTCTTTAAGTAAATAGTTCCACAATGTTATCTGAGTGTTTTCACCTGTAAAAATGCCCCACTGCAGAGAAGGATAGAATCCAGGCTGGTTGTCCTCAGCCTCAACCTGAGTTCTCCTAATCACCATTTTTTTGGTACAAAGTGTTTAATAAAGACCTAACTTGTAAAACACAAGTGCACATCTTCACCTGCTGTTTTTACATGTAAATAGTATAATGCAGTTGTTATCATCAATACCAAAAACCTAGTAAAAAAAAAAACAGCAATTAAGCTCTAAAGGTATTTAAATAAAGACTTGAACTGACATGTTAAATGTTTGATTAATGAGAGAGATTTTTAAAAATACATTTTTATATACACCCATCATTAAAAGCACTTCATTGTGTATTTACAAAGGTTACTGGCAGACCTGTTGCCGGAGTAGAGTTTCCATGGTGATGTTATGTGGTGACCCCAGTCAGCGCCTCGAGTTAGAAGCTTGTTTCCAGTCCGGACAGGTTTTCAGTTTGCAGCCTTTCTCAGTCTAGGCGCTTTCTCCTGTGTCTGGTTCTTATGTCTTTCTTGTGTGTCTAGGTTAATTCAGACTCCCAATAGGATCCCAGAAAACAAGGTCCCTTTCTGGACAATGAATGCAGAGCCTGTTCCATTGTCTATGAAGATGGAGACGTATTCACCTGCCTAGGAGAGAAAATAAGCCAAACTTAGCGGGCCAAGTATCATGATGACGGTCAGCGGTTGGGCTGCTTAAATCACAGATGAGTCACAGAAATGAGTCACTTTGTAATTTAGTTTTTTTTGGTGTTTTAAACAAAATGAGCATTCATTTGGTATTACTCTGGCTTTCTTGGCCTGGTGGGAAAACTCTGTGTGCCCGTATTAGTGTTTCCTGCCGAATCCCATACCTGCAGGTAAAGGGTTCCTGTCAACAGGATACTGTAGACACCCCCAACTTGACTTGCACCTCCCATGGCCTCCAGGGACCTGGAAAACATCAATCCAATACATGCCGAACAAAGAGACCTGCGGCTGGATAATCAGCAAGGACTGTTTATGAAGCTCAGATTGCAGGAATTATCTCTAATGATCAGTAAGGATCGTCTGTGAGGGTCAGATTGCAGGAATAATCTATAACGACAGGTAAGGATCGTCTGTGAGGGTCAGATTGCAGGAACGATCTCTAATGATCAGTAAGGCTGGTGTGTGAGACTCACATTGCAGGAATGATCTATAGCAACCAGTAAGGATGGTGTGTGAAGCTGAGGCTGCAGGAATGATCTGTAATGATCAGGAAGTAGGTAGGATCTATAATCATCAGTACTTACAAGTTACTGTGACAGAGTGACTCTATGCAGATGGATGCCTTGATCCAGTCTTTCTGCCTTGGCTGAGTCCTGCGCTGGTTCTCACTGGGCTCTGATGACAGAAGTATGCAGACAAGTGCACACGTAGAGACAAGTTTGTCTGGAGTACAGGCTGGGGGGCAGGGACATTAGAAAGGAAACTGACACAAATACCCAATCATATTCGGGCCAATATGGAGTCAGCCGATCTGCATTTTCCGGTGTGGGAAGACAATTCTGTGCACATGTTCGTATAAACCCAGACCCGCGGAGCTCCTGTAATGGTCTCTGCATTGCACCAGCAGCTGGGAGATTTTCCAGAATTCTAAAGAATTGAATCCCACCCTGAAGCCCACCCAGTTCCTTCGAAGGCCTTATCACTCACATGTGTCGTCTTTGCCGACACAGACTGCGTACGGTTTTTGTTGCTCTAGGCCAGGGGTCTCCAACCCTGGTCCTGGAGAGCCACTATCCTGTAGGTTTTCTATCCTACTTGGTTTCCTGATGAGCCACACCTGCTCCTGGTATATACCTGAGAACTAGTGTGGCTCATCAGAAGCCAGGTATGACAGAAAACCTACCGGATAGTGGCTCTCCAGGACCGGAGTTGGAGACCCCTGGTATAGTCTAATAGTGCTCTGAGAAGCAGGCGAAGCTGGACAGCGCTTTTACCGAAGAGCAGGCTTCCGGAGAGGTGGTAAAACCCAGAGACGGGAGCGGTATAGCGCCCACTACTGGAGTTGAAGCCCTGACCTCTCTGGAACTGGCTCTCCGCGTCTGGAGGCTGAAATACAGGAGACGGCGAGAGGGAATATTTGTGTGTGTGTAGGAGGCTAGCGAGGCGTGTGTGTACAGGTAGGCGTGTGTGTACAGGTAGGCGTGTGTGTACAGGTAGGCGTGTGTGTACAGGTAGGCGTGTGCAGCAAGGTCAGGCCCTCAGACTCACGGCGCCGAACGGCTGCAGCTCCACAAGGCTTCTCCGCGGTACGGCCAGGTTGTGTAGCAACCGGCAATGGAAAGCCGTCCCTACTCGAGGGAGCTGGTCACAGAGCACGCAGCCTCCGCTGGTGTCCAGGGTCCCAGCAGTGACGGCCACCTCTGTGTGGGGAGGGAGAGAGCAGCCAATCAGTATGCTGTCACACGGCTGGAGGGAGACGGCAGCCAATCAGTATGCTGTGAAACAGCTGGAGGGAAAGCACAGCCAATCAGTATGCTGTCACACAGCTGGAGGGAGAG
>JABFDZ020000047.1:14088912-14107796 GCA_019775955.2 Pollimyrus isidori
TTCGGTGGTTGGGTCCCTCGTACTCCACCCCCCACTCCTGGGCTGTAGTACCAACCGCACCAACCCACCTAACCCTTCTTCCCTCACAAGAATGGCTATACTCCATCCTACCACATTCTGAAGATACCTGCAAGAGCTCCAGTCATCCTTTCCTCTGGTGACACACACTCATACATGGAGACAGTCATAGTTTTCTAGAGAGACACAGATACAGCTCACGGCGTCTTGGAAACCAGGGCACACGCAGTGATGCTGGTGCGTACCGGAGAGACACTGTTTCCAGGATAGCGATGCCCGTTCGGGGCACACCGACACATAACGCCGTCCGCGTGCTGCTGGAATTAGTGCCTTTTCCGGAAGAAGCATTACAGACCTAGTCTGACGCTGAGGTGTGGATCTCCTTCCAGACAGTGAGCAGCGGTGAGGACCCAGGACTCCGAGATGAGCACGCCGCCGCAGTGCAGGTTGCCTTTCTCGTTCAGGAGCATCACCTACGGAAGACACGCGCCCGCACGTCAACTGCTCGGCGTCAGCCTTGGGGGAGGGGTGGGGTCACGTGACACCGCAGAGGATCATACCTGCCAGGGGCTTTCACCTTTCTTGCCTCTCTCCCCACTCACCACCCATGGCATCAGGCCCTTGTGGGTCCTGGCGATGTGCACTCGGCCGCACGCGAATTTGGCTGGCGGAATGGGAGAGACAAGGCGGGCTGAAACGCGGCAGGAGGTGCCGAGCGCATGCCCTCTGTCGGGGTCGGGGGGCACCGGGGCGGCCTACCGGTGGGGACGCAGCTCCTGGCGTTGAGGTCGAGGCTGTAGGCGCGGACGCAGCCGCACGTGCGGACGGTGCCGTTGGCGCTCTCCGCGCACAGCTGCTCGCAGTCTCCATTGTCTCTCTTGCAGTTTGTGGCCGTGACGTCTGCGGACAGTGCAGAAACACTACGCTGCAGGTGAATGCCGAACACGCGCCGTTAGGCGGGGCCTCCAGCCAAAGACTACAGACACAGACGTGCGGGTCCTACTCAACTGTGGTCGCATAATTTCCCTTCGAACCCTTGGTTGCACTTGCAGGCGAAGGACTTGAATTGGTCCACACAGCTTCCGTTCACACAGGGATTGGGCTCACACTGATTACCGTCTGAAAAAGATTCCAGATCCAGTAAGACCAGTAGATATCACCCAGTAGGACTGGCGGATTTGTTGTGCCCAGCTTGATTCATGCACTTACCTGTATACATCACCCAGAATTCCATCTGCAAACACATGAGGCAGACAAAGGCTTCAGCTTTGGCGCTGGATACACTGCACACACCAGGCGTTCATAACTGCCGCTCACCGTGGCCTCCCTGGTCTGGAAGATCTCACGGGCCTCCTCAAAGCTGCACACCTCTTCCACACACTCACGCTCCTTGGATGGGGGTTTGATCTCCTCTAAAAAGCTATTGGCCCGCTTATGTCGCAAGAGCATGTGGGCTTGGGGCCTGTCTTGGAACACTTTGGCAGGTAGGAATGGAACACAGATCAGGAATGAGTGCTGGAGGCTGATAAACAGTGTACTGGTCTACTCTGTACGCCGTCCAGAAAGTGCAGATACAAAGGGATGGCCTGCTAGATAACATGGCTGCCCACCCTCCCAGTTAATTCATGAATATTTCAAGCTGGCGATCTACCTGATTGGCCAATTGCACCTGATAACCACAGAGCAAAGAGGGCAATGGCACCATGGACCATCCTGAAGATTTCCTGTCACGCTGTAAGCACAGACAATGCTAATGATACTCTATGACAGACACTATAGGCAATACTTTTATAGCACGATTACTTCTACTGACACTGTGTAATAAGAATAAACATGAAAACAATACACTTTAATTGTGGACACTAAAAGTAAAAATATAGTTAGGCAAACCATTTTACACTGATATAAATGCGCCATCCGCTTTCTTGGCTACATGACAATGCTTGTGTCTAATAATGAAAAAGTAAAATTAAAAAGTACCACTTGTGAGACAGAAACCTTTCGAGGGTGAGTCATCTCCCTGACTGTAAGGTTTCCCAAGTTTTTTTTTCCCAAAAAACATTTTTCTCATCATCGCAACACAATTTTTGTTAATTTGCTGGGCGTACATGCGGATTAATTTACAATCCTGGGGGGAACTGGAATATTATATAATCACCCACCCTAGCCAGTTATTTTAAAAAGTTAGAAGAATATTGTACCTGACAGCCAATTCCAAAATAAAAACATCTGCATGTGGAACGGCTGAAGTTCCAGAATTTCTATAGATTGCGAAACTTAAAAAAGAAGCAAAAAGCACTGAGTATTGTAACAACTTCATATTAGCACATTTCAATACTGTTAATCTGCTTAGTTTTGCAGACATCTCAAATCTCAGTTAAGCTACATTATATATACTTAAGTCATCAGCCTTGGGGCTTGAAACTGCATATTAAATGGAATCGGTAAATCAGTCATTTACCGATTCCATTTCATGGTTAAAGACAAGGCGAAGCACAAGCAATAAGACAGAGAAGAGTTATTTCAAGGTAAAAGAGGTCTATAAATGCAGTTTTACTTACATCTAAGAGAAGAAGTTGAACGAATGGGATATTCTGTGTTTAAACTGTGTTAATGACTAACTGTCATGTTTACTGTGAGTCCACAGTCTGAATGCCCACAAATTGTCCAACTGGACAGTGTACGATTTGTCTACACCCACATAGACATGCAAAACAGATAAATAAGGCAGTGTGAAATATTGTGAAAAATGTCTTGTGCAAATCGCAGTGCTACAACACGATGGGGAAAAACTCAAGGTGTTGTGCATTTTACTACAAAGCTAGTCACAGGGGGGAGAAGCAGGAAGACATTGCCACCTACAGGCCACACAATGAGTGGCAGATTGAGATAAAGATGTGAGTGTTTCATGAAATTTCTACATCCATTTTCCTCTGTGGTAGCGAAAATACATAATTATCATATGGGCAAATAAACGGAAGATTATCACACTATTCATTAATAGAACAAAACACAGGCAAATGCAAACTGTTTTTCAAAAGAACCTAATTCCCAACAACTATGCTTTTGGGTGTTCAGGAAAAAACCGGGGCATAAAAATACGGCGATTCATGCTGCAAAGAAGAATGAACAGATGAAATATTTTACATTCACACACGCCACTGTATTATTTGTCTGACTTTGTGGAAATGAGGGCACTTGTTAGGTGTTGGCTTTAGGTGAGGATCAAGTCTATAAGTGCTTTGTGCTGGGGCCTTGTTTCTCTATATCAGGTTTCATGTGCTGGAAACTAATGAATGGAATGGTATTCTATTCCACCAGCAAGAAGGAGACGGGGCCGGGGCCGGGGCCACGGGCCTCCGAGATGGAGCCGTTTTTTGGGCGGGTCACAGATGCTTACACTATGGCTCGCATTGCTACAAGTCACCCGGCAAGTCGGGGCAGGATCTAGGGTTAACTTTGGCCAGATTCCAGCCTGAGCTCAGGACAGAGAGATAAGGCAAGATATCGCTGGGGAAAGACGAAGAGGGTACAGGATGCAGCCTGGATGGAACACTGGGTCGCCGTGACAGCCTACGCCACTTTCAGAAAGGCGCTCGAATGATGTCGGTGCATGTGTAACCTGCGTGTCTTTTCGTTAGAGACTGGATGTGAACGGATGCTGGTCAGAAGCCCTTCCGGCAAACCTGAGCCGGATACCAGATCTGGAGTCACTTCCATGATGCCGTGTCAAATCTGGACCGGCCAAATCCGGTTTGATCTACGGCAGGTGGGCCACCCACGAGTAAGAAGGGCATCGACGGCTGCCTGGAGTGGGCATAGACTGGGAATTAGGCCAGGCCGGATCTACTTCCGTGGGACTCACACCAGTATCCACATTCCCCCAAGGATCCCTTTTCACTATCTCCTGATCGGCTCGGCAGTTTTATAGCCCGAAACAGGAGAATGATGCATTATTATTATTATTATTTTCGGGACTATGATGTGACATAGTAATGAGGTCATCTTACAGGGTTTAATGGAGCAGGAGCAGAAGCAGAGGCAGAAGCCCTAGATCTGCATCTGCTCTACAATAAGATATCGCTTACCTGCTACCTCTGCTTTGTTTTGAGGGGCAAGAGGGCGTCAGTTGAGTAGCTGCAATGCATTTTGGGTCAGGCCTATATATTAACCAATGCTTCGGTCCGGCCGCTTATTCCAAAGGGAGACGGCCTTGTAAGAGATGGCACAAAGCTCAGCCGGCCTGGTGAGTGTGTTAGTCTTCACTGGTTAGCCTTCCACTGCTGGACACACAGTGCACAGTGCTGGATTCCACTGCTAGTTCTACTCAGTGTCAGGGACCTCAAGAACTCACCTCAGCAGGTAGAACTCCTGGGAAGGTGAGTGTAGACAGCTCTGATTCCCAGATGTAGGTAACAATGTAACCGTATAACAGTTCGCTTGTGAGATTTAAAAGAGGATTAAACTGCAATGAGGAATGGCTAAGTATATGTGTGGATGGCCCAGATTATAGGTTGTGTCACTTTGCTTCTTCATTCAGGCCAATTAGAGTGTGCAGATTGACAGAATGCAGCTTCCTGATTCTTGTATCAGTCTTGTATAGTCGACGTTGGTGTAACATGGTGCTGATTAGAGCTACCGTGAAACGCAGTGCTTAGACCAGGGCTGGGCGAACTTGATTCTGCAGTGCCGGAATCCATCAGGTTTTCTATCCAACCTCTCAGGAAGACATTAACTCATCAGGTGAGACATGCGAATACTGGCACCGCAGGATCAGGGTTGCATAACCCTGGTCTAGAGTGACACGTTGCTGATTGCATTGAATAAACACCGTCGACGTGGGCTTATTACTGCAGTTGAGGCTCAGAGTGATGAATGTGGTTTATATTCATGGGGGAGGCGTGTCTGCAGGGTGATGTATTTCTGACCAGATGGCTGTGTCCTACTTCTCAGCTCTCAGGTTTGCGCTGCCCCCCCTGTGCCCAGTGTTGATGTCACTGTCCTGCTCTTCACCCCTCTCCAGGTATCTGGGACCCCGTGTCCTCTTCTGGGAGTCGTACTCTGCTTCTCTGTGTCTTTAGCCATGATAATGCCTGAACCTCCAGGGCACCCGGGCTTCTCCCCCCCCCCTCCCCCAGGCTCGGACGACTCATACTTCCCCGCGGACGACGATCACCTCGCGGCGCCATCTGGTGGCAGTTTCTCCCTCCCCGGCAACATGAGCCGCACCTCCCGCTTTTTTGACATGGGGATGGAGGACGGCATGATGCCGAACCTCGGGCCGGACATGTCGCACTGTCAGATGCTGCTGGAGGCTCCGGAGGCCCCGCCCCTGCAAACCGTGCCCTGGTTCTGCCTCTGCGCGCACTGCAAGGGCACCGCCGGATCCAAGGGGGACCGCGGAAGCAGGGGCTTGTCAGGTTAGCCGCGGCACCGCGGGCCTTTCCCGGTGACCCCAGTGCTACTCCCGGCAAAATGGAAGGACTCTCCTGTTTCCCTCTCGCTCTCTACAGGCAGTCCTGGCAGTCCAGGCCCACGAGGATTCACGGGGTTCAGGGGTCGACCAGGCTTCATGGGACGCTTAGGGCTGAAGGGTAAATACACTCCATTACCCTGCACTAACTTTCATCGATTCTGTGTGCAGTCATCCATGTACTCTAATACAGGTCATCAGATACCCTCTCCACCTTCAAACTAAGGCCTCAAGACCCATCTGTTCCAGGAATACCTCTACTAGCCTGATACCACTCTCTGTTGCCTCAAGGTTCTTCAACGTTGCACTTTCTGCAGATTGAATAGCCTTATTAGGTTCTGGCTTTGCTTAGAAGATGTCATGTGATGTTTGCCCCAGTATCGCCTGCCTATCTAGCTGAGTGTTCACTGGACGGTCAGTGCTGCAGCCTCCCCTCTGCCTCCCAGCCCAGCTGCATTCATGCCTAGTCAATTCCTCGACAGCATATATGTTTGTGATATGCCATTTGCTTTTGGGCTAAAGTGTCTGTTAATAACAGTAAGTTTAAATGTAATGCTGTGACAGATTTTATGCTTGAACTATATCAGTGTTTCCCAACCCAGTCCTTTACGAGCCCCTCCCCCCTCCGAGGCAGTCCATGTCAGATGGTAACCAAGAGCTGGATGGAAGCTAAACCATAGACCAAGGTTATTCAAATCACGATCCTCGAGGTCTGAGCCCTGCTGGTTTTCCAGGCTTCCTTTACCTGTCAGTGAGGTGTGAAGCCTCTGACCAATCACAATCAGTAATTATTAAGCCAACTACCCTGGAGAACAGAAAACAAGGCCTGGATTTGGAATCGAGGTCCAGATTTGAAGAACCCTGCCATAGACTGTCTAGGTGGTGGGGTCCTCAAGGAAGGGTTAGGAAAATACTGAACTAGACAAAATGCCGCCATAGGTAATGGTGCAGTGCTCTAGTGTTGTGCGACTTCCTACTGTCCTTTCTTTCCCACCCTAGGACAGAAGGGCGATGAAGGAGAGAAGGGCAACCAAGGACCGCTGGGATTCACCGGCCCCAAGGGAGAGAGGGGTTTCAAGGGTGAGTGGGATGCAGCATAGAAGTCGGCTCACCGCAGACCAAGAAAAGCGGCGTTCATCTCTATTGCTCCTTGTTTACAGGAGACAAGGGAGACCTGGGTGTCGAGGGACCCCCAGGTGAACAGGGCCCTCAGGGCGACGCGGGCCAGTGTCCGGAGACTTGCGAGAGTATCTCGGGTCCCCCAGGAGACCCGGGACTCCCTGGACCTGTGGGTGTTCGGGGGCTACCGGGAATCGCGGGGCCTACAGGCTCCCCAGGACAGAAGGGGGAAAAGGGGGATATGGGTCTCCAGGGAATCCCAGGGACGGAGGGGCAGAAAGGTGAGGAGGGGCCGGAAGGGGAGTGCAACTGCCACGATGGACTCAACGGGATAGACGGGCAGGATGGTCCCCCTGGGTCCAAGGGGGACCAGGGCTCGCCGGGGGCTCCAGGGGTAGATGGGCAGAAGGGAGAGCTGGGTGAGCAAGGCTTCCCAGGGCCATGCAGCCCAGCCATCCAGTCGGCCTTCACGGCCCTTCTGGACAACGTGTACCCTCTGCCGGGCTCCCCGGTGGCCTTCACACGAGTGCTCTACAATATGCAGGGCAACTACAATCCTGCCATGGGCATCTACACGGCTCCCGTGAACGGCACCTACGTCTTCAGCTACAGCGTGGTAGCTTTCAGTCGGCTGCTCAAGGTCGGGATGTTCCTCAACTTCCGGCCCGTGATCAAGTCCACCGAGCCCACAGATCTGGCCACCGCCTCCCAGCTGGTGGTGCTGCACCTGTCCACGGGGGACCGGGTATGGATCCAGGTGAAGGACACTTTCACCAACGGCATGTACGCCAGCTCCGAGAGCAGCAGCAGCTTCAGCGGCTTCCTGCTGCACCCCGACAGCTGCGACCTCCCCCTGTTCCGAGACTTCACTCCACCGGTGGAGGGAGAGTATAGGTGGGATGATGATGAAGAGACCCCGACGACGCCCGAGCCCACAGTCTCCATCCCACCTGAGTAGAACGAGTCTCCCAGCACCTGCCTGACGACAGCTTCCCCCAGTAACCTCATGTAAATCCTCTTCCTCTAGGCGAACTTACCTCGGAAACGAAGCTGTTTCTCCTACCGTTTATCGTAGCCTTAATTATTTTTGCGAAGCTCTGTGAAGTAGAAACGCCGCTAGCGTCCGAAATTCCTCCAGTCTGGTTCTTTGAAGCCCAGCCCTGCTAGCTGCTCAATGGTAGTGTTCATTTGACATTCATTAACATGGACCGATAAAAGAGCGTGGTTCTCAATGTACACTATACTAGCTAAGCAAATATATTAGTATATTAACTTTGAGTAGCAAAATAACTTATATTTGCATTCAAAAATAAACAGTATATTTCTGTTTAAAAACCAATTGCTACTTATATGCTTTGTGAGCCTGACTGTTATAAATGTTTGACTGTGTTCATTAGTAGTTCAGTCAGTGAAAAAGAACAGGCGATTTATAAACAGAATTAGGTGCCAATAAACAGTAGGGGCAGGAAAACAGCACAAATCCTGATAGTGACCCAAGCTCTAACTTCATGCTGTCTCCATCTTCAATTCCTTCATGATATCTTAGAACAACAAAAGAAACAGTCGCTTTTGGCTTTTCCACTTCAAAATATTTTATTTTATTGAAATAGGACTGGCTTTAATCACCCAGGACCTTTTTAAAATTAATCTTTGAAACAGTTTCAGACCAGGGATGAAAGTGCTGTGTGGTCAATATAAATCTGAGGTTACTGGGACGGTACACATGTGCTTCTGAAGACAGACTGAGGTTTTTGGTGTGAACAGGGGAATCTGTTTGCATCGATATTATCTACAGACGTGTATGACTGTAGAGACGCATGTCCGGAATGGACTTAGCTAGAATTACTTAGACTGTGCAGGTGACTCCCAGCAGCATTATAAAGGTGTGTGTCTGCAGTGGTAATTCTTTTTATAGGTCAGAATTGGATCTCCAACATCATAGCTGCGCACATGGAAACAGGGACTGACTGATGTGCTTGATCTGACAGACCGTATGAATTTCCCTCGAGGAGTTACGTTTTTCCCCATTTATTTCATGTTGCACCTTTGCTCTGTGTTGTTCATACGTTCCAAAATAAAGTATGTAAGGATATGTTTTAACTGTTTGTGTTTGTGACATGTTAATATGTGAAAGGCGTGTGGGCCATGCCCAGTCCTGAAATTCAATCCTGGAGCCACCCTGGGTCCATAATCTCTGGTCCTAAATTTCAGACACAGTTTTATTGGATTTAATGAGTACAGCAATTCTTCAACTACTTTCAAGGATAGGGCTGTAAGTCTACCTGCTTTCACACAAAATGGCCGCCACTCACCATGAAGAAGAAGATGACTCACGGGTCTTATTAAAGTCAGTTTATGGATAAGGGGACGGCAGCTGTGAGCTACAAGATTAGCGACCTAATCCTAACCCTGCGCGTCTAACCCACTGCGAAGCCAATGAAGTGCTGGCGTTTATCTTGAGGGGACACTCCTCAAGGTGACAGCACGCCCAGGGCCCCTCATTCCCCGCCAAGGGGCACGTCTTCTTCCTCATCATTGTCCATCTCTTCGGGGTCCTGCTGCTTGAAGTCCTGGAAATCCACCTCCTCCTGGTCACTGTCCCAGGGCAGACAAACACAGTTGCCATGGAGACCTCGTCAGTCTGACACCCAAAATCGGGCTTCGAAAGGCTGGTAAAACTCTCAGGATCAGCTGCACCCTGGCCACCAGGGTCAGAGGCACCCTTACCTTTCTTTTTCTACCGGGGGCGTAGCAGAAGGACACAGATGGAAAGGGAACACGGGTTATTATTGGAGGGAGAGAACACCTTCCAGCATATAGACACAGCACTGATTCCACACTCTACCTAGGTCAGGTCTGGGGTGCATCAGCTGGAAAGGCAGCTCCACTTGGACGTCACTGGAACAGACACAGCAGCTCAGAGATCTCAGACAGGGGGCCACAGCCACCGAACATTTAAACATAAAGAACTCGGCCTGTTGAGTTTGCCCAGGTAAGACATTTTGCTGTCACTGCCCCAGTGCTATTAGCTGTTAATCCTGCCTAGATCTTTCAGGACTGCTCCAGGAAGAGACAACAGAGCTTTTTTTATAGATTCATAAAGCACGGGAAATAGGCAATTACTCTTTTTCTGTGAAACAAACTCACCTTAGGGACAGTGAGGGATGGAAAATGTCAATGAATGGACGCTACTCCTACAGTTATGTAACAGAAGCTATTGGTCGATTTCACATGCGGATGGGACTAAAAGCCAACTGACTACTACAAGGTGAAACTGTCCTATCACAGTGTTTTACTGGTCTGCATACTCCGCCCTTCACTCTTCAAGGGCAAATATTCAAGAAAGGTATGCCAGTCTGGGATTGCAGAAATCTCCTCCTACTGTACCTGGTTCCAAATAACCTATAAAGCAAAAAGGACATCTGGTTAGTTTCAGATATCAGAATCTTGTAGACTGACCAACACGCAAACAAACACATACTAACCCGCCAACCATCAGCTTGACCACCAGCCTATAGGACACCAAGATTCCCAGAACTTCTTTCAGGACTTCATCTTTAATACTGCGAGAAAGAGATGAGCAGCCTGCGTTACACACACCGTACAACAAGTGCATCCTGAGACACACTTTACCTTACACATGCTTTACTACACCTTAAACGCAAACTACTACACTCTGCAAGCAGGGTACAGTTGTGAGAAAAATATTGTGAACCCTTTTCGAATTGTCTGCATTAACTTTGCTCTAATCTTATTTGGAGCAATAGTAAAGAAAAGGAGTTTTTAAACAACACACAATTATACTTTGTTACATTTGTTTTGTTGAACCATTCATGAGTGAAAAAGAGTACCACTTTTTTAATATGACTACCCTTATTAAGGGTTTATAAATGATTTTTAATCAGGTTAATAATTAGGGTGTAACACTTTGGTAATCATTAATAGACAATGGTAAGATTTAACACAGGTCCTTTTTTAATTAATGAGTTACTACCATTTCTAAGTGACAAAAGGGAGCTTTATTGTAAAGTGCTACCCGAAACAGTATGAGGAATTGCAGGCAGTTGACATCTGAGGAGGGAGTTATTGGAGTCAGGTGTGGTGGTGGTTTTTGAGGCGCCTGTATAAAAGCCTTCGAAGGCTGGTCATGAAACAAACGCGGCCTTTCACAACTGAGAGCCAGTGATGTGATTCATGATTAGAGTGAAGGGCTTTCAGGGGGTCTCAGAAGAAGATGTGCCGAGATTCATTAGGCAGGATCGAAAAGATTGGGTCTCTGTCGATCCACTGTCATGATCCACAACCATCAGCTCTGTCATGTTCTCATTCGGCCAGCAGAGGTCACTCTCCTTTCCTTCATCCACAACTGATTCCTATTACTGGTGGTTCCTGGTGTCTGATTAATTGTTATCGTCCATACCTGTCACTAGTTGGTGTCTCGTTATCCATGTATATATGTGTCCCCCCTTGCCTAATGTCCCCCCAGTCATTGTCCCCTGTGATAGCGGCATAGTCTGGTCCAGAGAGACGCTCCCGGAATAAAACATGTCTTCATACTTTGTAGCTCTTCTCTGAGTTCCTGTTGTGACATCCACAGGCATATTGAGAAGGTTTTCTCACTCATATATGTTTGTTGTTTCTATAACTGGTCTCTAATTTTATGTGTATGACCCCTGTTTCAATGATAATTTTGTGATGCTACTGAATGTTTGACTTTCTTGGTCTTCAAGGGCCTCATAAATGTTTGATGAGCTTGAGCATTAGAGGTTGAACATTAGATCAAGTTTCAGGAGCTATTAAGGAAGGAATAAAAATAATTCCAAAGGTTTCACAAACGTGTTTTTTTTTCCCCTCACAAGTGTAAACACTAAAGGTGTCACTGTCACCTCACACCTGCTTGAGGAGTTGGACCTTTGCTCTGTGTATTTGGTCTTTGCATGTTATTCCCACACTGAGTGGGGCGAGCATGCAAACTATTATTTAGGCTCATTTGCATCTCAGAATTTGCTGTGGTGCATAGATCTGTGTGCCTAGGATGTACTGCAGGTGTTCCCTGGCCAAGATAAGTGGTTAAAAGACAAAGGATGTTTGTAGGTCCTGAATTGTCAAAGCATGTTCATACTGGCCCATGCTTTTGCTACATCCTTTTTCCTGAACACGTTTTCAGATTGACGACTCTTCCCACTGCCCCACGTGTTCTGGTGCTGCTGTCAGCTTTTCATGTGCCCCTTTGGCAGCCGTTCACTTACATGCTTGAAGAGGCAAGGTTGGTGTCTTCCTGTTTCAGCTTCCCATCCAGAACTATACCCCTCTTATGGCGGTTATTCGCCAGGAGGGGCAGGATTGAATATTCCTTGTCCAGGCTGTCGCCGGGATCCACTGTGTCCCTGGAACGGGATATTGATGTGTGTGAGGTATGGCCAATGTCACAGAAGATTTAGTGTGGAGAACTGCTCCTAAGTGATTTAGAAGTCGTGGACCTTCACCAGAACACCATGTCCACTCCATCTAATGCTTACTTGTTGTCTTTTAGCCCTCATGATCTCTGAACTATTGCTCATTAAGACTGAAATGCCATCAGCGGTGCACGCCGACCACTCAACACTCACAAAGGCTCCTCTGTGGCCACGATTTCCATGTAGCTGTCATTAGAATACAGCACCACATTCGCCACCTGCTCCACTGCAAAGAAAGAAGAGTCATCGGTGACCGGCTGACGCTCCCTACATCACCACTGACCAGCCCCATCTACTGGCAAAAATGGGAATGTGTGCAGTAAACAGGTAGCTCACCTGTAATTATGATGATTTTCACTGTTTTGTTGGAGTTGTTGTTGATGTTCAATTGCACTTTAATTGGCTCCCCATGATAGTAAGTCTGAACAGAAAGCAGAAAGTACCAGGATGTCATAAGTGATAAGAGAATCTCAAGTAAACAAGGGACTTTATGAGGAAGAGAAGCAGCTCGAAGGGAACAGGGTCCTGTCATATGGGAGGCAACGTCATGAAGTAAAACTGGATGCGCTTATGAACAATGGTCTCAGCTCTAGAGTAGCAGAAGTTTTAGATGGAAGAAGATCTAAGCATAAAGAGCTCTAGTTCTCTTGAGTAATGGGACTTCATGACGGATGAAACGTGATTTCGGTTTAATGTAATGTGACCTAAAATGAAAAAACACTTGACATAATGAAATACTGTATAATATGGTGGGTTGTCATGTTTTAGGAGCAAAGCCCACCTGCTTCTCTAAGCTGGCTTTCAGGTAGAGAGGCTTGTCAGGTGTAGAGAAGTCATGAATGGTCTCCACTGAGGGAGGGGGGCCACCCTGGTCTGGAGCATATTGCACCTTGCGTATTGCCAAGCTCACACAGTTCCTGGAAGGAGGGAGGAGCAAGGTCAACGATTCTAGACACACATTTTAAAAAAGGCACTGATTCTGAAGAGGCCGTACCGTTTCTGGACTTTATCTTCCTTATCCTTTGCAGCAAAAGCCTTGACTTCAAATTCCACAGCACAGTACTGCCAGGGGAAAATGAACAGAAGATGGATGAGAAATAAAAACCACTAATTTTGGTATATGCATACAATCGAGTAGATGGCTATATGAAGAAGGGAGGCTTATTAAATAACCGCACATAAACAGTGAAGAAAGTAATACATTACTCTTACCTTCCCAACATCTGCAGGAGCCGGCTGTAGACACACAGAGCACGGCAGGTTGTCTGGCAACTGAAACACACAGAACACACTCACAGATCACACTCACTGTATACCTCACACATGGAGAACACACTCACAGATCACACTCACTGTATACCTCACACATGGAGAACACACTCACAGATCATACTCACTTTACACCTCACGCACATAGAACACACTAACAGATCACACTCACCATGGAGAACACTCACAGATCACACTCACTGTATACCTCTCACATGGAGAACACACTCACAGATCACACTCACTGTACACCACACGTACAGAGAACACATTCACAGATCACACTCACTGTACACCTCACGCACAGAGAACACACTCACAGATTACACTCACTGTACACCTCACGCACAGAGAACACACTCACAGATCACACTCACCATGGAGAACACTCACAGATCACACTCACTGTATACCTCTCACATGGAGAACACACTCACAGATCACACTCACTGTACACCACACGTACAGAGAACACATTCACAGATCACACTCACTGTACACCTCACGCACAGAGAACACACTCACAGATTACACTCACTGTACACCTCACGCACAGAGAACACACTCACAGATCACACTCACTTTACACCTCATGCACAGAGAACACACTCACAGATCACACTCGCTGTATGACTCACACAGTTGTGTCTGTGACTGTGCTCACCTCGAAGAAGAACGGGTGAGCATTCTCCCCAAGCTTATGCAGCAGTCTCTCCTGTGTCCTGGTGTGGATGCTCTTGTCTCTGTCCAGCAAAGGAGGGTACACCTGCTGGGTGCACAGGTAGATGTCCCTGCAAAACTTTATCCCGATGACCTCCTGGTCGTCTGGGCCATAGCGAAAGGTGCAGGATATGCTGACGTACACTGGAAGAGGAGAGATATCAGGCACTTTGTATCTGCAGCTTGTGAGTCAGCATGTTCATTCTAATGTGCTTATTGTATTTACAGGGATGTAGGGACAGGGGGACGGTTATTTGGTTTCATTCGTCCCTACAAACAAATACATATTTGCATTTTAATTATCAAGTTGTGTTTGTGTTCCCCATCGTCAAACTGTTTTCTACGCCATTGTGCATTTAACACATAAAGGTTATACATGATAAACTCAACTGAATTAATTCAGAATAAATGTGATGATCGGGGCTCCGACACCCGTGCCGACGATGATGGCGTCGTACCTTTTTTCCCTTTGAGGAGCACAGGGTCAACGACGACAACACCATCTGGTTAGAGGAATGAAGATTAATGACTGTTAGGCATTTGATGCCTTCCGGGGGGCAGAAGCGGTATCACTGTTTCTTCTGTGCCTCACCTATGGGCTCCACAAAATCACAGTAATCCACAAAGTCCCTCTTCTCCATGTACAGACCGATCTGTCCGAGAAAAATACAGATTTTACTTGCGCACTCTTCAGTCAAGGGGTGCTAATGCACCAGGGCAGTAAGGGCCCCAGATTCCACCTGTTAGCATCTACATGGAACGTGGTGTTTGTCAGACAGTCTGAAAGTCAACAAGCTGAGCCGGACAGTGTTAGTGTTACGCTTAAAAGTCTAGGTTCGATGCAGAAGGCATGCAGTTCAACTGGAATGTGTACAGAATACAGACCAGCTTAGCCTGTTTAAAACCAGCTGGGAACTAGTGATAAACAACTGTATATTTTGTTTTAAATAATGTAACTAATGGAATCAAATATAACATGCTGGCTAGTTTGTTGTGACATATCATACTACTATGAGGTACCAAACATGACAAGAAAAAAAACATTTTTTAAGTTTAATGTTATGAGTATATTATATATGCAAATTTAGGCAGCAATTATTTAAGAAATTTTTGTATTCTGTACATTTAGTTTTTCTCAGATTAGTTTATCCCAAAACTTCTTTTTAAATGTGATTAATATTATGCTGTTTAATGTCTGCATTTCTTTTTTTTTCTGTATATATAATTTAAAAAACGTATTCAATAATGTTTGTGTAAAGCGTTCGGAAGACCGGTGCTCACCGATTTGTCTCGCAAAAACTTCTTGAAGACGACGTGTTTTGGGCTCATTTTGTGGTTCGAGGTGAGAGTCAGCAGAAATCCTGAAAGAGAAATGGGGAACGGACCCAAGCGGCGCTACCCAGGCTTTAGGTGGAGACCCTCGACCCTCAGGGAGCAGACAGGAACACACCGGCACGCGGAGCGTCAGGCTGACCCCGGAGACTCAGTATTTGTATGGTTCGTGCCACTTTGCGGCCCAGCCAATCAGGTGTCCACACTCACCTGGCAACGCTGCATTAGACGAGTTCCCCTTCGTCAGCAGAGGGATGGATTTGTCAGTGAGAGACATAGAACAGAGGTCAGGGGTGCTGGGTTTAGCTGAGGACCTCTTATGGCTTGTCACGTGACTCCACCCATATCACACATTAGGGTGGGGAGCACCTCAGTCTCCTCCTCTACTCTCCAGCTCTCTGTTCCACCTGTCAAACTTGTAACCACGGGCCACAGAGCATTCAGCTACTCTGCACCACAGCTTTGGAACTCTCTCCCTCATGACCTCCGTGCCATAGACCATCTTCCACTGTTCAAACCCAGACTCAAAACTCATTTGTTCGGTCTATCTTACATCAATTAGTCATTCACTTACTGTATTATGCTGCTCCATGTTTTAACTGTTATGATGTTTATGTGTATTGTGTATTTTCTTTGTAACAGTGTCCTTGGGTGTCCTGAAAGGCGCTTTTAAATAAAATGTATTATTATTTATTATTATTAACCCCATAAGATCCGGGAGCGTGTCAGTGTGGCTGACCTGCGCATGGCTTCGTTTATAGATCATGTTATATAATATATATATTTATATACAGGTATATAAATAGCTGTAGCTGTGTGTAAACAGATGTAATAAATTACGGGATGACCAGAGCACTGTGACTGACATCCAGAGCAGCAACTGTTGAGCCCTCCCTGCCGGAGGAGACAGGGACCCAGAGGTCCGCGTCAGCGGAGTCTGACCCGGAGGCTTAAGCCCGTTTTACCTTGGTCAGCAGACTGTGTGTTTAAGGGGATCACCTTCAGAGCCGCTAATCTCAAAACAAGAGGCTCACACACGCAACGCTGCTGGCTTAGGAAACAAACAACACAGAGCTGAACTCCTTCTCCGTTTTCATCCGGAGACGCAGGGCCTGCGGTCTGCTTTATAGGTCACCGCACTTCAAAAATATCTACCCATAGCGCGACGGGCTTTAAGACAACTGAGAGATTTCAGACGTTAAATATTAAATGTGAATGACCAGCGAGCAATTGCAGGCAGATTGCCATTCGGAAGAACAATAAAATCAGCTTATTCTTAAGCAGAATCGCACCTACTTTAATTTGAACTCGATATTCAAGTTAACGGAGTAATGGTAGGTTACATTTTGTTTCGTGTTTAAACCCACTGGTGTCCAACAGTCATAAACTGAACTCTCACAATTAGGCTGGGTAACTAACACGAAAAGTACCCACGTTAAAAAATGCAAGTGCACAACGCGGTAAAATGGGAAAGCACACACTGGTGGGAGAATCATTTATTATTGTTATTTCAATATTTACAGTTAAATAAGTGGAGATTCTTCTGGATTAAACCATGGAGAAGAGCAGCCCCATCTGGACACAGACAGACACACACCCTTGGCACTCCGCCACAGGCCAATTTCATATCCCACAATGCACCTCGGGCAGGGGCTGTCCTTAATGCCAACACTTGCCTTCCAGTACAAACAGGACAGCAGGGCGGCGAGGCCCAGCTCACTGTGGCTATGTCTGCATGCATCGCAACACTGTAAGGATATGAATATGGATACGCTCAAGAGACCTGAGACAAAGACGTAATCGCACGCTTACACATAAACACACACGCACACACATACACAGGACAGGACTGTGGCTCTTGGGGTTGACTAGGCCTTATATTCTTTCACACCGGGAGCAGACTGATGGCTCCCGCTCGTCACTTTCTCTGCCGCTGGATCTGGCCCCGCCCCCCTCTTCGGTCCAATGAGGACACGGTGGATTGATCACATGTCCGACCAAAGCACCACCCTGCTGCCTTTCTCGACGCTGACCACGTGGGATCCCGACGGCGACCAGGACACGGCGTTGATGGCGGTGCTGCGGGGGAGAAGCGGCCCGTGGGAGGTGAAGCAGGAGAGTCTGGGTAGCAGACGGGAGGGGCGACCGGGAGCGGAGGGGGGAAGGGGGGTACCTGTGCTGCCTCTCCAGGGTCCGCTCCACCTTTCCTGTCAGCACGTTCCACACGTAGAGGGTGCCGTCTGCCGAGCCGCCCGCAACGTACGCTCCGTCGGGGCTAAGGGAGCAGGCGAGTCAGTGCAGACACCGGCGCAGACACCGGCGCAGACACCGGCGCAGACACCGGCGCAGACGCTCACAGCACGCCTTACCTGAATGTCACCCTCGTCCAATCTGAGCCACACTTGAACCCCTGAGAACTAAAGAGAAAAGGAGAAAAGGGTGAGATGCTTCAAATGGGGAAATCAGCGTGACCTTTGACTCGATCTTACCTGAAGGTCTGCCGGACGGCGTTGCAGCGCAGGTCGATGATCTTCACCAGGTCGTCACGGGAGCAGGTGAGAAGCTCGGTCCTGTCGTGATTCAGGTCCAGGGAGGTGACCCGGCCCATGAGCTCCAACTCTCTCACGATGCTCTCCGACCTGAGACAGCGTAAGGTACACAGGGCCGTCAGGCAGGCCAATGCGGGCCCATGAGGCATGAGCAGACGCACGCGGACCCATCAGGCATGACCAGACGCACGCGGAGCCATCAGGCATGACCAGACGCACGCGGACCCATCAGGCATGACCAGACGCACGCGGACCCATCAGGCATCACCAGACGCACGCGGACCCATCAGGCATGACCAGACGCACGCGGACCCATCAGGCATGACCAGACGCACGCGGACCCATCAGGCATGACGAAACGCACCGGATGTCCCAGAAGCGCACTTTCTTGTCAAAATGGCCACTCATGACACACTGCTCTGTACAGACAATGTCATTGCAGCTAGAGCCTGCAAACACCGTCTTCATACCTGAGAGGCAATCAAACAGTAAACTATGGTCACATGATATGTGTGCAAATCTGCAAGTACAATAGTAATCACACCTATGTTACCAGCAAAATTATTTTTTCGCTATTTCGCTATCAAAAGTCCACATATCATAGTCATTGCACCATACTACAAGGCAGATTGAAACTGGAGAAATTTCAGTTGTTGTATGCATATTTTTCTAAGTGGTACCTGATGCAGCCTTTTTAATAGCCTAATTAAAAGCTAATCAAGACTGTGGAGCAGAGGGTGGGGCTGTGCGGATCACTGGGGCTTGAGGGTGGAGCAGTGGGTGGGGCTGCAGGGATCACTGGGGGCTTGAGGGTGGAGCAGAGGGCTGGGCTGCAGGGATCACTGGGGGCTTGAGGGTGGAGCAGAGGGCTGGGCTGCAGGGATCACTGGGGGCTTGAGGGTGGAGCAGAGGGCTGGGCTGCAGGGATCACTGGGGGCTTGAGGGTGG
>JABFDZ020000047.1:14107817-14117897 GCA_019775955.2 Pollimyrus isidori
ATCACTCACGTGTATTCTTAAATTGTATAACTTGTTTCATGTAATAGTAGCAATTGTATAAATGCTTAATAGTAATTGGGGCTTGAAGGTGGAGCAGAGGGCTGGGCTTCAGGGATCACTAGGGGCTTGAAGGTGGAGCAGAGGGCTGGGCTGCAGGGATCACTGGGGGCTTGAGGGTGGAGAGGAGGGCGGGGTCACAGGTTCTTACAGACTTTACTGCGCAGGTCCCACAACTTGAGTGTGCGGTCGTAGCTCCCCGACACGATGCGCGCATTGTCCAGCAGGAAGCGGGCGGAGAGCACCTTCCCGCTGTGTCCCGTCAGCGTGTGCTGGGGGAGACAACACTGAGCTGAGAGGGAGCCCCCACCCACTGAGCACCACCTGCCCCTCACACCTGAGAGCGACGGCCAGCGGAGCGGGCTGGCGGCCGACGACATACCCGCAATCGGTAGTCATCCACGGTCCAGATGCGGCTGGCAAAGTCATTGGAAGAGGCGAGCAGGTACGAGCCCTGAAAAGGGACACTCAGCTCAGAGCCGTCACCGGCCAGGGGACAAGAAGGGGATGCTATAAAGGACAGCATCGAAGGGACACATACGCAGAAGGTCCACGGGAGACTTACTGCACTGTCAAACTCGATGCAGGTGATCCCTGCGTTGCTGCCAGTGAGGGCCCCCTTCAGCTCACAGCGACCTGCGGCGGGAGGGTGGGGCGTGACGCGGGTGTTAGCACCGCCCCCAAGTCCACTGCAGAACCCAGGCTGTCACCCCTACCTGAGATCACTTCCCAAAGCTTCACTCTGCGGTCCATGCCGCCTGTCGCTAGGAGACGGGATCCCGGACTGAAGCGGACCGCATTGACTTCGCCGTCGTGGGCGTCCTGCAGACACACACGTGTTTCCGGGGGTCTAAACGGACGGGGACGCCGGTGCGCTGGGTTAGGGACAACGGGGGGGTGACTTACGAAGACGTGCTGGGCCGCCGATGGGACGCGAACCTCCGCGCAGACGCCCACGTGCGCGTCTGTGCTCTCCGGGGAAATGTTCACGGACCGGCGTCTGCTGTGGAGGAGGCGAAACAGGGATCAGCGCGGGTGCAGGAGGTCTGCGCAGACACAAACGGGATTGGGGGGGAGGGGGGGGTCATACCCAAACATGCTGGAGATGGAGTCCAGGAGGCCAGCTTGGGGAGGAGCCTGGGATTGCCGCTTGCTGTGGAAAGGGGGGGGGGAACGGAACAGAATAAAGAAGAGACTCTAAGCCGATCCTGCCCCGCCCACGGGCGCGGCGGCGGCACCCACCTAGGGGTCCGGGATACCATGCGGCTGGGCGAACCCTCTGCTGGCACCTCGGCAGCCTCCTCCGACAGGACCTCGATGTCGTCGTCCCTGGGGGGCGCACACGGACATGTCCTGCTGTGCACGTCCACAAGCTCACACCGCTTCAGCGCGGACGGGCGGCGACACTCACGGATCCAGGGGCAGCGGCTCCTTCGCGGCGTCGGCCAGCTCCTTCTGCAGTTTGGCTTGCCTGCGTCTGCAACAAGAGTCGCGACTTCACCACATCGCTCCCCGCACCTGGAATCCCCCCCCCCAAGCGTTACACTGAACTGGGTGACCTGCAGTCCTTCTCGTTCTCCGCGTTGAGCCGGTTGGCCTCCTGCGCCTTCTCAGCCATCCAGCGGGACACCAGCTCCTGGTTGTCCTCGGTGGTGCGGCGCAGCTTGTCCTCCAGGGCGCTGAACGTAATCTGCAGGGCGTCGTACTCGTCCTTCAGGGTCTGATTGGCTCGCTCCAGTTCCTGCAGGGAGGTGCGCAGGTCTCTGCACTCCCCCTCCAGCTCGTCGATCTTCTGCTGGTACTCCTGCATCCTGGGTCGGAGTTCAAAGGTCAGAGAGAACACGCGCACCAGCGGTAACGCGGGCATGCAGCACCCGGAGGTACTTACTTGACCTGGTTGCCCTGAATCTCTTTATCCTTCTGTTGCATCTTGTTATTAAGCTGGATCACATCCTGAGCAAACTGCGAACAAGCAAATGAGAACCACATGAGTGATGTCATGTGAAAAATGGATAAAAGTTCTGCTCAGACAAGCCGGCGGCACAACGTTCAGACGGACCTCCCCTAGTTTCTTGTGAAGCTCCGTCAGTTCTTCCTGGTGTCGACTTCGAATCTGGGACATTTCCTGTAAGAGGGCATCACTGCGACTCGAATCAGAACCAGGGCTGTGGGACAAAATCAGAAACCGTGAAGCAGAGTGGCCAGAGCTGGGGGGCTGCAGACTGCACACACATGTCTAACCCACCTGAGGTCCTGCTTGCTCTGGAGATCGAATTTGTCTGTTTGTAGTCTTTCTGACAGAACAGCTTGCAAGTCAGACTTCTCCAGCAGGCGATTATCTATCAAAAGAACATCTCTTGAGAACACGCCCCCCTTTTCTCCTCAGTTCTTCTCCAGGAGAAACACTACAGTTCAGATTCATTTGCAATGGGTAATAAAAGATTCATGTGACTGCAAACGAAACAACACAATGACAGGTATGACAGAGCCATAAGCAAGCACATCACTAGGTAAGGGGGTTGGCTCTCACATTGGTGGATGATCTCTTCAAAGGCCTGCCGCTGCACACGATCCCTCAGCTTCAGCTGTTCCGCAATATGTCGTTTCCACATGCATTCTGTTCTGCCCCCGGCCCCCGACATCATCTGTCGGTAGGAAATCAGCAATGCGTCAGCAACTTTACGAAATTCATATTTACAGAAGCTGTTCCTAAAACGACTAATAATCAAGCCCGCCGGATTCAATTCCGGTTTACGAATATGAAATACCGTGATCTTGGGTTGGGTGCGAGTGTCAACAGGTAGACTCTGAAGTATAGGCGTGTGTGCCTCTGTCACTCCTGTGCCATCGAGACACACGATTCACCCAATGATGCATCAAATGGTTCAGTTGAAGTGCCCACCGCAGCAGTCAGCAGATTCCCAAATCAGCACCGAGAAAAGCCGCAACCACGTCGAGCCCTACCAATTCACAGCGACGTGACGTGAAAACCACTTTTTACAATCTTAAGGAAACTGGTTTATCATCTACCCGGTGAGCTCGAAAGGTTCACATGCTAGTAACCAATGACCATAGGGGTAAACAACCATGACAGCTAAGATTCTTAGCTAAAGTAAGACACTCCTACGTAACCGCAATATTTTACACGTACACTTAGCATGAAGTGACTCACGGCGACAATTAATTAATCCCTCCACCGACAGACTCTTTCAGTCCAGTCAAACTAGTTGATATTTAGATTAGTTCTGTTGTAGTGATGGCTAAGTGGCTAACAGGCTTCCGCGTATTTGAGTTCCCTATATTAACTGAACCGTAAACAAAAATGACAGCCACCTACGGCAGGTAAACAAATCTCCTGGCTCCGGGTAATCACGTTGGATATAAACGAGTTTGTTGTTGTCGTATTGTTTGTGAGATAAATGCAATTTTCCGACGCTGACTTATTTACTCCTATGGTAAACCAGTCTCCTTTCAGCCATTTTGGCTCCTGGTGACGTCACAACCCTGCGGTCGCGTTATAAATACGTATTTAGCGCGTCGATTTCTCGAACTAGGAGGACATTAGACGCACACATGGAGGAGTGGTGTATTTCCACGTTGAAAGGAAGTCACACTTCTCCTATAATATAGGGACAAACAAAGATCTTTCTCAAGACGAAAAGCGTAAAATAGTGCGGTGCAAGATTCATGAAAATGTCATATTTTGCTAAAACTGGAGATAGTCGAATTGTGAAAAGATTCGTGAGTTTTTCACAGCGCAGACACATTTTGTCAGATAAAAGCTGGCATTTGGGGCTGCTGGTGTCTCTGGTGTCCCAAGAACTTCTCAGTGCGGGCTCCACCGCGCGCTGGCAGTTGTATGTAAAGCTGTATTTTGGCCTGGCCCACTCAACGTTCACAAAGAGCAATATTAGCAGTTGACACAGAAATATATGAAGACTAGTTTTCAAACAGTTGCATTCACTGATGAATGGTGTGCTACACTGGATGCTCCAGATAGATTCATTCATTCATAATTCATTGACTTTTATTTCACTAGGCAAAGCATTCAGAACATTTTCTTATTTACAAGCCTGTCAAGTGCAAGAAAGCTCTTGTAAAACAAAACTAACACTGAGTAAATAAGTAATGAAAATAAATAATAATAATAAAACCCCATAACAGAATGATTAAACAGAATTAGAACATTTACGTGTGTCATTAAAATGCAGTTGTAGATGACTGGTCAATGCCTACAGTGTTACAACAAGCCCATGATGGCAGAGTGATGCTTTGGGCAGGAATATTGGGAGGTGAGGTGGCATGTCCCTTTAGGGACTGTGAGGGTGTCAAAATAACCTCTGCAAGGTATGTGGAGTTTGTAACCGGCCATTTCCTACCATGGCATAAAAAGAATCCTGCCTTCCAAAATAAAAAAAAATCATGCGGGATAATGCATCACCCCTTCATGCAAAAGAAAAAAAAACACCATTGATTTCTTATTAGAATAAATGGAGAAAAATATCATGACGTGGCCACCATCATCCCCTGACCACAACCTTGTTGAGAACCTGGGGAGCATCCTTAAAAAGATCCGTGTAGGTGAGCGGCAGTGTGCCTTGAAATAGCATCTCTAGGAGGCTATGCAGGCGTCCTCAAATGAAATACAGGCGGAAGCCACACACGGACTTACAAGCTGAATGGATGAGACATGCAGCTGTTAAAGTATTTCTAAAGAACGGCTCATATACTAATATGTAACTCGATCCGTAAATATGTAAATATTTTTTGAAAAATGATCTGTCCGTGCAGCAAATACAACAGATTTCCGTTTGGAGTTCACTATGATCTGTTGAATGTTTTCAAACTGAATTCTACATTTTAGATTGGACTCCATCTCTATTTTAGTTAGCATTTTGTCTTCTTTTCAAAGCCTAAGGTCATCGTCATTACGAGTGGTTTTGCTTGTAATATCCACAATGAAAGAAAATGAACTTAAATCGGTTCATTCCCTGACCCCAGCGAATAATAAAAATATCCAGGACAGACTAATTATTGATTATTCAATATTTACATATTGAGTCTTTCAGACATTAAAACTTTATTAACTAAAGGTCTTAGAACTATATGTAATGCATTACTAAAGTAACATAACTTTCACTGTATGGTTATATTAAAAGTAAAACGAAGCTGGCAGTAATCGGGCCGTCTTTGACGGGAAGGGGAAGGCAGCTAAGCTATGAGCATTAGCCGTGCAGCTTTTGCATGGTTATGTCGCAATTAGTGCATTTTCTAAGATGTTGCTCTTAATTTGATTTTAAATTTATCGTCAACATATTTATTATTCAGAATTTGAATTTTTTTGGAAAGAAACAATACAATCGTACCAAATTCGATTTTATTAATAACCGCTGATATTCAAAAACACACAGTACACAACTGATTTATAACTAGTACCTTAAACTGTTAGGTTTCACTGAAAGGTTTATGGCAGTTGAAAGGTTAGATAATAAATCGAAGAGATATGAAATTGAAAGAAAGAGCATCGAAAACAACCAAAATGGAAAATGCTACTTCTTATGAAACAGCAAAAGTTTAGTTGCAGTTTAAACGAAGGCTTTTGCAGTCCCCGCTTCTGAGGTTGCTGCTCCTCTGTAGATGTTCTGACCCTGACCAGACTTTGCATAGTATTTCCTGTGACACACACAATATGGGAATGGGTTAAATATCTGTTTGCACACAATCACACACAATCGCCCACGAGGGCTTAAAGGCAAGCAGACCAGCTTGATGGTACTAGAATCCAGTAAAAAGGGATTTTATAAATAGACAGAGTGCAACGGAGCAGCGGAGCAATCTGCTCACAAGGGGGGGGAAGACTCACCCTTTTCCTGACCCCTTGAATCCTGCTCTGCAGGAACAAGATAGGAAACCTCCACCGAGGATGGCCAGACTGGCTGCAGCCCAGGCCATGTAGAGGCCCACACCGAGCTCGAACCTGTGGAACGGTCGAGCCATCATCAAGGAAAAAGAACAGATCATATGTTGGGGTGCCTTATGTGAACTGTGTTTTTCAGCCATTTTTGTATGCAAAAGAAACCTGGCACCACTACGCCAGTAAATGTCGGAGTTGAAAGGTGGTGCCCTCTAGTGGGTGAGGGTCTTTCAACAGCTTGGACATACTGTATGTGTGTCATGTGCAGACGCTCCCTGGGTTATGGTGGGGTTATGTTCCGATAAACATATTGTAAGGCGAAAATGCATTTTAACACAGTACACCTAGCCTAGCCTAGCCTACCTTAAACATGCTAGGAACAGATTAGCCTAGAGTTGCGCAAAAATTATTAACACGAAGCCCATTTTATAATAAATTGTTGAATATGTCATGTAATCTGTCAAATGATGTACTGAAAGTGAAAATCAAAATGTAATTGGAAAGTTGAAATATCATTATGGACAATTGTAATCCGGGTAATGTCTGTGTTGTGTTTGTTAGCATAAGTATGCACAATAGGGAAGAGTATGAGGATTGCGTGTGGCGGTATGTTTTCCCAGGGCAATTAACTTACTTAATGCCTCCATATAAGGGGTTATAGAACTCCTGTACAACACGAGAGGCGTACCAGGACGCGGCCGTCATGCTGCTCAAGCCTGAGGTGGAGGGGCAGAGTGATAATTATCTTTATCTAAAGGGAAGAGTATTGAGGGCTCTTCCCTTTTACAAAGAGACCTCTAATGTGAGCAGTCCGGTAATTCACCTCTTCTATGAAGAAGTAGCAGAGCAAACAGCAGCCCCGACAAGTTCAATCACTAACTTTATCATGTTGCCTTGGTTGAGTTTTAACATTAGTAGCATTAGCATTACTGCTAGCACAGTAACATTCTCACTTTCAATCACTTTTGTTAGCATCTTTGAGGATACAGACATTATTACTCCTCTTATTACTCTGGAGATGCTCATACTAGCGTTATAGTAAGTGTGGATAATACAGGCTTGCCTTACCTGACAGGATGAACATTACTCCACCGGTGCTGGCAACCTTACTCTTGGTTGGATCTGATGCCAAACCAATCTTAATGCACTTGAGACCCATCATCGAAACGAAGACCGATAACAGGCCCAGGACCAGCGCAACGATCATCAGGGCACGACATGCTTGCAAATAACCTGAATAGAAAGTGACACTGTTACACAACGCATAGTAAGGATGTGTAAAGGAGGGTTAAGCCAAGCACGCTGGCCTGACGACTTGGGGAAACTTTACACCTACAGAAGCAAATTAATTAAAACAATAACAAGATAACAGGCATCCATTTCAAATGTACCTTCACTTTTGAATCTAACAGCTGAGAAACCATTTCTAAGAAGTTTTAAATGTATTTGCCTTCAGGTTTTCATACTCGTTCAGTTCCTTCAACCGAGGCAAACCGGAAGCTCAGTTGCAGCAAAGACCAACATACACAGCTGGGTCATCCTTGGTATAATATACGAGATAAACCATAGAGTCTGTGGAATGGTAGCGCATGCTAGTTTATTGTAACTATTAAACTGTTGAGAGTAAACACCAATCCAGCAGTACTCACCCTGTGAAAGGCTCAAATGTTCACCGTACCCAAGAACTTAAACCTTCGATTGATTTTATTCTACCTGAACTAATTTATTTTCCTCTGTTATGACTGGAAAATCATTCAGTTGACGGATGGGTATGAAAGTCTAGTCGAACCGTACAATTGCTCAGCACATGCTATGGGTATTACTGCCCAATATGGCTGATGAGTTACTAGGTGTGATAGAGAAATGATGGTGTGCTGTGATTTCTGTTGTTCGGGTATTGTCGCTAAAAATAGAAATTAACTTGGATTAAAATGTCTCTGAAACTAATTTATGCGCCTCTCCATAAGAGAGTCTCACTATAAATACTGATCGAGTTCTGCTTTATACCTGCGAGACCCATATGCGGATCTAACGATGGCTCTGACCAATGTTCGATGCTGGTTTCTGGATATTTCTGAGCCGTGAGTAAAGCGATGGTATCGGCCGAGCAGTTCACCTGGCAGGGCGAGCATGGACTGGAAGTCTCTGCAGTTGCTGACGCCGCTGCTGTCCTCGGCGCAGGAGTGCCACAGGTTCTCGTACTGGCGATTGGACACGATGACGCTGCCGGAGTAAGTGGACACCTTCCAGTAATCGTTGCCCAGAGCGGCGCCCGTCAGCAGCCAGCTGGCCGCACCCAGCATGAAGCCTGTTACTTCGAGCCCGGTGGACATGGTCACTTCTGAAAAGCAGAATCCACGTGCAAAGAGATGGAAGGAATGTGAACCGAGTCGGTCCCCTTGCAGGCGAGAGGCAGAGTCTTAGTCGATAGCCCGCAGGGAGGATCTTTACTCTTTGCCCAGGGGCTATAAACTCGTCACGGATACACCCTCTTTCAGACAAGGACGGGGAGAACGGCTCACGCCTGCCCTACCTTTCTGTGAGAGAATCTCATCACAGATGGTGTGTTTCTTTCGGTTTGTTTGTTGTGTTGACGGTTGTAATCTGTTTGTCTTGTAGCAAGACTCTTGTATTCCCTTCATAAATAATATGAAAACGGTTGAGCAATGCTTCAGAGAAACTCCGTGCCACTCCTGGCTAATCAGTAAGGTGTGTCTAAAGTCGGAGGCCCTAAAAATCTTTTTCTCCTAGAAGCTACCTTAGTGTTAGAATTTATAAGTAGTAACAGACGTTTTGGTGTCCATAACTTCAGCCATCACACACGTTCTTGTTGGAGTCCTGGTCATTATAGCACACGTATTAAATTCCTTCTGCTGGACAAAGAAGATACATCCAGGTGGAAGAGCAGAGAATCAAAGCCAAGCCATGTGGAGCAACTAGGTCTGAGGTGGTTCAGGTTTAGAAAATAATACAATAATATAATAACTCAGTGTCTGTGACTCTTTATACTCAACGAGTTCATTAAAACAAAATTCTTCATTTTTTTTTCTGGGTCTGAACCTGGGTGATACAGTGGTTGGCACTGTTGCCTCACACCTCTGCGACTAGAGTTTGAGTCTCCACCATGGCTCCATGTGTGTGGAGTTTGCAGGTTCTCACAGTTCATTGTGGGGTTTTCTCTGGGTACTCTGGTTCCCCACCACTCTAAAAACGTGGTACTGTAAGCTTAACTGGGGTTACCATGCCAAGATGATGCCCCATCTTGGATTGTTTCTTGCCTTGTGCCCATAGACACCAGGATAGGATCTTGGACCCCCTGTAACCCTAAATAAGACAAGTGGGCACAGAAAATAGATGGATGGACTTGAACTATCCACCTGTATGTGGTGTAAGGAAGACGCTTGTTCACTTTTCCTTTCTGAAGCTTAGCAAATTTTAATTTGAATGGAATCAGCGTCATATTAACCAATGGCTGACTCACTAGGCACATGAGACCGAAACATTGATAACGTTTTTATGGTCCATCTGACCCTGCTACTATGACATAGTTAGTGCTGAACTGAATGAGTCAGTTATGGAGCAGGAAGGACAGCTTTCCAAAACCCACCCCATACATTTTGCATAACCACCCAACCAGTATAGGGTCAGTGACTACGTAGGCGGCCATATACATCATGAGCAATTCAGTGTTATCACTTCACTTACCTGCTTGTCTTTGGCTTGTGGGGGGAGGGAGAAGCAGAGCAGTAGGAGGGAATGAGAGCAAACATAGGAAGAACCTGCAGGATTTACACACAAAATCGGGGGCAACGTCGAAAAGCCCAACCACGGAGGTGTGAAGCTACTATACCTTCTGCACCTCTACTCCATCCTCACACCATAACATTATGTACAGTGTTGGGCATTTCCTCTGACTCGGACTACAACCTCCGTGTGCGGGCCTGGTGTGGCGGGGCTGCCTCCCGCTGGACCCCCCTACCCAGGCCTTTCAACAGGGAACAGAGTGAGGCCCGACTGGGGAGAACCACCGAGAAACAGTGTTGGGCATTTCAGGTCCAGAAGCTACAAATCCAGACCATGATTTTGTTTCTACCCAGCAGCTGAATACT
>JABFDZ020000047.1:14120712-14133399 GCA_019775955.2 Pollimyrus isidori
CATACGCTGAGCTCTCATTGGCTGCTCTTCCAGCTGTCCTGAAGGAGGTCCCTCATATGCTGAGCTCTCATTGGCTGCTCTTCCAGCTGTCCTAAAGGAGGTCCATCATATGCTGAGCTCTCATTGGCTGCTCTTCCAGCTGTCCTAAAGGAGGTTCCTCATATGCTGAGCTCTCATTGGCTGCTCTTCCAGCTGTCCTGAAGGAGGTCCCTCACACGCTGAGCTCTCATTGGCTGCTTGTCCTTCACTCTCCGGTCAAACTTCCCGGAAAATCATCCCTACCGTGTTTAGGTCATGTGGTGCGACACTGTCACTCTCCTTTGTAGGCGGCTCAACGTGTCTAAACGTTTGAGGTACGGTACAAAAACACACACACACACATCCCCCTGCTGACTGCGTAGTGCATGTGCGGCTGACAAATGAGGATCCACTGCAGACTGAGAACACAAGGGAAGCTTTTATTATGACAGCGCGTACGGAAGGTCGCCCCTCAGTCCCCCGAGGCACCCATCAGTCCTCAAAAACAGGAAACCGACAACTGGGAGTTAGGAATAGTAGCATCGCAGCCCAGTACCAAGAGCAGACTCTTCCCACTGAAATAGTACAAAACATCCAAACGGTATCCAGGTACCGCACAGCACCTTCTTGACTGGGAGACAAGATCAGAATCCACCTCCCAGCCCCCCCTCACCCCTGAAACGAAAGATGGGGGAGAGAGGAAGGCGGGGGAGGAACTCTAAGCCGGGGCTGGGCCTGGATCCTGCTTCCCGCCCTGGCCTTATGGGTCATGCTACAGGCCAGACTGGCAGGGGTGAAGGACATGAGCTCGGCTGCTCCTGCCAAATCTGGGCATCAGTCTTCCTGCAGCCACATCCAGAGGACTTGGCCTCTACTGCCACCACTAGCCTTCCAGTGGCTATTGCAGCGCGACCACTGGACAGAGCCGTGGCCCCGCCCCTCTAGAGCGAGCCCGTGCCTCCGCCTGGTCCCCTCGTCCGCAAGTTGTGCCAAATCTTGACCAGCGGCTCACGGTTCTTCCAGATCAGCTCATGGCCTTGGAGGATGTACCAGCTGAAAGGCAGCCCAGGAGATGATGGATAGGGGGGCGTCATGGGGGAACTAAAGGACAATTTTTGAGGGACAACTAAACGGGGTGATGGGGGGAGGGACTCACATTCCAAACAGCGCCCCTCCGAGGTGAGCTGCGTGGTCGAAGAACCTCCACCCGAGGATCAGGCCGGCCGCGTCCATGGCAACGATGGCTTTTAATGCCTGTGAAGAGACGCACGGTCACGCAGGAGCAAGCACGCACGCGCGCACACGCACACGCACACGCACACACACACGCACACACACACACACACGAGGCCCGGAGGCATCTTGCTGTCCCACTCACGCTGCCCGCCGTGAAGGTGAACATTGGCAGGAAGATGATGGCCAGCTTGGCCTCAGGCATCTTGGTGCAGACTGCAGCCAGGACAGCCATGATGGCTCCAGACTGCAGGGAACAGACGAGAGAGAGAGAATGAGCTTCCGGGCCCGATTTCAGCCAAAAGTGAAACACTGCACAGCCCTGAGATCTCTTCATCTCCCCTACATTTTAACCCATTTTCTTCACTCACAGTCCATTTTCCCCTCACAGTCTTCACCGATGCAGCATGTCACCATGGCAACCAGTAACCAATCGTTTTGTTTTTTCCCCCCCTACAGCAACCCACTGAAAGTGAAACCTGCCTCACTCTAAGCAACCGTCTACCACAGTTGTCAGTCTCTGGGTGGAAAAAAAAAAAAAAGATACCACTGTTTCTCACCACCATGGTACCACATCTAGCATCGAAACAACTAGCAGATGGATGACTGCTGGTTCGACGCCCTAAAGGTCACCCGTACCAGCGTGACGGGACTCACCGCCCCCAGGGAAGGTCCCAGCCGGCCCGTAGCAGTCTTGCCGACATAACTAACAAACGTGGAGATGGCACCTAGGGCAAGGGACACGGGTGTCAGCCGCAGAGGTCCCTGTGGAGGATTGCGGGACCTGCACGCCTACAGCTACCTGCAGACATGTAGACGGCCATGAACTGCTCCCGGCCGAGCAGGGACACGATGCTGGAGGAGAAGCTCCACAAGACGTACATGTTGGCCGCCATGTGGAAGAAGGAGTAATGGCTGAACGTGGAGAGGATCATGGGAGAGCAGAGGGTCCCTGTGGGACGGCAGAGGCGCGGACACTTAGCACGCGGGCCGAGAACATAACATAAAAAATGTACAAACGAGAGGAGGCCGTTCTGCCCATAAAGCTCGCTTGGGGAGAACTTACCTAATAGCTCAGAGTTGTTAAAATCTTATCTAGTTCTGATTTATAGGAACCCAAGGTTTTAGCTTCCACTACACTAATAGGAGGACTATTCCATACTCTAACTATGCACTTTTCTAAGGAAGTGTTCTCTCAAATTCAGTTTAAAAATGTTCTCCCGCTATTTTCCACCTATGGCCACAAGTTCTGGTATTTAATCCAATGCTGAAGTAGCCATTTGGCTGAACAGCATCCGGACCCGTTAGACCTGGATCACGTCCCCCCCCCGCCCCTTAGTCTCCTTTTGCTCGAGGCTAAACAGATTCAGCTCAGCCGACCTCTCCTCACGAAGCTCTAGGGGGCGCCAGCGAGGACGCGCGGCTGCTTACGAGAGGCCGGGTTGGACGTGAAGTACTTCACCATGCTGCGCTGTACAGAGGGGAACCTCCAGCAGCAGAACACCAGGGCGTTGGCGGCAATGATGCCTGGAAGAGGGGGAGAGAGTGAGGAAGGAGGCCGCACCCACGGCACCCCGCCCCAGGCGCGTCGGCAGACTGACCCGTCACTGTCCGCTGCCCTTCACTCAGGCCGCTCCACCATTGGTTCACCTGAAATCGAGCAAAGCAGCTTGTGGTTTTTTGGACGTCCACTAGGTGGTGCCCTCACAACAGGAAGTGACCCTTCACCTCGCGAACCGAGCACCGGGTTTTCTCCGCTCGGACGGATCGGACGGGAGATTCATTCCTCCGGCTCCTCCGTCTCTTCAGAGCCCATTAATTAATTACTCCGTTAATGTGCCCACTTTGTATCGTTAAGGAGTTTTAATGTAGCTAATGAAACACAAGCCCGGGAGTAATGACGGAGCCTGCCACCCACCTGCTTGCGGAGGTCTCCCTGCTTCTGCGGACGCAGTTTCTCCATCCAGTCGGCCCGGGCCTCGTCGAAGTAGGTCTGTACGCGCGACTTCAGGGACTCGTACTGCCAGATGGCAGCTGCGCCGAAGGAGCACCCTGTAAACTGATATGGAGTCAGTGCCCCCTGCTGCTCACCCGCCTCAGCACAGGTACTGCCAGGTAAGCACAGCGACTGGGAGAGAGACTCAAAACTGGTCCGATCGTTTGTCCGTCAAGGAACGTCACATTCATTTTTTCTTTTATCAATATAATAAACTACTTTTTTTTTTTTACATGCCAAGTTCTGTCATTATTTCCTTCAGGATCCACACAAAATTCTGTCAGTTTCACTACCCACAGTCCTCTCAGACACCTCCACCCTAGCAAACTCCGGCAATAAAATGGTGGAAACTGCAGTGGGAGTCCAAATGAGGATGTCAGGAGGGGTTACCCCAACAGCCATAATCTCGAAAGCCATTAATTAAAAATGACGACTTGAAATTTTTGCGTCTTTCCTTGGTATCAAAACAAAACATTTAGACTTATTAAATCTAACCTGCCAATTTTCAAATTTCACCCGCTGGCACCTGCTCCAAGGTGGTATAGCATCAGCATCCGTTAGGGTTTCACTCAAGGGCTGCCAAGTCCCGCTCGTTAAGAGGGAAAGACATCAAAATACATCTAAGAGCTGGAGAGGACTTACCCCTACAGTGAACAGCAGGGGCTTCACCAGTCTGCCGAAGGACACACTGGGCACCGGGAGGGCTGGGCACTCCACGGGCGGTGCAATGATCTTCTTTCGGACTGCCCCTTCAATGTCCGCTTCTTCCACCTCCACCTTCTTCGCTTCGGTCTTCCTGGGGGCCTTGCGGAAACCCCTCTGGTGCAAAAAAACTGTCCACCTGCAGAACAGAAGAACCCCTGACCTTCACTTGCATCGTGCCGGGTTTCCTGATGCATACAACTGGGAAGTAGATAAATCGAATGAAATTACCTATAAAACGATCGGAGGTTATGCCGTGCAAGCCTTGCTAAAGCAGTAACGTCAAAAAGCTTCGGGTTGCACTCTCCTAACATAGCCGGGTCAGCCGAACACATAGCCCTCCCGGGACTGACCTTACGGAACAGAACGGTCCTGCCACTAAACGCAACACTTAAAACTAACCCTGCGGAGGTTACCTACCGGCGCGTCAAAAACAGCACTTCCCTCTCGCATGTACATGTACAAGCCAAGTCGTGCTTCCCACTGTGCCAATGCATCACCCGGGGATCTAATCTCCATTAAAACCACATTGGTTCGCAGGTTTAACAGGCGCAGCGGAACAGATACTAGTGAAATCATCCAAGCACGACTCACCTTTTTACACCAGTGCCATTCAGTATAGCACCCCTCCACGCCATTTTCCCGAATGACGCAGCCCCCCCTTACCCCCGACAATGCTCTACCGGGTCACAGAAACCCAGCACTGGAAGCAGCGACACCTAGTGGATCGGATGGGCCAACGTCGCATTTTAAGGGCGACTGGGGGTGCATTCGTTTGTAATTATTCAGTTCATTTTAATGGTCGTGATGATGATATCCTTCCTAGTTTATCGTCTTGTTATTATTCTCTTTTAACTTCTCGCACAGAAAATGAACAATAACATCCAGAACGGACTCCCTAATTTACTCACCTCTGATACATTATACATATTTAACTCCCTCACACATAGTTATGCAATGAAATGGAATCTGGGCTGCGATCCTTGTGCTTCTACGCGCGTTTTACCTTATACACAGAAAGCTGACTTTGTGTTGCCTCCTAATAAACACCCGGAGTTATGAATCTGAAATCTCAAATCTAGAGAGCTACATAATATGAAAACCACATTCCATCCATCCATCCATATCCCAAACCGCTTATCCTATTGGGTCGCGGGGGGTCCGGAGCCCATCCCGGAAGCAATGGGCACGAGGCAGGGAACAACCCTGGATGGGGGGCCAGCCCATCGCAGGGCAAAAACCACATTCCAACTTTTTAAAATAAACGGAGTCGACAAATGTTGGAGTTGCCAACTCTCACGCATCTGGCTTGAAACTATCACTTTAAGACTCTCACGCTCACACAAGAAAACTGCAAATCTATATTATTCAATTATAACCCTAAAATTAGCTACATTAAAATTTGCAAACCCTGCAGACCATTAATTTTCAAGGTAATAAAACTGTTACATGCATGTAAATGCGTTTGCTTGTGTGCAGACTTTACTGGAATTGAAAATGTCAAATAAATGTCTGGTCAGGCCTGCTTAGCCTTAGAGTGGGTATATAATAATAATAATAATAATTAATAATAATAATAATAATAATAAACTGACCAGTGCTGCCTGGTATATTAAAATTAAAGGCTGATCTATGCGGTCTTGTGTATTAAAATAAGAGTCTGCTTTGTCCTGCCAGGTGTCTTGACATATATAAGGCTGCTCTGTGTATTAAAATAAATAAAATAGCCGATCTGAGCTGTCAGGTGTATTGTAATAAATGGCTGCTCTGTGCTACCTGGTATTTCATCAAAAAAAGGCTACTGTGTGATACCTCTTGTATTAAAATAAAAGGCTGCTCTGTGCTGCACGGCATGTTAGATTTTGCTGGGGGGAGGCCGAAGCGCTTCCGCTCTCGGAGCGCTCGGAGCTCCCAGGGGCGGTCTCTGCATTATCTCCTCGCGAAGATGGCGGCGCCAGTACTAGGCAGCCGGGCTGGGTCGGTCAGCAGCCTCGGGAACAGCCCCACCGCGACACCGAGCAGCACCAACAACAACAACAGGATCGTGCCCAACTGCCCGGAGCTTGACTTTAGGTCCGGGGCCAGGATAGAAGAGCTGAACAAGCTAATCCAGGAATTCAGCAAGCACGACCAGAGGGAGTATGACGATCAGCGGGCGCTGGAGATTCACACCGCCAAGGACTTCATCTTCTCCATGCTCGGTAAGGAGCAGCCCAGGCATTGTGGGTTTCAAATAGATCTTGATGTGGAGGATCACATCGGTGGGGTGCAGGTAGGGCGTGTGTGACTCAGTGTCAGGTAAGATGTTAAATGTTTGCTACCTTGGTCTGTTAGATCAGATTCTCCACAGCACAGATGCACGTATCGATGACTGTCACCAGCCGACGGCATGGTGCAAAAACCGAGACTTTCAGTGGCTATTTCTGGGAAATCAGTGTGGATTTCAGTGCGGGCGTGCAAATGCACTGTCCGTGGTACAGCCTCGGAATGTATTTAGTGGTCATCTGCACGGCAAACAGCTGTGTGTTATTTCATCATGACCTCCACGTTAACACATTGAGTTACTGTAAAATAAGTCAAAATAATCGTGCAGGCGCCGAGGGAAACGCTGTGATTTCCTGAAAGAGAAACCAGCATGATATCTGAGGAATCAGGCGCACTCTCAGTTTACTCGCAGCTTCCCTGCCTGCACACCGTCACTGCATCGTAGGGCGACACGGCGGTGTGAACCACTAGAGGGCGCTGCTGCCTGGAGATGTGCTGACGGTGTTAAAAGACGATGCGTTTAAAATGTACTGAAGCCTTTGGCGCCTGCTCGCACGGACACATGACAGATGATACACCAGCAGAACCCGTGATGTCATTGGCGTTCTTGCTCCTTGTTGGATTAAGTCTGCGAATGCGCGCCGCCACTCCTAGAAAACTGTGGTTTCTGCAGGATTAGTCACAGCAGGAGAGTCATAAAGGTTAATTATGCCCCGTGATAAAGCGAGGACTTTACACCACGTTTATAAACACAAGCGGGTGTCAGGGGACTTCTAAGGGCTAGGGGTGAAAGGTCATAGGGCTTTATGTGTAAAGGAAGGGTTGAGTTCAGACTGCCCCTTCCCATCCGAGGCACGACCCAGAGTGACTTTCGCCTGTTGCTCCAACTTGTAGGAGAGAAGCAGCCTTCGTCACTTTTAGTTTCCTGCCCAGGGCGGCACCTTCTGTCTATGGGTCAGAACCTACCGCGAGAGAGCAAAATCGGTATCGCAGCTGTGTAAGAGCCCATTCGCCCGGCCTGTCCATGGGGTGACCCCGAAATGCACGGGTGGGGAAAATCGATGCTGGTTGAAAGTTTCAGCTCCGTGTCACCAGCCAGGTTCTGAAGGAACCTGAGTCATGCCATCGTGTTTTGTGGCGAACCAACACCCAGGTATGGTGGCTTCAAAATGGCACATGAACTGAGGAGCGGTAACTGCCGCCGTCCAATCAGTGACGAGCAACGCGCAGAGGCAAATAAGATGCGGCCGTCGAGCGTTTTAACTACCTGCTGGTTCTGACTGCGTCGGGCCGGGGTGGCGCGATTGTGGTCCGCGGCTCTGTGCTTGAGGTGTTAAGCGTGACCTGGCGAGAGCTGTGCAGGGACTGCAGCGGTGCATGCTGGGTAGAGGGTGAGAGCGTAGCCGTCCGGCCCTGTTGCGAGGTGGCATCCTTGAGCTCCTTTTCTTTCCTCCCAGATTTATAAATGGCTCCTTGAGCATTAGAGATGCAGCGGAGCTCCGCCTGACCTTGGGGACCGTGGGCCCCGGCGTGCCGGCTCCGGTCTCCCCTTTCAGATATTCTCATTGATCCGCCGGAAAGCGGATGCCGGTCCTCCGCAGAGGCCGTAGGCACTTAGAGTCACGTGGGTGAGGGTGAGGTGACATGAGCAAGGACGGGTCAGCTGGGTAGGGTGTGCTCAGCCGGTTTAGGTGGGGCCAGAACCTGCAGCTTTAATCATGTGTGTGAGCATATTTATATATACATATATTAAACAGTGGTGTGTTTGTGGAGGTGTTTCTCATATCCCTTTTCCCATTTGCTCGTTGTTCCTACACTTCCTCATTCTGTTCCTTCTTTCTTCCATCCCTCTGCTCCTCTCCTCCATTCTCCCACTCCTCTGTCTTCTTCCCCTGCTCTCCGCCGTTCCTCCGTCCCTGCACCCCCCCCCCCCCCCGGCACTGCGCCTCTGCTCCCCGCCTCGCGTTTTCCCCAACTCTCTCCTCCCGAACCTGTCTTCCAGGGATGGTGCAGAAGCTGGACCAGAAGCTTCCGGTGGCCAACGAGTACCTGCTGCTGTCGGGCGGCGTGCGCGAGGGCGTGGTAGACATGGACCTGGACGAGCTGAGCGTCTACGCCCGCGGCACGGACTACGACATGGACTTCACCCTGCTGGTGCCCGCCCTGAAGCTGCACGACCGCAACCAGCCCGTCACCCTCGACATGCGCCACTCGGCGCTCTGCCACTCCTGGCTGAGCCTGCGGCTCTTCGACGAGGCCACCATCAACCGCTGGAAGGACTGCTGCACCGTCGTCGACCACATCAACGGCGCCACGAACTACTTCTTCTCCCCCACGCTGGTGGCGGACTGGTTCTACGAGTCGATCGGCGTGGTGCTGGACGAGGTGCAGAAGAAGCCGCAGCGGGGCACGCCGCGCGTGGAGAAGGTGGAGAAGAACGGGACGGTGATCTCCATCGTCCTGGGCGTGGGCAGCAGCCGCATGCTGTACGACGTGGTGCCCGTGGTCTCCTTCAAGGGCTGGCCCGCCGTGGCCCAGAGTTGGCTGATGGAGAACCACTTCTGGGACGGAAAGATCACGGAGGAGGAGGTGATCAGCGGCTTCTACCTGGTGCCCGCCTGCTCCTTCAAGGGCCGCAAGGAGAACGAGTGGCGTCTGTCCTTCGCTCGCAGTGAGGTGCAGCTCAAAAAGTGCCTCTCCGCCAGCCTCATCCAGGCGTACCAGGCCTGCAAGGCCATCATCATCAAGCTACTGTCTCGACCCAAGGCCGTCAGTCCCTACCACCTGCGTAGCGTCATGCTCTGGTCATGTGACCGTCTGCCCGCCAGCTACCTGTCCCAGGACGACTTCTCCGCCCACTTCCTGTTAGGCCTCATCGACGACCTACTGCACTGCCTGGTCAACAAGACCTGCCCCAACTACTTCATCCCGCAGTGCAACATGCTGGAGCACCTGTCGGAGGAGACGGCCGTGCTGCACGCGCGCAAGCTGTCCTCGGTGCGCTCGGACCCCGCCGAGCACCTGCGCACCGCCATCGAGCACGCCAAGGCCGCCGGCCGCCTCACCCTGGAGCTGCAGCGGCGGAGCAGCGGCTCGGGGCTGCCGTCGCCGCAGGCGGACCCCGCCGACCCTCCGCCCGACGACCGGCTGGCGAAGAAGCTGCAGCAGCTGGTGACGGAAAACCCCGGCAAGTCCATCTCCGTCTTCATCAACCCCGACGACGTCACACGGCCGCACTTTCGCATCGACGACAAGTTCTTTTGAGCCCCCCCCCCCACCGCCTGCAATCCTGCCCCCCTTTCGTCCCCTGTCCTCAGTCCCGCCCTATCCTCCGGTGACGTCCGCCGTGAAGCGTTGTGCAGTACAGTACGTTTTGTCCTGTGGTGTCCATTCATGTCGCTCCCCCCTCCCTCCCTCTCTCTCTCCTGGAGACCCCACCTCTCCGCGGCCTCCTTGCGCGCCGTGCCGCGATTCCAGCGTGCCTGGCGACGGGGGGAGGGGGAAACCCCGCGCGAGATTCCGGAGACGGCTTCTTTCCATTGGAAAGTGGAGATGCGGGAATCTCGCGCCACCCCCCCCCGGAGAGACGTGTGTCCAAAGCGGACTCTCCGCTCCGTACTCTTGTGCAGAGTGTAAGTGGGAAGCGTGTCGCTCTGGCCTGGCCCACGGCCGGCGGGATTATGACGTCTGGCAGAGGAGCCGAAGATCCCGGCTCCTTCCTGTTTTCCTTTCTTATTGGTTCGTGGCTGTAAATTTTTACGAGGGGAATGTGTGTAATGGGACCTGTAGTCGACGCCCCGTGGTCTTTGTCCAAGACTACGGCCGGCTCCCCTGCAAGACCCCCTGTTTCCGTTTCTCAGTGTGGGAACAGCTCCAGTTGCCGAACGCTGCAGGACTCTACCCGATGGAGCCATGCACCTTGGCAGCCCAGGGCTTCCTCTCCAAGTGCAATTAGTTAGAACACGCGTGCACGTACCCCCGTGAACTCACACACACACACACTGGCACACACGCGAGGAAGATGGTCTGTTAAGCTGTTGCTTTGGTCTTGTGATGTTCTGCTCAGTGATACAACACTGCTTGAAATGCTGTCTTATTTATTTCTGGGAGCGTTTAAGCGCCCTGCTCCTCATCATGCACTCACGACGTCTTGTTCAGTTTCTTTGCTGCTACCTTGAGCTGGTTGGATGAAGAGTTCGGATACATTTTTGATTATGCAACTTTAAGTTTAACACTACGTGTACCTGTTGAGCGGATGTGAATGTGCTCATCTTTCGCTGTGTGTATGTTGCCGCATAAAGTCACCTCGCTGGCCGAAAAGGACCAGTCGCGAGCCTTTCGGGGAAGGGAAGCGTCCAATCATGTGCATCGTGTTGAGAAGAAGGCTCAATCAGGTGTCTGCTGTTCCAGGAATGACCCAGTCTCGTGGCTTAACCCTCCTCTGAGGCCAGTGGAGCAGCAGTTTTGTTCAGTTCCTGTACATCCTTGTGTATATATCAAACCAATCCAGTAATAAAGGCACTCATATCAGACGGCTGTGCTGAGATCAGTTTCTTTGAGGGGACGCTGGGTTTCCACGGCGATGGTGGTGGTGGTGGTGGGGGGGCATGTGTCTGCGCCACTGCGCAGCATCACACTGACTAGTCTGACTGACTCCAAACCCGCTCATTTGCATGTGAACAGAAGTGACTCTGTAACCTGGGGCAGGTCTGACTCGGGAGAATCCAGCGTCCCCCAGCCCTGGTGCATGCTGGGATTTGATCCAGGTGAGAGCCTTCTTCATGGGCTTTGGCTGAGCTGTTGTCTTCATCAATCACTTCATTCCCTCAGGCGGTGTTTCCCAACCCGGTTCTTGGGGACCCTCAGACAGTCCACGTTTTTGCTCCCCCCCAGCAGTGAACCTGTAACACGTCTTTGGGCTCCCCGATTGTTTGACTCCTTCTTGCTTTGCTTTAGGTCTGCTGGGAGGAAGGATAATCATGGACCGGGTGAGGCTCGACGAGCACTGGGCTGAGAAATAATCCATCCTCCAAATTTACATTCACACAAATATTGTCCTTTGGCTGAAGACGTACTTTAACTAAACATTTTTGGTTAATCCACCTTGTAATGAATAATTGTACCAGCGGTACAGCATCCAGCTGTTCCTAAAGACCGTTGTCTGTTCACGTTCAATTAATCAACGGTGAACCAACCATTTAAGTCATGAACGATTGAGTAAATTACTATTGGTTTAGGAGGCCCACTGATCCAGCACCCTGCTGTCGTATAGATCCTCTGGCCTCTCTCTGCCCCTGGGATGGGGACTCGTTATGAGTCCGTACTCCTGGCTGCGAGATGTGGGTCGGGTGCTCTGATAGACGTGACATGGGGTACTGCTAGAGATTCTGTGCTCCTCCAAACCCTACCGGATTGTTCCCACAACCTAGATCAGTTGTTCCAAGTCTTTAAGCCCCCTCTGTCACTTAATATGTCTCCGGACCCCCAAGGGGCCCGGAAAGGATGTCAAGCTTGTTTGGCCCTGGCCCCTGTCTGCTGTCCCAGGATCACCTGGGCTCCTCCTTAGATTACCGCTGACCTTGCTGCGTCCGCTTCTACTCGGATTACGCTGCGTCGGCAGTGTTGGGTAAAATATCGATTCGTGCTTTTATTCCGGGCAAAGAAGCCGGGCTTTGTGAGCCAGCAGCCTTCCCTGGCCTCCCTCTGCCCCCCTGCTGGAGCTGCCTGCCAGGCCTTCGGCGCTGTTTGCCCTGCGGTCCGCCTCTACCTGTTCACCGCAGTCTACCTGTGCCTACATACAGAGGCGTCAGAGGAGCGCGGACACCTGGCAGAATCAGGGGGCTCAGCATTTTAAAGAGGCCACGCTCAGCAGAATTTGCAAGGTGACATTTTGCCGGAGGACCCAGAATGCCTTGCTACGCCGCTGCCTGCCCATCTTGGACCGACGCTCGGTACTTATTGACAAGTCTGCCTGAGTGAGTTCGGCCATAATTCACCTCGTTGCTCACTTCCTCCTGTCCACCCTGACAATCCCGCTGCCGGGATGGTTTACTGAGTAGACGGCGTGGCACGTAAATGGATGTGAGGTTATGTCAAGTCATGTAATTGGCAAAAGAGAAGCCCATCCCACAGAGCTCATTCTGACACAGGCTGCCGGATGTGATGAGCTATCAGCAGTCTGCATGATCTCTCACCTCACTGCTTGGCCGTACATGGTCTCTCTCTCAGGGGGTATAATCCCTGCCCTCCTCTGTGTGATCTATGCCCTCCTCTGCTCACCCACACAGTCTCTCACTCACTCTGGGGTGTGATCTCTGCTCCGCTCACCCACACGGCCTATCTCTCCTGGGAGCGCGATCTCTGCTCCGCTCACCCACACGGCCTATCTCTCCTGGGGGTGCGATCTCCGCTCTGCTCACCCACACGGCCTATCTCTCCTGGGGGCGCGATCTCCGCTCTGCTCACCCACACGG